>NTHP01000072.1:1489249-1594202 GCA_003416845.1 Oplegnathus fasciatus | reverse complement strand
GCACACTCACAGTGGTGTAACTGCAGCGTCCGGTGTGTGAGCCTCAGCTGCATGAGCTCAGACTGGATTTCAAATATATTAACCTCCTTTAATTGCTTTGCACCGCGTGTCAGTGAGCCGAGATGGCTGGCTAGTGTAGCTTGTGTAATATGAGGAGATGTGACACTCACGTCGTCTTGTCCACTTCTTCATGGATCTTCTTGACTGACAGCTTGATGTTGAACTTGATGCTGTTGAGGATGTTCTTGAAGTAGGTCTTCCCGTCCACATCAAACTGCAAAACCACAGATANGGAGTGATTGTGAGTGTGAACACCTTTACTGTATGCTGTGTATTAAAGGAATAGTTTGACATTTTGGAAAATTAATTAATTAAATTAATTATTCGCTTTCTGGCGGAGAGTTAGATGAGAAGTTTGATATGACTCTAAATATGTCGCTAAATATGAAGCTACTGCCAGTAGCCGGTTAGCTTAGCTTAGCATAAAGACTGGAAACAGGGGAAAACAGCTAGCCTGGCTACAAATTCCGCCTACCAGCACCTCTAAAACTCACTGACTAACGTGTTATATTGTTTGTTTAATCCGTACAAAAACGGAAATGCAAAAGCGACAATTTGCCAATTGTGCCGGACTCCAGGAAGTAACTGGTCCCAGACCAGAAATAGTCACATAATCCTCTGTGAAACAGCTTTTGTATGGATTAAACAAACAGGATATAACACGTTAATTAAGAACTTTAGAGGTGCTGGCAGGCGGATTTGGTTACCGTTTCCTTTTGTCTCCAGTCTTTGTGCTAAGCTAAGCTAACCAGCTGATGGCTGTATAATCTGTTAACAGACAGACAGAGTGGTTTATTTTACAAAAATTGAAAACTGGTTTTGTTCACTTGCCAAAAGAATTTAATGTAACTTGCTTTTGTAACATCTCCATCCTTTACACTGACATCATTGTTTTTTGCTTGTTTAGTCTCGCAGGGCCAGATGTGCTTCTGTCAGCAGTCTGTGACAAAAATACACATCTGTGCAGAGCACTATTTAAAATTGTGGTGGCAGATGGAGGACAATTTGCCACCAACAGAGCTTCCACAACCACCTCCAACATTTGAATCTTTGAACTTTTAACTTGAGGAGAAGAACCAGGTGAAGCAACTCTTTGCTTGTGAGTAAAGTTGTGATTAAGGCAAGATAAGTGCTTCAAAAGCCACCACTTATCTCTCCACATCAAATTTCACGCTTTTGTCGGTGAATTTTCACTCATCCTAGCCAATGAAAAAGAAGAAATATTGTGATCCTTTATTTAAAGGTGCCTTGTGGAGTTTTTGACCACTAGTAGTGCTATGGAGCAATGTTTTTATGAGTGGGTCCCCTTTTTTTTGTGCACGCACACAAGGACATATGCACATGCCAGGCATGTGGGCGACATGATACACATTCATGGCAATGGTTCCATACTATCCCACTGATTGACAGTGGCGATAAGAAGCATAGCAGTAAGCCAACAGCCAATAGTTCAGTCTTTAAACTACTCCAAATCCTCCACTGGCAGAGCTTAGCCTCACAGTAAAGCTGCAGGGTTCACGCACCCTCCAACTCTAAACAAAACTAGCGCTAGGTGGTTCACTGATTTAGGCTTAACACTGGTAAAAAATCATCTTTGCAAATGTTTTATGAGGCAGGGAATGCATCCAACACATTTGTCAGACCTCAAGGATACACACAATTAGTTATTGTGAGGAACACTGAATATAAATATGAACTTTGTTTGTTTACTAGAAAACTCCACAGGGTACCTTTAAGTAAAAGTGGTACCACAATGTACAAATACTCCATGACAAGTAAAAGTCTTTTTTCATTTTTTTCTCAAATAAAAGTACAGACAAATTATCAGCAAAGTATCAAAATAGAAGAACTCATAATGAAGATTAGCCCCTTTTTGTGATTGTTACATTATTGTATTACAGGATTATTATGGCTAATGCATTTAGTAATACATTTAAAGGTGATGTTGATAACATTCAGCCCACTCCCCCCTCCCCCCTTCCATTGCATTCACATCACAACACCACTGCTGCTTGAAGCACATGTTGCCTCAAGTGGTTGCCAGTTCTTTGCACAACCTGCATTTCATGGTCGAGTGGAGTGAGAGTCAGACAGACCCAGTCATGTGAAGTGTTGAATCTTTCGTGGTAGAGTAATGAATTCATTTTGAACCAGTAGTGATTATGTGCATTTATGTCGTGCATGTTGATCTGATGATACAGTGTCGGTGTAGCTTCCCAGTTAGCTAACGAAACCTTAACTAGCTGTAGCTTTTACCGGTCAAGAAGAAAAGTGGCCACCTCGCCGTGGCTTTTCAGCCCATGGATGTATTATATTATCTGGATACCGGATCCCAAGATGGCGCCTATTCAGTCCAATAGAATTGCTCATCTGGCGCATACGCTAAAAAAGTTTCTAGCTTCCGGGTTTACTTTTGGGGTATGCGGCCCACTGAATATGCGCAGTAGTGTTACTCCCAACGTGCCTCTGCCCAGCCCGCCTATGAGAACGTGCGAAGTCACAGCAGTGACGTCATTCAGAAAAAAAAGGACTTTTCTGGGCTTTGGGAAAGTTTTACAAAGATTAAACCTCCGTGGCTCCGCGGCACCGTATGCAGTTCTAATAATACATTCATATTTCAGCCATTGAAACTCTTCAGCTGACTCCAACGAGCAAAAGCTGAACCAATGTTCACCCTGGTCTTGCTCCTCCTTTTGTCGCTGAGCACTTGGGATTGGCACTGGAGTGAAGGCGGGCGCTTGCCATCAAACTTTCCATCTACAAACTTTCTGTTTTTTCCACTCTGACTGGCAGCTACTAAGACTCTTGACTGCTGACGACACAGAGATACCACGTGATACCAACGACGTTATACTATTGGCTCACAAGCCTTGTTAGAAACGGGAACCAACTTCTTACACAGAGATAAACTATACATTCATTTTGGACCCGTCAACATTTTTAAAATGATTAATTCACAATCATAATATATATATATATATATATATATATATATATAGATATGTATATATTTAGGAAAAGCCATACTTTAGGAAAAGCCATACTTTGATTCTGCACCTTTCTAAAAGCTAAAAGGATGTTGTTGTTTTTTTAAATTATTCATCTACATAAAAATGTTATCAATAACACCTTTAAGCAACATTTTAATATTTCAGCTGGTCAAGGTGGAGCTAATTTTATCGACTTGATATAATATTAGTTAGTTTCAACTATTTAAACTTAACGATGCATATTTAATATCATAGCTTAAGTAAACCTGAATTTGTAAACTGTAGCTGGGAAGCACTAATATTTTCCTCTGACACGTGTGAAACAGAATGAAGGAAAATACTCAAGTACTCAAGCACCTCAGAACTGTATTTAAGTACAGTACTTGAGTAAGAGAGAGACTACATCCTGTAGTCCGTCCTCCCGTCCCAGGTGCACAGGTGATGATGATAAATGATGAATGATGAATATCTTATTAAAAGAAATAAAAAACAAAATCTTTAAGAGGTGCCAGTAAAGCCTTACTTTCCAGCCAGCAGTGGAGGGTTGGGCTTGTTATCAGAAGGACTTTGTTAAGAAGAGCAGGGTTGCAGTGTTTTTGTTTGAATCACCTACCCTTCTTTGAGCACCACCTTCATGATGTACCGGTTTACAGTTTTTCAGAGTTGGATTACACTTTCATCCTTTCCACCCACATTTAAGCAAAAACTCATCCCAGTCGTCCCCAGATATGCAGTACCTACATACAGCTGCCCCCACGAGTTTTCATCAACAAACTCTTGATTGCATATTTTTGACAGCTGAGCTGCCTGCTACCCGGTTTTACACATGCCTCCTGGTTAAAGTATATTATTTATTTGAACAGTCTCATCAGTGTGTTTCGGGTTCATTTGCTCCTGCGCATGATGTATTTTTGCTCCATCTGAATCACCCAGGATGCATGGTAATGTCTGATGGGAAATCACTCAGGAGACAGAGAGAGAAAGGGATGCTGGGAAATGGAATTTGTTGGCATGACGTGTGGGTGTTTGTGTGTGGTGAGGATGACCGGACAGCGCAGAGTGAAATAAGAGGCTCGTGACTCACCCCGTATTCTTGATCTATGAGCTCGGGTTTGAGCAGGAAGTCTGGGTATCCTGTCATCACCATCATGTGCTTCAGCTGGGAGAGAAGAAGAAGAAGAGAGTGTGACGGAGGGAAGGAGAAAGTGGAGGAGAAACAACTGGTCCAACATCACCCAACGTCCACTTGCAGTAACTAATAACCACTCATACACACACCCAGGCACACAACCATCCAAGCACGCACACACATCAACTAATCAAGCAAACCCATTGTAATAGGATTACAGGGAAGCTCTTTATATTCAGCATGGCCCTCTAAAAGGATTATAACTTCAGATTGTAAAAGTATTAGAAGGGATATCTTGCAGTGCAGACCCTAAATCAGCACCACAGAGAGATCCGGATTAGGCGATCCTCACTTCTCAATGTCAAGCCCTTGATGTATTCTATCACACACTTCCATCTAACCAAGCAATCAATCAAACCCCCGGAAAGAAAGGAATTGCAAAGAAATAATTAAATCCTTTTCAAATACTAATCGCATCTGGCAGGGAGTCGTGTTTGTGATGCAGAAGCCGGGTTAGGCTCCGAACCTTTGCTCTGGCAGCCTCCTTGGTGGCTTCATCCATCCAGTCCAGCTCGTGCAGCCGGAGGTCCAGGGAGTGCTTTATGTCCTCTACCAGCTCCTGTACCTGAAGGGAGATCACATCAGATTGGAGGAAGTTTTAAAGGCCCTGAAAACATATTTTCTCAATCAGCTTCTCACTGTGTATTATGGGGTCCTACATGAACACACTCTTTTATTCAGCACAAGTTGGGACAGTTTGGGATATTTCACATGAAAGATTCTGAAGTTGTGTTTTTGTCTGTCTGCTCCTGCTGGAAAAATGTGATGCCATGTACTTCTGTGCACCAATCAGGATGTAGCAACATTTGAATCAAAAGCTGATGACAGCTGTTTGGTCACTGTCAATCAAATATGATCAAACCACAACCGCACAGTCCAGATGAAGCAGACTAGTTGAGCGCTAATGAGCCCACACACCAAATTAATAAAATACATTCAAACCTCTTCACACACACGTGACCGCTGACACTCTCACCCCCCTCACTCTATCAGATTGTTGCTCTGGTGTGCCTCTGTCTCTCCTCCTGTCTAAACTGACACTTTTCAGACATTTTCAGATGTTTCATTGCCAAGATATAACATCTGGCGGTCACCTAGCATCACTAGGTCACTCATTTTAATGTCTACACTGGCCACAAACGGCTCGCATTTCACTCGCGTGACCCAAAGCGTCTTCCTTACTGGCCAAAAATTGAAAGCAGTGACAGCTTTGACCTCAGTCTCCACCTTCAGTGATGGCTAAGACTGTGGTTCAGACCTGTTTGAACTGCTTGCTTAGCCTAGCGAGGATGCCGCAGAGGTAGCAGAGGCAGTGGAGAGTGACAGAATACAGGTTTTGAATGAATGGCACTGTAGGTGTGAATTTGATTTGATTTGACACTGATAAACACTGTCAACTAAATTTCTGCTACTACTACTCTAAGTTGGACAACCGCAATCTTTCATACTCTATACTGTCCACACAGTTGACAGCTGACTGCTGTATTTAAATGTCGGGGTGATGTTATGTGGGGGGTGATATTGTCTCATAGTTTTGGGGCAGAGTGTCCCAGGGTATGTCATAGATTTTTCACAGATTTTTTGGGGTCTAGATCAGATAAAAGAGATTAAGATTTGTTATCATAGCATCCCAAGCCACCCAAACCCCAATAAACCTTATCGGTTGGAACAAGTTTTTGTTATATTTGTTTGAAATTCTCTTTACATCCCAAAAGCAATCAATAAATCAAATGCTCTGACAAAAAAAAGAAAAAAAATCTGGTATCTGTGGCTGTCGCAGGCCTGTAATAAGCCTCAAATGTAAATCATTTCATTCGTCCCGCATGAAATGATTGGATGTCCTCCCTGCCTGTTTACCTACCTACCTGTGCGCACTCTGCCTTTGCTTCCACAAGGCTAGGCAGACATATTATGATAATGTTAGGTGTTTTCTTACATGTGAATGAGACATGAGGTAGTCAGATACTGCTGGCGATGACAACGATGCAGCAGTAGTCAGGCAGTGAGCGTTCATGTGTTTTGGTGGAGTGGCTTTGGAAGGAGGCCTGAAGGGAGGGGGTGGGATTTTTTAAGTTGGATACTTTCAAAATCTAGCCTACTCTTGCTGGTAACCGTGAGTTGTCATGTCATTATATGCGACATAACTGCATGTTTAAGCGTCTTTGAGCACTGTGAAAAATGCTACATAAATGTAATGTATTATTATTATTTATTATATTTAATCATTTAATATAATGATTTTGATATTGTCTATTCTTTTTTCATATGTTTGAAAACACAACACAAAACATAGTTAATGTAAATGTCACATCCTCGGGGCACCGCAGGGTGCCGCGACACCCACTTTGGAAACCACTGATCTACAAGATAGAGTTACTGGATTTTCTTTTCTTCACTAAAGAATGGGACCCAGATCAATACATAGTGTAATGAAGTGACTGTACATGTAATTTACTTGCTCAAAAAAGTTAATGTTATAGAGAAATACTGAAGATTTGAAGCCAAGTTTTCAACTTGTTGGAATTCCCCAAATCCAAAAAGTTAAAGGTGTAATTAAAGCGTATACGATCAAGCACAAACAAACTTCATCAGTTAGTGCTTGTGTGTTTCTGAGAAGTGTTGCTTGTGTTACTAACTGTCACTTTCTGTTGTATCAGATTGCCTACAGTACAATGGTGGATTTTCTTCCACCTTCGTAGTCCTATTTCTGCCGTTTTTGATGTCAGCTGTGTGTAATGTGAATTCCCAGTGTTCAATATGTAATTACTACTGACCCTACGTGCAGCTGAAACACACCACAAACCACAAGTTGAAGCGTTCAACCATCACTGAATTTCGATTTCATTTCAAAAACAGCATGGGACACGGTTCTATTTTCCAGCTGCAAGCACCGATGCAAGTCAAAGTGACTGAAATGGGACGCTTTGACTTGCAGTCTGTAATGGCATGAGGTTTGCAGTTGCAGTGCAAACATGCAGAGAACATACAAGTTATAATGTGAGCAAGCTACTAAGCCACCTACGAAACTAGGATTACAGAGAATGTGTTCTCAGCGGCTGTAGAGCGCGGCTGTCATAAATGAGAGCAGCGCTGCAACACTGGCAGGCTGAGGTGGAATTTGATCAGCTTCGTTTTAGCTGATACCGATCCATTAAAATATGTAGCAAAGCAGAATGTAAGGGTGTGACGTCGGGTGGTGGTTTGTTTCTTGTCACAATTAAAGATGACTTTTTTTGTACCATAACCAGGATCTTTCCCTAACTTAAAACATAATGTAGTTGCCTTGCACAGATATTGCAGAAAGTGAGAATTTGCAAAATGTCGGCATTGGACGTAATCTGAGGTTTTGCAGAATCGTCCAATATAAATGTTCCTTTCTGGCAATGGGGTTTGATGTCCAAACTTCAAGTAACTTAAAGAATTATGCCGATGCTTTCTCAAACTACTTTAAACAGGAATGCTGCTCCTCAAACACACTGGGACATGTTGTGTCCTTCAGCTTCCTCTAAATACAGTAGGTGATTCGCGATAACAAGAAAGTCTTTCCCACTCTGTCTCCTGTCTCTCAGCTTCAGCTCCTGAGACTCATTAATTCCTGTTCATGCTGAGGTAAGCAGCATCAGTGAGTCAGTCAAGGCTTCACACATCGCCACTGGCTCCGAGTCCAGTACCTCTCGTGTTGATAATGAGGTCTCCAACCTGTGTGGACATGCCAACATGGTGCAGACTGATGTCTACGAGCGATGTGAAATGATCAGTGTGAACATGGAAAATACGAAAACTGCAATAACCCAGCATGAGACTTTCTATCCTGCCCACATTAGACACTCTACTGTACAAGGAGGATAAATGCTGTTGATGGTTTGAATGATGTTTAGATGCTTATGGGATTAACACCCACACATCTGGCAAAAACCTGCCAAACTTTATGCTTGATCCTAAAAATCCCCCTTCTCTATTCTTTTATTAATCAGAAAGGCTCCACTAGCTTGAAGCATTAGTGAAATTTACACTTAGTATCTTATTAGAATCTTAAATGGAACATTAGGAGCTTGGGAACTTAAATTTCAATTAAGGTACAGTACATAGAAAGTAATTAGCGCCCGGAACTTATCCAGTTGTGTCAGACTTGCTTTATGCTTTGTAGTCCTGAGTTTTGGCAGAGATTTAAAAGTTTGCAAGAGAAGAAGAAAGCAGCTCAATGTAAGATAAGGCGTGTAGGGTGGACTGTGAGAGTATAAGAAGAAGAAGATGAAAAGGAGATGATGAAGGGCTTAAAGAAAGAGCGTGGGGTTACAAAGGTTAGAAATCCCATTGGGAGCCATATCCCCATGTCCTAGAATGGACACGAGACTAAGATAAGAATACATATGGGGGAGGATTAAGGTGAAAGAGAAGGCGACCAAAGGGCAGAGGTTAGGGATTAGTAGTGACTGACCTAGGCAGAGAGCAAAATAGAAACAAAAAAAGCAGTGAGTGAGAGGTAGAGACTGGAAACGGTTCTGATTGGCATGGATGGTATTCCCAGATCCCAGTACAGGAATCAATCAAAATCATTGAGCCACGTCAAAAAACACAGCTGGACCCCCTACACTGCCCCTGCGGAGACAAAGAAAATGATGAACTAGAAAAGAAAGAGAATTGAAAAATAAAGAAACAATGTCCGAAAAAACTGACAAGTTCTAGTGTTGACACAGTCGTGGAAGGTCAGTGCATGAAGTATAATTAATCTGCCGTTGTTCACATTGCATAATGAGAAACGCCAGTTTAGGGGGTGTTGCCTAATTTCATTGTCCAACTTGTGCTAATGCAATTCAGTGCGCCAAACCTTCAGCTTGTTCTATTATCCAACTTGTACAATGAAAATTGAACAAGGAAGTCGAGAGCCGGAAACAGAGACAGCTTGCCTTCTACGTAAAAGTTGCGCATTTTGGAGCGTGTTGGCTGCAGCGGTCAATTTAAGGAGAGCTCAACTAAATCAATAAACAAACAGCCTAAATATTGAACATAATTCATGACTGTTATACAGTCATATTTCTACCACTTTCCCACAACTGATTGTGAATAAATTGCCAATTGGCGCGAACACGGGAATTACTATTGAGTGCTGCGATTAATGAATGTATGTAACGTTATGTAATGATTCATTTATATATTCATCAACTTATTTATTTGATGAGGGCTACTTAATCTGTTACTTTGGGTGAACATGAGTGAATATGACTGTATAACAGTGAATTATGTTCAATATTTAGGCTGTTTGTTTATTGATTTAGTTGAGCTCTCCTTAAAATGACCGCTGCAGCCAACACGCTCCAAAACGTGCAACTTTTACTTTGAAGGTGAGCTGTCTCTGTTTCCGGCTCTCGACTTTCTTGTTCAATTTTCATTTTTCATTTTTCATTATACAACGTGAACAGCGGCAGATGAATTATACTGCATGCACGGACCGTGGAAGTTGTGAAAAAAAGTTGGGAAATTTGACAGTTGGTTTTCCAAGATTGGAAATGTCTCAGATGATTGTAAAATATTGTTAAATGTTTTCAGTAATAAGAACAGTCATAAAAAATGCAATTCAAGGCCACGGTAAGTTTTGTGGATTTTCCTCTTGCTGTCTTTGAAGGTCGTTTGGTTTCACACAGATTGCTGTCCAACTAATTTTTTATGCAGTCAATGGAAACTGCAGATAAAGGTCTCTTTACTGCATACATTTTTAGTCTTAAGTAGTGATGGAAACACTTTCATTAAATAAGTAATGATAGACCTGGCAGTTACAGTCTGACACGTGGTTCAATCTCACAGCAAAACTGCTGCTGAAAATGAGCTCTTAAAAACCTGAAATATCTGTCCACTACAAAATATTTATACAATTTAAGAGCCATACTGACTCTTACATGCTTTATGTATGTAAATGTGTGCTCTTTTTTCGTACACACAAACAGAGCACACATTGAAATACATACAGTATGCACCAGTGTACAAGTCATGACTCCTAAATTGTATATTTGATCAAAACAGCGGCTGCGGAAAAAAGGTAGTGACATCCTCAGGAAGCCACTTTATTTGCATCAGTGCAGCTTATGGAATCGCATGCGGTTGAAGTGCTGCTACCTGACTGATTCTGACAAAATATTGGGTCAGGTTTGGGCCGTGTTGATTTGTAAAGTTGAAGCTTAAGCCAAGTTCAGGTTTGGTTTTTTTCAAATGTCATTTTTTTTAAAAATTTCTCTTGTTCTGTCTCTGACTGTGCCCATCTCCTGCGTCCATGCATGTTGCAAGTAGATGCACAATGCCCAAAAAGCAAACGCTAAATGAGATTTAATACTTGCTTTTTGTTTTTCTAGATCTTTCTGTAGTTGTCTTACCCCCAATTTGTTTTAATTTTTGCAGCTGTAAATAGCTCTTCCATTTCCCCTGTGCATTGCATTGTGGAACAATAATGTATATCAACATCATGCATTTTTTTATTCATGCATGTCAATTTTTTTCTTTTGAGTATTGTTGAAGCTGCTGTAATCAGTATTTTTATATTAGCAATGGATTAAATAACCGTGTAAATTAAAAGCCCCCCCCCCCATTAACCTGGTGAGTTCACAGTTGTAATGAATGAAATTAAGTGAAAATAGAATTGTCTGTCCCAGGTTCAGGTCTCAAATTTGGCTGTACCAGTTGGGTCCAGCTGGTTTGTGTCTAGTTTTAGACCTGTGAAGAACTCGACATGCAATTCACATTTTCATTTTTTCAAAATTATTTAATGGGCTCTTGGGTGGAATCTGGCTAGTGCCTTGATTAAATAAACATGGACAAATCTAATCTCCTCTGAGAACAGGACAAAATGAAGGCCATCTGAATTCATCCATCCATCCATATACAGTCCATCACTCGACTGTCCCACCAACCATCCATTAGTCCATCCCCACCCATACCTTGGCCTTGCTCTGTGAGGAGAAGTGTTGCTGGACGAACAGGGCTCCCAGGGCCATGCCGAAGTGTTTGTTGGCCTGAGTGAGGCAGAGCCTGCCGAGCTCCAGCTGCTGCTCTGTGCCGTCAATCTCCCGAGAAAACTCATGGATGGTGCTGCGAAATGCGGTGGACAGGTGTTCACTGAGCGCTGCCACAATGCGCCATAGCATGTAGTTATGGAGAACCCTAGGACAGAGGAAACAAGAAGGATGCGTCAGGTTCATTATCATCGATTTAGTTTGGATTCTCTGAACACACTGTAGCAGTTTTGCAAAACCCATATAGACGAGTTTTTGGATCAAAAACTATACACAGTGAAAGCAGCAATAGTCAAGAGTTAGCCAATCATGTACTCGAGAGACCTTGATCATTTTGGAGTCTATGTTCTCATCTAACATTAGCTAACTTTACCTACCATAAGCTACTAGTCACACCAAACCAAGTAAACCTGTAGCAGCAAAATTCCCGAGTGTATGAAACTGAACAAAGGCGCGTGAGAAAGAGGAAGAATGTCCTGTTTTTATTTTCAAAAGTCACTACAGTAATCTCACTTTAATGTAAAACTGTAGCACACTTCCTCTTGTGTTCCCTTTCTAAAGTGACATCTACTGTGTCTAACTGTAATCTTGCTCCATCTGGCCCAAAGTTCTTTTTTTTTCTCCATCTGCCCTCTGAGCCACTTAAGAGTCAGAAAAGTTAGAGAGAAAACAAGAGGGAGACAGTGATCGAGAGTGAGTGGTGAGGAGTCAAGAGGGCCCAACAGTTTAAGAACAGCGCTCCCCAATCCAGAGTGACTCACAGTGGAGAGGCAGCAGAGGGGTGAGGGAAAATGTCGAGCGGGAAGAGAGAAAATGGATCATTCATTTATGTATTCAAGCTGTGTCTTCTCCCCCAGACGATGGAGTGCTGGTGTGTCCTCGTGCCCCCACTGGGTGCACACATCTAATCCGCCCTGCAGGGACAAATGCCCCCGTCTCCTACTGCGAGGCTCCATGCGAACCTCAAGGCATGTTGTTGTTGTTGTTTTCTCCTGTTTTTTTTTAATTTTCCCTATGCATGACAGATATTAAATCAAAAGCGCCTTGGCAACAGTACCCCGAGGTCCCGCCAACAAAGCACTTGTGAAGTGAATTTAATTGACGGGAAAAGGGAGAGGAAGGCAGGGGGCGGAGGAAGGGAGGATAAATAAATGACTGAGAGACTCAGGTGGTGTCCTTGATCATCAGTACCATCAACTAATCAACATGTGTCACAGGTGTGGCTGCTTTGCTTGATTAGCTAGTCTGTGTAGTTGTGTTGCCACCTGGTTGCCACCTGTTATTTGTTCGTATCATCATACTTGGACAGGTGTGAGTTTATGTGTGCACAGAAGTGCAGCTACATGTATGGAAGTCATCTATATGATAATAGTAAAATGAAAGCTTTTCTCTACTGTATGTGTGGGAGAGATGAGCAACATTTTACTTGAGGCATCTTTGAGGAAAAGTAATGACTATTATCTCTCCGAGTAAAGCTGGATTCATACTTGGCACAAGGAGTTAACAGAAGATTTTGATTTCCCCTGCTGATAGCTCAACCGCAATATTAGACGGATGTATTGTGCTTTAATGGAACTCCCCACAGTAACCGTGTTTACATTCTTTCATGCAATATGTGATACAGAGCCATGGTGGGCTACGACATACCTATAACTGGAGTTACATCCAGGTACCTTCTATTTCACCTTGTGTCATTACTGAACAGGAGACTTCTCCTGCGCAATCAGTGTGTTTACGTCCAATCACTCACTGTGATAAACAGCGGCGGTCTCGGTGAGCAGAATCTTTGCAGTGGAGATGGCTTTGCTATATGTGTGTCTTCCTTAACGTTGTCTTCACTTTCATCAATCTCCACCATCCACCATAAGAAACTTGTGGGAGAGAACACATGGTACCTCTGTAGCCCTGACATGTAGTTACATTTCTGAGGAGGTGCATGTCAGCTCGTATAGACTATGGTATAACTACTGAGCCTGCACAGATCCACAGTAGGCCCTTAACGCATGACTACAAATCCACCTCAAAAAGGAATAATCCACAATGAGCCATGTGACTAACGAGACTAAAGCTGTGTCTCAATTTGCGTACTTCCATATTTCCATATACTTCCATATAAGTAGCGGAAGGGGAGGGACCACCAACCCATGAAAATGGCTGCCGAGGAAGCTGCAGCGGTTGCGATTGAAGCAAGTAAAAGTAAAAGCACGTTCATTTTTATTTATTTTTAATAAAACTGAATTGAAGTCAAGTGAGCAAACAGGCCGGCAGATATTTTGGCGGGCGACAATCGCGGTCGACTGTTTGCGATAATGCTCCGCCCGGTTGCAATTCGCCATTAAAAAGAAGAAGAAGAAGCAGTCAAATATTATGATTGTTATTTCCGGTAAATGCACAACGGTCGTGTTCGATTTGAGACAACACTACCCTGTCAAAATTCACGCACTATGCAAGTAAGTACATAGTGTACACAGTGTACTACATGGAGGTGTAGGATACTAATGGAAGTATTCGAATTGAGACACAGCATGCTAACATGCTCACAGTGACAATGCTAACATATTAATGTTAACCAGGTAAAATGTTTATCATGTTAGCATTAGTTTAGCATCATCAAGTTATTAAAAAAAAACTTTAATCACTCAACAGTTTAGAGCTAAAGTGATGCCTGCAGTTTAATGTAGTACCAACGTCTAACATACTACTATATCATCTTAATGTATCTATTACTGTTTTGACATGAGACTCATATCTTCTTCAACAGAAAACCTTCACTTGGAATGGCCACAAACTTTTTCCTGAACTTTGTAAACTTTGCACCACATGGTGCCTCAAATGGACTCTTCCAAAACACCTAACCCATGATCAGTTTGTCTTTGGCGCCCTAGAAACGCCCTGCATGGTCACACGTGTATATGCTAGTGTGTGCTTTGTGCCGTAACGGAGTCACAGCGGAGCTAAATGAAAGCAGAGGGCCTGTCGGTGAGAGCGTGTACAGATCAAGCAGTGGGTCTTAATCACTGGAGGACTGAGTGAAGGCTCATTAGCTGAATGGATTTTAATGGGGCTAGTTAGGGAGATGAAAAGACACTGTCCCCGTGCACTGCATCAACACATTACTACAGGTAATGACCCTGCAGGTAATGGAGGAGGGAGGGACTCCTCTATTCCAAACCTCACTAGAGTTACACCGTGATTTCAGATGGACGGTAAGGAGAAAGTTTGATCATTTTGTATCATAAATGATCAAATAAAAGTGGAATAATGGGACATACAAACAGAAAAAATACACACACAAGCTTTCCCACTGCAAACACAAACGCCACAGAGACAGAAAATCACCTTTTTGTAGCATGACTGCATGTATTTTCAGCTCAGGGAGCCCTGCTGAGAATCAAACCTCGACCGCTGAAAGCTATAGCGCCATGAAATCCACCATTTGGCGAACAGCTTCATCTGAAAATGCTTTACATCTACCTTGAGTGTATATTTCCAAAAGCAGTGGACCCAGCAGGAAGTGAATCCTCAACTGCGACTGTTTCGCTTCTATGGATTACTCACGAACACACATATCGTGCGCCGAAACACACCTAGATTGCACAGCCCAAACACTCAGGAAAAATAACACACTCTCACATACACACACACTCGAGAGTGATGGATGAACAGAGGGAGCAGACGGAGAGAGAGAGAGAGAGAGAGAGAGGTGGCGAGGGAGGAGTGTGTGTGAGAGACGCTGGTGTTGTCATTATGCTTTCCTCTTCATTGGAGGCCTGCTCATCTGGTTAATGGGATTCGCTGCAGTCATTGCAGCGCGTGGGGACTGCACGCACACACACACGCACTGGAAAGAGAAAGAAGAAAAGAAAGATGGATGGAGGATGATGAGATGGAGGTGTGACTGCTCTTGTCAGTAGACTTGTATGATGGGAAAGCCATCAATGTGAGAACATGAGAGGGGTGGAGAGAGAGAACAATGAAGTGGAAGTCTTTTTCAATACATGCCTATATAGATGGGGAGTGTGTGGCGTCACCGATTGAGAAATGGACGGAGGGAAATTAATGGATAGATCGAGTTGTCAATAGCAACCTCAGACCACTGAGAATGAAGAGGAGAGGAGGAGAGGAGAAATGATGTGTAGAAGGAGAATGATGGGGAGTAAATGGAGAGGAGGATGGATGGATGAAGATGAAGAAAAACAGGAGGGAAGGTAAAAACGGGTGAAAGACAAAGTCGCAACAAAGTGTGAAAAGGAAGATGTGAGAAAGTCTAGAGAAGAAAGGATGAAAAATGAAGCAAGTCTAAAGAAGGAAAGCAGGATGGTAGAAGGAATGATGATCCATTCATTTTTAACCATCCGTCCATAACTATCAAACAGACTAACAGACAGGTGAAGCACCTGTCTGTGTGTTCTTTTTACTTGTCTGTCACCTCTTCACCTCTCAGAGTGAAAAGGTGACAGACAGCTTCACACCGTTCCTCCAATTTAACAAGAATCCAAACTTTCCTCCCCTGTTTTTCTGCATTTATACGAATGTCAGGCTGTACCAACCTCTTCAACTGTGTTATATCTTCAAGTGTACTCTCCGACAGTGTGTGTGTGTGTGTGCAAATGAGTGACAGAATCCAGCAGAGTATGAAAGAGTACAAAAGAGTTCTTCTGTGGTCCATTAGTGGCCTTCAGAGCAAAAAAAACTCTTTTCCATCTGCTCTACTGGACAATAATACAACGGGCAAACACCGCTGCCACGACCCCTGACTCCCCCTGCATGAAGCCCAACAATGGCACTGTGTGTGTGTGTGTGTTTACAGGACTTTTTGTGCGGTTAGATGAGCAGGAGATTTATATAAACATTGACATTCTCTGGCATTCTTTGCTTTTTGCACGTCTCATGATGGCTGCATGCTTTGCTCCGCTGGATTAGCAATCATGCGAGTGGGTTAACCATTCTTGATTTATCAGTACCAGTGGTACTGTGGGAAATACCAACTCTCCATATCCCACATCAAGGAAAATCAAATAAATTGGCCGGAAGTTCAAACTGTGCTTTTAGAGCACACAGAGGTGGAGGAAAATTAAGGAAATTCAAATTTCCCATGATTGACCTTGAGTGCAACGGTCAAATATGATTGGACTTGTTTTGGTTGCAATTATCTTATTTTAGATGCTGTCATTTTATTTTTAGCCATGCTAGCAGCGCGGCTTTATGGATGATAATGTAAGTATATCTGTCGGTTGGTCCATCACTTTGGTCCAGACTGAAATATCTCAACAACTAGTAGATGGACATTCATGATCCCCAGATGATGAATCCTAACAACTGTGATGATCCTCTGAGGTTTTATGTTGTGCCACCATGAGGTTGATTTTGAGTGAAACATCTCAACAAATATTGGATGGGTTGCCATGAAAATGGGTACAGATATTCATGTCCCACTCAGAATGACCTGTAAAAACTTTGGTGGTCCTCTGACTTTTCTCATAGCACCACCATCAATTCCAAATTTCAATTTGTCCAGTACTTTGGTTTAAGACCAAATACGTGCAGAACTAATGACATTCCCGTCAGCCTCAGCTGTACTTTATGTTAGCACTGGTTGTGCAAAAAGTGCAAATCTTTGCATGCTAACACGCTAAACTAAGATGGTGGACACAGTAAACATTCTACCTCTGAAACATGTTAGCATTGTCATTGTGAACATGTCAGTATGCTGCCGTTAGCATTCAGCTCAACGCACAAAGCCACAATTGACTATAAATAAGAGTTGAATTTGTTGTTATGTGCATGTTATTGCATAGGACTGAGAACTGAATCATTATGATAATTATGTTTATAGTTAGTTGAAATATTTTATTTCATGTTTGAATAGTGGGTTCATGTTTTTAACTTTTTGTACACTGCACATGTGCAGTTAGTAAGATAACCCACGGTGGTTAGAAGAAAGTCAGCTAGGCTAAGAGTGGAACAAAAAAGGTTTTTCATTGTATAACATCATGTACACAACATCAGAGATTGGGTTGAATATTTCCAGATGTTCCCTTTTTTGAGAGGAGCTCAATGGGATTTACCTTGTTGATGTTAATAAACCGTCAAAACCAGATGATCAGGTCTCCGCTCGTCTTTGGAGTTGCATTACGCTATATTGGAATACAAAAAAAAAACTTGAGTTTCCTGGTGTCTGTATTTGTTTGTGTGCATGAGAGTTGTTGCTTGCAACAAGCTGTGTTACTGGCGAATAACAGGCAGCAGTGAAGAGACCCCTTGATGTGAGCAACCAGGGCATTTTCAACAGAGTTCTCATAAGCTATGCTAATGAGCAACACCCCCCAGGAAATAGAATAGCTCTATTCCTCTATTTGTATGTTTATGAATGTGAGTGTGTGTATGAACTAGCAATGCCAACCTTTGTTTAAACCTCGATAATGAACTTCCTGGGAGACAGAACCTGGAGACGGACTGGAGGCGGGAGGAGGATGGAGAATGAGAAAGCGAAAAGGAAAAGGGATTAAAAAGAGAAAGAATGGTGAGAGAGGAGAGAGCAGGAACAGGTGAGGAGGAGGATGACAGGAGGAAGAGAAGTAATGGATAGAAAAACAATGGAAGAGGTGCAGATGGAGAGAAGGGAAAGTGGTGTCGGGGGATCGAGACAGAATTTGGGGAAAGAGAGAGTTATCACGCAACGTTGAGAAGGACAGATTTAGTGAGGGAGGAGAGGAAGAGGGAGACAGATGGATAAAGCTGGGGAACAGGGGACTGAAGAGAAAAGAGTGGTGAGGGGACGATGAGATAGGAGGAAAGACAATGAGTCAGAAAGTTACAGAGTCAGAGAGAGAGGAAGTTCAAACTGCTACCTCCATTTTCATTGTATGAAGATATTCATGTCTTTCTCAAATTATGAGATCATAAATGAATTCTGACTTATAAAGTCAAAATTATGATCACAAATCAAAATAATAATAAAAAAATCTTAAAAGGGCTTTCTACCAATTTTACACATAATGAGTCATTTACTTGTCAGAAATACTACTCAGTGTGAAAACAGTATAATGTCCTTTGAGGCTCTGAAGGGAGCTTTCTGAAGAAAGCCTGTGTTACGAACGTGGGACGTGGCGTTTAAAGGATGTAGGCATTTACCAGACAGGGAGGGTCCAGCGAAAAAATGCTATTGAGTTGCATTATAGGAATTGTTGGATCCATTGTTTTTGGTCATATACTAGGGACTAAAAGTCAGGATATCTCTGCCTCTGCTGCTTCGATTTTGATGTTCTTTTTTAAATTTTTTTTAAATTTAATTTAGGTATTATTAGTTTGATTCATTACAAAAAAAAAATATTTTTATTATTCTTAACTTTTTTTTTTGTCTTTTCCTGCTTCCATACATTTGTGGTCACCAATGTGCACAACTAGCTAGTGCAGTTTAAAAGACTATTTTGATTATTTTCATTCTACACTGTTTTTTGAAAAGGCCACTTGTCACAAGGTCTCGTGTGGGTCCAGGCTACATGTTTGAGTATCTTTTTTTGTTTTGTTTTTAACAAGTTGTTAATGTTGTTGAACACCAGTTGTCCATTTTAACCAACAGAAGGTGAACTGAAGCATGTTTACCAAGATAAATACAGCATCTTTTGTAGTCACATTCGTAAGATGTGACTGGCATTTGATTCCATAACTAAGCAGCATTACACACAACTCAGAAATGAGAAGTTGACTTAAACTTTCAGAGTGCAGCTCCACACTGATGCTCATATCAGCCGAACGTTATAGCTGACTGAGTGAACGTGTGATAAAAGGGAGAGAAGATAGGATGTCAGATCGACACAGGTGGAGGGCACAAAAGAGGGAGAGAGGATGATTGAAACTTAGTGTAGAATCTATTACTGAAGCCATCAGGGGGGATGGATGGACAGACAACTCAAAGAGAAGATTGGTAAACAACAAGGGAAGAGACGGAGCATCAACCTCGGCTTCTGCAACCTGAGGAGAAGTGAACCTGGGCTAATGGATGTGACAGCGGCGATGGTAGTGGTACTTTTACAAAGAGGATTATGAGTCCCTTAATGATATGACCCCAACTCAATGAGTATGCATGCATGTTGGAGTGTTGTGATTAAAAAGTACATTTCACAAAGAAGGGAGAGCAGCAGGAGACCAGATAAAAGAGATAAGGAAAAATGGAGCGCAAAACAGATAGAAGACAATTTGATATGGAAGAGATGTTTACACTGATGGGAACTGAGCTAAATCACTGCAAAAAGAAAGATCCTATCTTTTGTTGTGGCTGATAAAAGTAAGCAGGATAAAACACTGAAGACTTTTAAAGTGAAGAATGACATCTATTTTGTGTGCTGTAAAAATGTGAATGGAGAAGCAAAAAAGAACAAAAAGGCAGGCCATAAATTGAGTAAAAGCATTTGTAAAAAATGAAATGACCAAAAGCCATTCAGCATGTTGTATAATGCCACAGTGGACATTCAGACCAGACTGATGTTATACAATATGTAAGTGATGAAGTCACACCGGCTCTTTGTTGTGCAGAAAGGATTGCTGGTAAACCCACTTCCAAGCACAGCTTTGCCCTAATCCGGTCCTTTTTTGTAGGCAGGACACCTTCCTTCAAACAGCTGTACGCAGCACTGTTGCAACACTGTCTTGTGAAAAGTCTGGTTCTGCCTGCTGGATACGTCTGGAACTTTGTCTGCTTCTGGGGGTGGTCATGTCAGGGAGATACTGAGCTCTGTACATGGGCAAGGGCGTGTCCAGACTTTTTTGACTATAGTGGCCCAAGTGGGGCACTGACATATGCAGGGGTGACATGATAAATAGGTTTAATTTGCCATTTATGTCTGTACTACTCATATCTACTTCAATAATTACATTACAGCATCTTACAGTCTTTTACGTTCCTGGGTTTAAAATTTTAATTTATAAGGTGAATAGACCTACAGTACCAATCACAACACGACAGAGTGGCATCACACAAATGTAATATAAAGTAACAGTAACAGTGTAAAGTACCAACAAAAGTAAAATAAATAAGCCTGTGTAGACAAAATATTGTATTGACAAAATTATGCAAAACTCCTAAAATACAAATCTCTGACAGAAAATGTGCTCCAGTAAAATGCCACAGACGCCCAAGATACATTTGTTAATTACAATCATCCTGGACATTAAAAATAGTTTAATTTGCCTGTTCTTGTAGGCTTGAAAGTACTTTAATAAAGTTTTTAAATATTTTCTAAACAAAAGTCTGCTTTACTCGTTAAACAGTTGGTTCGAACAAAGGTCCCGCCTCTGGCCGGGCAGATAACCAATCATAGTTTAGGATAATAGGGTGGCAGCTGCTTAGCAGTGAGGAGACCGGTCATGTTTCTCTGGGTTTGTCCTTAGCTCTTAGAAGAAGTACTAGATCCTTTTTCTATTCTAACCAGGGGTGTGCCAAATGTCTTACTGATTGTTTCAACCTGTAGGAGAGAAGGGCAGGTGGTCCACGTTAAGCTCTTGGAGGAGAGTTGCTGTTGTGAGACATGCTCTGTCTCAGCTATGCTGCGCATCACCTTACCCAGCAGGAAGGTAAAAGTGACACCTTAGCTTAAACATTATGTGTCATCAGATCAGGTTTTGGCACAAAGGGAGGTTGATTTGCAGCACAACAAGTCTTCCAAAACAGGTGAAGCTAAAATATGATTTTCTTTGTCACAGGCAGCGGTTAGTTCAGAGTTCAGACCCCTGAATCGCTGCCTACATCTCCGATTTGTTCAAAGATTCAAAAAGGTCTGGTGTTGTTCTTTCTCATGTTGTTTGGAGAAACAGTTACACACTCATCGAACAGTAGATTAGAACGGTGATGTAATGTAATCTTCCTTCACAGCTGCCTAGCAACATCCAAAAATAAAGACAAGCGTGGATGAGATTGACACAGCTGTAGAAGTTAACTTATATTTCTTTGACTGTGGTGAAAAATGTAAAAGTTAACTGCTCCGAGCAACAGCTGCTACAGCTTCTGTGTCGGCAGGGCAGATACATCAGTTGCTACTGATTTTGGAAAACAAAACACCTCCACCTCCCGAAAATGTGTTAACTAACATGAATAACGTCGGAATGAGTGAATAAACAAAATGGCAGTTCAGTCTGATTGTCAGGCTAGGTAGCAGCGGGGTTTCTGGGAAACGTGGTCTTCGTTTTGAGAAACACTTGTACTGACTCATATCGTGTCTCACTGGCATCAGATTGCTCCCATCGAGTAATTTAGTCACTTAGTCAGAGGGCTGTCTTGGTAAAATAAAAGCAACAAACCATCTCCACCCCCACCGTTCACAGTAGCTAACTGATTTCACAGAAACACACTTTACAATCAGATTTTTGTCAATTTGGCAGTGTCACCCCCCTCTGATAAATTGATTAATTGATTACTTATCTTGTGTATTGATTGATCAACACTACACCAGTGTGAAATCCCAGACTGGCACTAAATCAATTAGAGGTTGTAGCATACAACATGGTGAGATGGTGAGATGAAGTGATAAAATTACCAACATTGAAGGTACCGTAATGAATAAGTTATGCTGCCATACAGACAGACAGACAGACATGTATCCAGTCTCAGACATAAATGACAAGCAAGTAATCCACCCGCCAGTCATCCAGCCAGTCAGCCATGCATGAGGGCTGAGTGCTGTTGTGTATTTGTGTAGAGCACAGCGACTATTGGCGAGCTGTCAGTTGCTGTGACACACATCCTGACGTGCAGCAGCCCTCTAAGGCCCCCCCTGGAGTCTGTCAAGAAGAAGAAGGGGGAAGAAAGTGTGTGTGTGTGTGTGTGTGCGTTTGTGTGGGTCCATGTGTGTGTCTGTCTGAGTCTGCAGGTGGTAGAAAGGTGTGGGGGTGTAGATCAATAATAATCAGCTGCAGTAGAACTGGAAGTTCACCCAACAGTGACTCACCTCAAACACACACAAATGCGCACGCAAATACATGCACAGCAGCGCTCAAAAACCAATCCATACACCTCGTGACACTGTGTTGTAGCACAAACTATAGTGACGGGCCTAAACCAAAGGCAACACACACACACACACACAAAACAACCTCAAACAAAAGCGCTTACTCGCGCTTAAAAAGTACAGACTCAAAAATGAATGCGTCTAATTTAATCGATTTTCCATACACCTCAGCGCCCTCATCTTCTCTCTCCTCTCCACCCAGCCACCCGCTCCCTCTTTCTTTACCTCTTCGAAGTGGTCTTGATGATGTCAGAGACTTTCTGTATGTAATCGGTGGCGAGCACCACGATCTCTTCGTCTTCTGAGAAGTTGTCGTGGAAGATTCTGTCCAGCAAGCGTTTCCAGTGGAGCTATGGAGAGAGGAGGAATGATGCGGTTTTAGTTTTTAAAGAATCAGAAATTTCCCCCGTTTAAAAAAAAAACAAAAACTGATTTATAAGCTGAATCCCAACCTAACAAAAAAACCATGAAGCAAATCATCTATATTACTGTATATGACATGGAACAAATCATCAAACAAAAAACATGAAATTATTGAAAATCTCCAGACCAGAATCCTGCAAACCTGACCTGTACCTCCCTCACACTCCCAAAGTTCAGTATCAGAACTGACCTCCCACAATAAGGCCTTTCTCAAAGTCAATTCTAGACCCGACCCATTAACATAAGACCCGTGACCTGATGCGTAATAAATCAGAGCTTGCTGCTGACAGTAGGCGTACGATAGGCAAAATGGGGACACCAGGTTAAAGAGGCGCACAACAGCTGTGGGATTAAATGATAAACAACACAGTGGTGTGTGCAGAATAAAGCAAAAGCATGATCCACATTGTCAATAAACATCTTTTGTGAACACTCAGACCTCCAAAATTGTGTATTATTTACACACAATGTGGATACCTTCATTAATACTTTCAATCTTTTTATGTTTGTT
Organism: Oplegnathus fasciatus; assembly: GCA_003416845.1. Lineage (NCBI taxonomy): Eukaryota > Metazoa > Chordata > Actinopteri > Centrarchiformes > Oplegnathidae > Oplegnathus > Oplegnathus fasciatus. Next base: position 1,571,025 of record NTHP01000072.1, on the reverse strand, counting down.
TAAAGAGTGTTAAAGGTCATTTTGAGGTTGTCAGAGGGTCTGAGACCACCATGACCCCCTATATTTCACACACTAGATTTACCTGTCCAGGCTCTTTGGTTTACAATGAAACTTACGACAAGAGATTGTGTGTAGAAATTGTGTTGTTATAAACGGTCACAAGCCAGAAAGGTTTGCCTTAGATCATCAACAGAGATCTACTCTACTTTAAATTTCATCGTGTTGCTTTTTGTATTTACTTTCTTTCTTGGAAGCAGTGTTTGTTTCGGTGGTGAGTTAGTTGCACGCCAGCATCCTTGTAATTTTAACTAGATTTTTTACAGTGAATTTGAGTGACAGAGCTCCTGAGGTTTACATGCATTTGGACAGGTCCAAGTTCGAGCAAATAAATAGCTGCACACACTGAAGCCATTTATCTTTTTCTGGTTGGATCTCTATCCTCTAATCTGTTTCTGTCCATGCTTATCTTTTTTTTCTTGTCAGCGTCTCTCACACCCCTTTCATTCCCACTCACGTTCGCGCATTCGTGTCTTTTTGTGTGTGTGTAGTTTTTTTTTTTGGCTGAGAAGCTAAAAATCCAACTTTTTATCTTCCTCTCAGAACGTGCCCAGTTTCCATTCCTCCTTCTTCCCTTCATTCCTCATCCATCCCTCCCTCTACCATGAAACATCTTGAGGATTCTTTGTCAGTGTTCCCGCTGCTTCAGAGGAGAGCCTACTTCCTTCTTCTCTCCCTCCCTCCCCTGTGTCTCCAGTGTCTCTCCCCTCCCTCTCCCCTCCCTCCATCGTTTCCAACACCCCCCAATGTCCCCTCATTTTCTCCTCCTCTTCCTACCTACTTCTTTCGTCCCTCAATCTCCCCGTCTACCCCTGCAGGGCGGACAGCTTTTGTGAGTCACTTAGGCCTCTGTGTGTGTGTGTGTGTGTGTGTGTGTGTGTGTGTGGCGCTCCACCACCCCCAAACATACACACACACCCTCCCTCTGTGTGCTCACACACTCACCACACTACTTAAAATGCTCAGTTGGAGTTCAAATCTTAATCCATCACGTCTGCTTCTACCCAAAATGCATGTGCACACACACATAAATGATGGGTATGTATATGTGCTGTGTGTGTGTGTGTGTGTGTGCAGCACTCACACTGGGAGCGATGCGCTGTAGCTGCCTGAGGGTGATGCGGTTATACATGGTGCTGATGTCCTTTCTTTGGTCATCATATTCTGACACAGTGATCTGGAGAGAGAGGGGATTTCACTCACATTGCACACAAGCACATGCACGTGAACACAAACATGCACACACACACACACACACACACACACATCGTGCAATCAGCTCACATTGGCCAGACGCGTCTCCAGCTGTATAATCTCCTTGGACTTCTGCGTGGCGTTGTGAGCTCCCAGCATGCTCAGCAAGCGCTCCATCAGGGCCTTGTACGCCGCCAGGATCTGAGAAGCACAATTACATCAGTGCTAATAGACAGGAGGAGCTGCGACATCATCAGTAATGGCCGCTGACGGGGGTGACATGTGGCAAAGTGGACAGGATAACAAAAGCACAGCGGGCGACAGAGGAAAACAGGTGGATTGATGAAGAGGAGAGGGAGACGAGTCAGTAGGACAGATGGAGGAAGACAGAAGTGAAGGAGGGAAAAGAAGGATTAAGGTGAGGAAGGAGGAAAGGAGGGGAGGCTAGGAAGGAGAGAAGGAGCTTAACGGAAGTCGAATATGAGGGAAAGGAAGGACACAATGAAGGTAGGAGGGAGAGAGGGGGGAGGAAGAGGAGAGGAAGACGGCGGATGGAGGCAAATAGGAAATGAGAGTGGGGGGGGAGGAAAGAGAAAAGTAGGGCTGATGGGAAGAAGGCAGAGACAGGGAAGGGTTAGATTAATAGGTAGACTAAAAGGGGAAATAAAAGTAGGGAAGGGAGGAAGAAAAGGGGAGATTGAAGGATGTAGGGTGATGACAGAGAACAGGGAGATGATGGGGCGGCATTAAAGAAGGAGGTAAGGAAGCATGTTTACCTTCACACTGTCCTCGTCCTGTCCCAGGTAGAGGCTTCTCTCAGGCAGGGTGAGCCCCTCCTGATCAATCTGCACAAACACACAAAGTCAAAGGCTCAATGCAGTAATCACATTTTTGCTGGTATGTGATCACGTATGTGTTGCTCGGCCCTCAGCAGATGCATATTCAAAGGATTGGTTAATATTTCAATAATCTGTAATAATGCCAACATTTATGAGCCATCCAACATACTGTATGCTAAACATATGAATTATTCATAACATTTAATAAGTAATGCCCACACACAGAGTCCTTCTGTGCATCGGACTGATATTCATCTTTTATTAAAGCTCAGATATTGGCCAACTAATGTTACTCAACTTCAATATTGTTGCTGTGCAAACACGCATGCATCTCCAAATGTGTTGATTTTGAATTTTTGAGATAAACTGAAGGATTAAGTGTTCCTTCATGGGTTGAGAAAATTCTCCACCTTCTTAAGCCAAACAAACCACAACAAAGCTCAAGTGATTATCTGAGAAGTGCAAGCTGAAAACAGGGAATTTTTTCCCCCTGGTTCATGAAAAGTTCTTGGAGATACATGGTTTTCAAAGGCCAGCAACAATATTGGATGTCTTCCCTGATAAGAGTTAGTGGATATGTTTTGGTTATTATTACTTTTTGTCAAACTGTGCATCGGGCCAGATGAAATGAAACTTTTAAAGTTTAAGTATTCAAGTGAACTTCCAGGGTTCACTTACGGAGCTTTCATCCACATCTCATAGGCTTTTTCAGCAAATGTAACTAGTTCAGGAGTTATCACAAGACCTATGAACAGAATTACGTGATCACAGGTGCTTGTATATTGGGTGGAGACAACTGAGCGAGTTCCATTTGCTGAAGATCTGTTAGCTAGCAAGTGAACCTCGAGTTTAAAATATTTTACACTCACACAGAAACTCAAATACACCTGAGGCCTTTCAAACACACATGTCATGATTTCACAAATGTACACTCAGTGCCCAAACACCCTTTTTCTCACCCTGATTGCATTCCTGGAGGAGTTCTTGTCGTCCACATTGACAGTGAGGGAGAAGAAGACAGCAGTGCTGTACACCCCCTGGGTCCTGTACAGCAGCTCGTTGAAGTCCGGCCTCTGCGGGGCGCCCTCTCTCTCCCACCCAGCAGCACCTGGAGGAGCCCCCACTAGGTCCCACCCCCCACAGCTGTCTATCACCTCCGTCATGGGGTCAGAGCCCAGCTTGTCGATCTCCTGGATGTTGACGCAGGATCGATAGAACTCCTTGACCTTGCGCTCTGCTGAGTTGGGCCCGCGTCTACGTATCGGCTCCAGCAGGAGCCGCTGTAGTTTCTCCTCATTGTGCTCTCCTATGGCGGTGATAATGCCGTAGCTGAGCTTGTCCTCGGGGATGCCGTGGCGCCTCAGCCAGCCACCACAGGCAAAGGAGTAGAAGTCCTGGCAGGGCTGTATGGTTGGGTCAATATTGGCCTGAACGAAGCGTGCTGCCCGCAGCAGGGATCGTTTGCGTTGGCAGTCCTGTCGGCACTGCGGGTCCTGCTGGGCGTCCAAGGAAATGTACTTGAGTGCAAGCATGCTGCCCAAGATGACGCACATGCCTGCTGCAAAGACCAGTGCCGAGAGGAGGCAGATCTCCCTCCGGCTCCATCGAGGAAGCCCTCCACTGCTACTGGTGCTGCTTAGATCTCTGTTTCGACCGTTCGACAAGGTCCCTCCCCGTCCACGTCCCATGTGACGGTCCAGGCTGCCCCCCAGGTGAAGGGTCATGCCATTGCTGAGGATGTCACTGCTATAGCGACCGCCATATTTCACTTCCTGGAACTCATCATAGTGGGCAGTTAGTGAGTATGTCTTCTCCATGGCAAAGGACTGTCACTAGGTAAGAAGTAGCAGAAGGGCGTAGACAGAGAAATGAAAAGGGAGTTCTTTCTGTGTTTAGTGTGCAGTCATGACAACTCCGACTGAGACAAAAGGGAGGACTCCCACTACAGGGCAGAACACTGAGGTGATGTCAAAATCCTGTTGGCCCTATTTAGGCAAAGTCCCCTTTATTCTTTTCAAATCAAAAGCCGGCAGAGCAAGGGGCTCCCATTGTGCATGAGGAATCTCATGGGTCCTGCTCTCTCTCTCTCATCCTCTTTCTCTCTGCTCCTTTTCCATTTGTTCTCCTCTCCTCCCTCTCTCCAACCAGTTACAGGTCACCTGTCGATAAAAATAGAAATGAGACAGGGGAGGGCTGTAAGTGGAGAGAGAGAGAGATAGGAAATTGAATCCACGATTACAACAGCAGAGAATGACAAAATAGCGCAAAATGGCACATTTTCCCCACTTTGTCTCGTTCTGTTGTTTGTCGGCTAAAGCTGTCGCATTGATTGGTGATAGTCATCCCTCAGGGAGACGATGTCCCCGGGTGACTCACGGCTTCAGATGGATCAATGGACACAGGAGCATAGAGTTAAGCATCAGCTGGACATGGAGAGGTGTGGCAATCACCATAACTTAGCTTGTGGCAGTCCAAATTGATGTAAAACTTTATATTATTACAGAGGGACAGGGAGAATTTATATCCTCTGTCTCACCAAACTGAAGAAACACATACACACCTACAGCACAGAGGGCATCAGCTGATCCTATATGGAGATTTTAAAGGAATAACAAGCAAATCGCGTATTACAAGCAGCTGGCAAAATATAAATCAAATGTGCGTACATCCCAAAGTGTTTTCATTTATACTGAAGATAAATAACACAAAGACCCACAATACACTGGGCTCACAGCAGGTACATGCGCTCATTTCATGCGGCAAAAAGCACCCAGACGAACGCAGACACACACAAAATATTTTTGTAGCTGTTTGCACTCTCCTTTGCTTCTGCTGATGCATTCTACATGTAGCCTGTAGGCAATATCACAAGCCTTTAGACAGAGAGACTGACTGATAAATTGTTTTTTGGATGCCGTCCCAATGTGAGTTTGCAAGCCCCTGTGTGTGTGTGTGTGTGTGTGTGTGTGTGAGTGTGTGTGTGTGTGTGTTTTCAGTGGCTAGGCGCAGTGAACTTGCTGAAAGCTGTGAAGGCGATCTGTGAAAATTGATCCCTGTTATCTCCTCTGAGAATAGCAAACTTCAGCACTGATGTCTTTAACAAGCTTTCCCCCTCGCCTTATGGGAATGCTGTATGTAGATAAGGAGAAAAGTAGAAAAAAGAAAGGAAGAAAGGAGGAAAGAAAGAAAGAAATAAGAAGTTTACAGTAGTGTTTACAGGTAAACAGAAAGATGAGTTGTGGGTATCTCATCCTGTGAGAGGTGGTAATACAAATCATGTGGCAGATGAAGTAGAAGTATTATGTTTTAGGGGGAAAAGGGAGGGGTGACAGAGAGAATACAGGGAAAAGGGTGCAGAGATAAAATTCTTGTGAACCACTGCTGAGATCTGGTGTTCGAGTCCCTGTGGCGATACCTCTGGTTTAGTTGTGTGTTACAACAAACACAACTTACTGTGTGTGCTGGTGGGTAACCAGTGAGGGGTTCTCCTTATAACAGCCAAGGGGATAACTTTCATATTGGATCATTCTGAAGTGTATGATTTATGTTCAGTGCCAAAGTAGTGAGCCCTTCACATGGCAAGGTAAAAAGTAAAGCCTAAATTTAACTTTCCGTGTAGCCACGAGGGTCTGTGTGACATACATTTGGCCATCTGGTCATGTCTTCGAGGGTCTGCACTGCCCAAAATGAATGATAGCATGCACATCTGCACATCACTTCCACAAACACTCAGTGTGGTATGTACAGAATACTGTTCATCTGCTTTGCCTTTTCAAACACTATTAAAATGTGGATTAGTGGACTCTTGAAACCTGCTTGAATTCTGTAATCAAGTCTGCATTCATTTTTATTTCAGTAATATTATCATTCAGACTTTTTAAATCAATTATTACCGTGCAATTATAATATACAGCCAGAACTTTGTGCAGACTTGACCCAAATTTCTTTATTATTCAAAGGAACAAAAGGAGGTCTTTGGGGAAAAGTCAGAAATGCTCCTTTTCCTCTCCGCCAGCTGGAGGGGCGTGTCGGTGTCTGTGTTTGATTGACAGCAGCTGGCAGGCTGAGCCCCGGCAGGGGATCGAGAGACAAAGTAAACAAACTTGCTGTAGTCTACATGTGATGGGCAGACGGTGTGTTGTTTGTGGTACTGAAGAGTGAGGTCCACACCAGCATCTAACCAGACCCAAGTGACATTTGCAGGTACGTTTACTGCAGCTGAACAGCCAATTAGCCAGCAAACTGACGTTAGCAGTGCTCTTTTCCCCAGTGAATGTTTGTTTGGTGGCTCGTTCAACAAGCTAAGGTGTCAGATAATAATAATGTGTCAGATTTGCGTGCTGGACAACAGAATTGCTTCCCGTAACTCCAATCTTTAACCTGTAAGTGTTTTAGTTGCCTAACCATCCTGTAATGTCCTGGCTGTTGTAGAAATAAGTCATATTAAAAAAATGCCATTCAATGTTCAAATAAAATTCATTGTCTTGGTTTTGCAGAATCATCCAATATCAACATTTTGTTGTTGATAGAGTTGCCTTGTCGCTGCTCTAGCGACCCCCACTGTTTGGTCAGGGAGCCTCCACAGTGGACGCGGAAACTGGACGGGACAGCTTGAACCTCCTGCATGTTACGTCCCCGTCCCGGTGAAGCTCACGGCTAGCAGGTGAAAAGAAGCGGCTGGTGACAACATGTAGCACATGTCTGCCTACACTCTCCGCATGCCAACAGTAGCAGTGATGACAAGTGCGGTGCAGAGGTGACTGGGTGCTCCAAAGTGGGAGAAAATGGGGGAGAAGAAAAGGATAGTGTGTCTCTGTGAGGTGTCATTATCACTTCAACTTATCATCCATCAATCCTTTGCCTTGTTACACACACACACACACACACACACACAATTAGAAACATGCTGTATCTATGAGACCATATCCGGTCACTATGAGCCTCTTGCACTTCATGCATGAGCACATACTCATTGCTTCCATATAATTGATTATAATGTAAATATTATTGAGTTACTGCTCAAAATGTATCCATTCTCTCTTCACAACTGTTCTCCCTCTCTTTCAAATGCACGTGGACTTTCTCATATGTCACAACTCCTTAAGCATTATAATGAATTATGATAGAGGCATGCACACACACACACACACACACACACACACACACACACACACACTCTCTGAGTGGACACCCAGTTTATGGTTAATGGATTGGATCTTGTGGGTACCATCACAGGGAAAGGCATGCATGATGAATGGCTATTTACCGAACATGACAGGGTCTAATATCTGAGAGTTCTACTAATACTGCTGCACACACACATCCTCTCTCTCTCTCTCTCTCTCTCTCTCTCTCACACACACACACACACACACACAGCACATGCATGGACACTTAAAATGCATCAAAAACACACCTCTGATGATCCATAGCGCCTTATCAGTTGTCAAGCATTTCCCATACATCTTTCCAGCAACAGACAATCGCTTATTCAATTATAGAAGGGGTTCTCAAAGTGTGGTCCGGGGCCCTTCAGGGGTCCTGGAGATGGTAGCCAACAGATAGAAAGTCCTATTAAATCCAAATGAACCACAAGATTAGCAAAAAAGACACTTTGGGAGGTGCGAGTGAAACGTGAGTATGCAGTATAGGCGTTAAAACAAGAGATACGTATGTAACTTCGGTTCTATGAAAGCTTGATGACCAACAAATGTTATATCCAGACATTAAAATGGCTGAAAATGGCTGAAACGCATCTGTTTACAGGGGGAGAGATAGAGGAACACTGGAGCAGCGATCTAAGAGAGGGTGTGGGAGTATCAACAGTCGCAGGGAATGTTTTGAATTTGTGAACTTTTTTGCTCTTTAAGCAAACCGCAGACTTTGAGGGCTGGGTGGACCTTTCTCTTGCTTCTCTAACCACTAATAACAAATTCTCAGAGAAAACAAATGACAATCAATATGGGGCAGGTTCACATCGCTGTTATGGAAAATCTGCAGATGGATCACAGTTCTAGCATAAATGTAGGAGGTTCAATGGAAAATCAGCTATGCAGAAATGGCTCAATATAGAGCAGTGCTTCAAACACAGAGGCATTTGTGGTGTGAGATTGATTCGCTAATGTTACAAGTGCAAGTGAATATTTTACTGGTGTAGATTTGTTTCTCCCCCAAAAAATCCAATTCCTTGAAAGTTCATCAACAGTGTATCAACATGAGCTGTACTGAATAATCGCCACAGACTTTCACTGCTTTAGGAATTACAGGCTTTAGTGCTTTGGGAGTTAACACATCAACACATTAAAATTGTTCCCCACGGTCTGAGAGAGGCGTCAGATTTGTTGCTAGTGAGGCGTAAAGTCACCTGGGGTCAACATCGTCCAGCAACAGAGTGGCAAAGTTGCCAACGATTGCTAGAGGGCACATTAAAAAGACCATAAAAGATAGCCGTTAATGCTGTCTCTGTGTTATTTACTGTTGAATCAATAGTAACAAAAAACTGTTCCACCCTCTGGTCTGTAACCAAAGACATAACCTGCTAAACCCTCACCATGCATCTCCTGCAGTTTATCGACACAGGAAGCAGATGCATATGTCTTTATCAACTGCTCTGTTAGGTGTCTACCTCAAAACTTATCACAACAACGTATATTATACTCTGAATGTTACCACCACTTTCCAGACAGCTTGACTTAACCCTTAACCATTACCATAAATTCACTGAGAGCAAACTCTTTTTTTCCCCGCTGCAGTTTGTGATGATATTTGGTGGTAGCCAGAAATAAGGGCTTAGCGGGAAACTCTCTGCTTTTATCTCCTCTCAGGCGAGTTACGTCACCTGAAAGCCCTCTATAAATGGGTTTATTATCCCCTAATCAAAGTGGTCACAGAGCCTGCCCCAAAAGCTTCACGGCACTCAGAGGGTTCAGCGTGGGAGTCAGCCCCCTCGAGCCTTATCACCGGTCGCCAGAGGCTGCAGTAGAGTGCTACGGTGCGTTTGTATGGGCTACAGATTTGGACACACAGCTCAAGGGTCCTATATAGTACTAGGAGAAACTTCTTAGGCTTGTACCAGAGCAGAACCCCCTTTGTGGTGCTATTAAAAACTATTTAAGTGTGGTGTGTGTATGAAATGTCCCACATCCGCAATATTAAAAAGATCTTTTTAAGGAGCATATTGGACTCTTTAGTGTAATTCCATTATTTAACAGAAGACTTTCAGTAATTTTAAAGAACAATTAGAACTCTTCCTCCCCCCCCTCTCTACACACACACACACACACACACACACACACACACACACACTCACACACACTGACTAGCAGGTATAAAGCACATACTGTAACTCTATTAACCTTAATGACTCCCAAAACTCCTTTTCTGGATAGAGCAGTATGCCAAACTACAATTCAAATATTGACATTTTTAGCACTTTAGGTCTCTATATAGGCAAATCTTCAGCCCTCCTGTGATATTGCATTACTAGTATCTCTACTCAACTATTAGAAGTACTTTAGTTTGTTAGGTAAAGGTTATTTCTGTAGAGGGGAACTTGGAAAAGAAATTCTAAATTCTACTTTATATAAAAGCTGCATTTATGGGTTGCTGTATATGCCAAATTAAACACCAGTTTCCCAATAAGCGAAGAGGTAGAAAACTGTAGTAAAACTGATGAATGCAGGGAGGGTTGCTGTGTCAACGCTGATATACAGATCGACTATTATGGTTTCAAACTTTTGGGGCGATGCAAAAACTCGTGGTGCGTAAAGACGCAGACCAGGCTGCTGCTGGTGCGCAAAAACAGAAAAGAAAACCCCGAAATGTGAGCACCAACAGCACTTCGTACTACTTTTACGCACATTTAAGCTCACTATTTTCAGTTTTTGCTTATGATGAATTCCAGTGACGGCAGATAACATTTTATCTGGCGAATCATCACCAAGGACGCAAACAAGCTACATGGAAAAGGAAAGAAATCGACCCATCATGTGATAAAACACACATCCAGTCATTCTAAATTGAGACACATCATCCTTCTGTAAAAAGTACAGTCAGTCAACTTAAGTCATTTCCAGACCGACAGACCGGCTCAACATCCACACATCACATTTTTTTTCATTTTTCTCTGTTTAGTGGCCGACTGAAGCATCTCATTACTGACTATCAAAACTTCTGGAGTCGTTCCTGAACACCGCGAAGAACAGACTAATAACTGAGAGGCCATGTGCGTAAAAAATGAGTGGATACCTCTCATTAACGTGGCGGCTGCTCAGACGTGACTTCCAAGTTAATCTGTGGCAGTTTTTCATTTATCCTCGCTCTACATAAATAAAAAAACACACAAAACGATCAAATTTGATTAACAAGAGCCCTCACCCTGCAGTGCCACACCGTTATGGTACACACAGGCTGGTGGAAGAGCAGCTTCAGCACTCTCATTAGAGGTGTGGGTCGCCCCAGAGCGACGGAAACTTGTGCAAAAAGACCTTACCTGTGGTGAGTAAATCAAAATCCCCCGGCGGGAATGTAAAAGTGCCTTTGCTCTGAGTGTGCAGATAGAGGGAGATCCACTCCACTGAAGGTCCGACTGGATTATCCGGTCCCCCTCCGGAGATCGGCACACACCGGGGTCCGCACCGCTTTCTGCCGCTGCTGCAGCTCACAGCCTCCGATGTATGGAGGAGAGAGAGAGAGAGGGAGGGGAGGGGAGGAAGAGAGGAGAGAGAGGGAGAGAGGAGGGGGTCCTTCATTAACAAGGTAAGGCACACACACACACACACAAGTTGAACAGATGTTAATCCTTATGGCCACTGGCTGTGCCTTTTATTTTTCTCTCATTTGTTATATTTTTAAGTAATTGGTACTTGTGTAAGTGATTATGAGGCCATTAATGCACATTTTATATTATTTTTTCATATTTCTGGAGCAAAGACTTCTATTTACCTCAGCCGACTGAGTTATTACTGTCAGTTATATTCTGTTTCTGCAAGAAGATTGACTTGAAATTGAGACTTTTGATGCTCAATTCAGCATCAAAACATCCTCAGTTCATAAGAAATAAGAACATTATTATTTTATTATTATTATTATTATTATTATTATTATTATTATTATTATTATAAAAGTTATCTAACACCTCACAATGAGAAAAATAAATCACACTGTATCCAATAGTAATAATCCACAAAGCATACCTGCATAGACATGATTCATGAATTCACGAACAGCTGAATTTACTGTAACACCTATGTGAGATATTAGTGTTCTGGTAATGTTCAGAAAATGTATCAGAGAAGCAGCTGTGAATGTAGAACATCAACTCTATTTCACCGATTGATATTGTTGGGCTGCAACATTTTATGCTACTACCAAATCACGAAGTCTGTTTGAATAAATCTTCTAGGCTAAACAACCTCTAAACATTCGCTATGGAAACATTAATCTCCATGTTGCCTGAAAGTCACACAAACCAAACTAATCAAACCAAAAGGTCGGCTAATATTATTATGCAAATGAGCGGAGTAACTAACTGGCCATTTCATTACCCCAATTGTTCAGTTAGAGGAAAGAGCTCATGAGGGGGAAGATTATTGGTTGATTTTGGAGACTGTAACCACAAATATATTCTCTTTTGACCTTTTGTTTGTTGACTTTCTAACAAAATAGAAAACTGCTCAACAGAAGGTGCCGATTGCCAAAATTGCACTTGATTGCCGAGGTGACATGCTTTAAGCTTTAATAAAAGGACACGTAACAATAAATGACAAACGACATGCTGGAGGAAAGTAGCTAAATAGTGTGTGCAGGTACGGCTTGTGAGGATGCAGACACCGAAGCAGAGCAGTTTATATTAGAGTTACTTTGCGGAGATCTGTGGTAAATGAACAGGCTTACGGCCGTCAACAGGCAGGAAGTCCAGGCAGGCACACAAATCCAACAGGCTCAGGCAAGTAGGCAGGCCACAAATACAGGCAGGTTTATAGAAGAGAGGCCACAAACAGGGAGGAATGGCTTGCAACATATCGTGGGGCCTATGGGTAAGGAGGGACAAGAAGAGCAAGTGTCATCATCAGCTGAGTTTTGGTTAGTGGAAAAAGTAAATTTAAAGCTGCGCGAATAATATTTTTATATTAAAAATGGAAAGAAAAAAAATGGCAGGCGTCGCTTGTAGAGACGAATGCACAAAGAATTATCACCTGACTCAGCAGTTCCCCTCAGCTCTATGCAGCATTTTAGCTTCTTTCAGCTCATTGTTTTAGTCATACGGCATGCAGCTTTACTGTTTCGGTTCAATCTTACAGCTCTTATCAATCTCAGGCAGCAGTTTTCAGTAAAAACGCTCTGACAAACCCATAATATAATATGTTTACAGCTTGTTTCTCTGCCTTAAAGCAGTCAAACACTCAGTTAATGCAGCTTTAAACTATTGTGAGGTTATCAGATATTTTTATGTGATTCAGACAGTCTGGTCTGGTGGGACATTTATATTTAATTAGAGGCCACAAACTCAGGCTAGAAAATGATTAACCGTTTACAGTACCTCAGCATATGCTCTATCATACACATCTATAATAATATAAGTGAAGTTACTTCATGATGATTGCTGACTGTTTGCCCACCTTCTCATTCACCTCGACTGCAAATGACTTTGTACTGCTTCATTCCTTTCTCTTTCCTCAGCTAATTTACCTTTAGCTCGGGGCCATTTTATCCCCAGTTCCTGGGCTGGTTTTGTTAACAGGTAACAACAGTGAGGGAAACGAGGCAAGCCAGGCACACTGGCCTATAATCCGGCTCAGTGAAGCAGTGGATTTGGGTTCAGCTGTCAGCCCGTGCAGAAGCAGGACACTTGGCAAAATTATGCCACAACACACGCGGCCTACAGACCCAGAATTATAACGAGTGCCCCTGCAGACCAGAGAGGAGGAAGAGAGCCTCGTGCAGCCGGGGGACGTCGGTGATGAGCAGATGAGCTGGGATCAATGTCGGAGTTTGACGGAGAGAAGGGGAGGGAGTGCGTGGATGAGTGGCGTTCCGGTCCCTGGGCACTTTGATTCATCCTCGTTTTTATTAGGGTGTTATTTACACACCTGCTGCCACGGGGACAGGCGAGGAAAGCTCACTCTCTCCATCTCTGTCGTGCACACACACACATATACAAACAACAACTCGGCAAGCAAACTCGCACATCTGCGCTAACTTCCCCAAACACTTCCTCTTGACAATAATCGAAGAGTCTGTATGAGCTGCAGACTACAAGTCTATTTTTGATGGTCTAAAATTATCCCTTTTTGTCCTGGTTCACTTGATTCATCAAGGTCCCTGATGAAGCAGACAACTCACAAAGGAAGTGAAGTCAGAGACAGAAATGATAATACTTAAATTACACTGAGTCGGGAGTGTGCTGATTTCACAAGAACATATTAGCCAGTGTGACCAGTGATATATACTCCACCCTCCTCGGGGATGGGTGTAATAGAATTACAGAGGTAGCCTCCAGCTTGCTCTCAGGTGTAGCCAAACTGAAGATGGATGGCGGTGGCTCGCCTAAAAGGTGCAACAACTTAGATAAGAGGAGAAGGGAGGAGGACGAGGGGATGTTTTTTTTCCTGTCTGCTCAGCACCTGAGCCTGACCCCACCCCATGCGTCCACCCCCCTCCATCTTCCACTCAGACAGACTAATGGGGAACTGGGAGCACCATTTGTATTCCTCGCCCCCCCACCGGCACCCTACCTCAGCTGTCTGATAGTCCGATTCCACCCCCTGGAGGGGTTAAATAGATGTGTGTGTTTGTGTGTGTGTGTTCTTGTACTTCTGCTCTTATGAGAAACAAGTTTTGTGTGAGGTCTTGGTTTATAGTAAAAGCTTCAGTATGTAGCATTTTTTAACATCAATGCATCATTATAATATTAATTTGATATAAATAGTATAATTACCATAAATATATCATACTGGTAGCCTCTGCCTCATACCAGTGGTATTGCCACTGGTGCAAAATTTACAACCGTATTTCCCATAAACCTTCAAGCTTCCTGTTGAACACTGGAATTATATTTGTGGCTCAATCCTGAGCATGCGATGTTACATTCTAAGCACAGAAAATTATTTTTTTTGCACGCACATTTCATTTCATTTCAGTTACTGGGAGGTACGCAGGCGCACCACAGATGCATGCAAGTAGTTTATACAGTTTGGGTTAAATATGTAGTTTTACGGACTTTTATGAAATTCTATTTGTAGGTTAGTCTCTTTCATAAGTTGGTTGGAAGCCAGCTAACTTCTGCCAGATAGCTAACTAAGCTAGTTGGCTAACTTGAAAATTGGCTGCTAAAGTAGTTCCTTCAAAAAAACCAGAACTTTTATTGTGCTCCTAATTTTTTTAAACTTAGTAACACAAGTGCGCGCAATGTACTTTATAAGTTATCTGTTAACTTCTTGTCAAGATAAATAAAAGTCAACTTAATGTGCTAAAAGTGTATTGATGTTGGTGTCAGCAAGTTTCCTCCGGTGCCACTATGAGACCAAAATCAACGCTAATAGACAAGAAATCTACGGGACAGATTAACATGAAATTTACTGATCATATTTATGCTCCCCAGAGGATGAACCCTCAGTGTTTTGGATACTGCATGAGCTTTCCTCCACCATCACCAGGCCAAAATGTCAACTTTTCACACAACATATCACTTAATCTAATAGGCATATTACCCTAAACTGTGCTGAGCACATTCATGCTCCCGAGGGGGTTTTAATGAGCAGTAAATAAGTTCTAAAGTGCCCTTGTGTTGGCATACTCATATGCAATATAACTGAGACGTACTGGGACTATGAAAATCTGTATGTTGGTGTGAGCAGCCAGGTCTCCGTCAGCTCACTGAATTTAAAAGGCAGTTTGAAAGAATACGTCATTTTCTAATACTGGCAGGAAAATTCATTCTTAGTTGTATAATTATAGATTACAATAAGATTTTAGTGGTGAAAGTTTTGCATTTTTAAAATCCTGAGTAAAATTCACTTTCTGATTTAATTAACTTGAAACTGACTTGAGCCTCATCTAAATATCCATGCGCACGTCCATATTTGTGCGTGTGCCAGCATATCGAGCCAGACGTCTGAGATGTCTCTGTGACTGATAAAAATTGAAATGAACCATAATGAAGATGGACAAGAACTTGGCTCTCGTTCCCTCCGCCTCCTCCTCCTCCTCCTCGGCTTTCCTCTTCTTATCGTCTTTTCTTCTTGTGCGAATCCTTTTCTTCCTCCTCCTCTCCCTTTTCTCCCTCTCTCATTTGAGTCCAGGCCCCAGCTTGTGTAGCTGGTGACAACGTAGGTCAATTCTATTTTCCCGTCGCTTTTTGGGGGATGTCAGTGTCTTTGATTCATTTAATCAAGCAGAGGTGTCTCATACTTCTCCACGCAAAGGACATAAACTAAATCATGAACCAAGGGATTGACTTCTGATCCCCAGAGAATCCCCAAAATATTGAGCTAACTTTTGCTAAAATAACTAAAATAAGAAAAACTCCTGGTTGATCCCCTCAAGGATCTCTGGAAATCCTTGAACTGCAGATTAAGAACTGCTGCCATAAACAACCTGCAAAACAAGAACCTCAAATAACACGTCTCCCATGAGTCACAGCTGCAATGTTCAATAATTGCTTAATTAACAATTTTTCTGAGAGACTCTTCTGAACACTTCTGAACGTCGTGGACTGCTATGCAAATGTGAAAAAAAACCCCCAAAAAAAACAAAGCTACACACACAGCTGTGCATTCTTTTCCTGCACACGCACACACGCACGAACATGCAATTAAACTTTCACAATAACGAAGGACTGATGAAAAGCGCAACAAAGTGCTGCAAAAGAATGTCTCTCTGTGGAGCCTTGGAGTACTTTCTGTTATGCTCACGGACCAAGGCCTTTATATAAAAACTAATAATAATGTCCCTTCGTTTGCCCCCTCCCCAGTCCCTCTTCTCCATCTTTTTTAGTTCTTTAGTCTCAAGTGTCAGAAACCCCATTACAGTAATTAAGTCAGCGGACCCTCAAAGAGCTCTCCTTCAAACAGCCGGGGAGGGAGGGAGGCATGGAGGGGGAGAGATATGGTTGGAAGGAAAGAGATGGATGGAAAGAGGCTTCAGAGAGAGATGGCGGGGAGAAGGAGAGATGAAGTGTGGAGGAAGAGGCAGAACAAATACACTTCAAAACAAAAAGGAGAAAGCTGTGAAGAAAAACACAGGAAGCAACTTTAAGGTGCCTTTTTACTTCGGGAAATCAGCGGCACATTAACTTTGAGATGTTGCTGTAATTACTATAAACAAATGAGACCATTTTCCAAATGATTGGCAGCCTCCACCAGCCCCTACACCGCTGATTGCTTGATGGCTTTATAGCACAAAACAAGAAGGCGCCATTCTTCATTCTTCTGTGGTGTTGCTCTTAATTTGTGGAGTAATAGAAGCTACCAATCATGGTCTCACTTGTCTCACTTGTTTACTAGTGATTATACAAAGGTATCATAATTAATTTGATAATGATATTTTAATGTTTTAAAAAAGCAGCACATCTTCAAGGGAAGTGAAAACTGCAAAAAGAAATGACAAGGACGGCAAAAGGATGGAGCTTCAAGGAGGAAAGAGAGCAAGAATAGAGCAACAAACAGGATGTGGAGACGCATGACGGAACAAACCAATAGGAATAACACTTCATTTAATGATTTTATTTTTCTTTGACAAATAAAATCATCTTGAAAACACTGTAAGTGGAACTTGAGCAAAGTTTTTTTAGTCAGACTACTAGTACTCAGATTTGTGTTCTCTTTTTCCCCCCGAAAGCAGCTGCTGTTCAACATGCCCTTGAGCAAAAAGGGGACCTAAAAACCCACCTCCCCGGCGACTGGATGGCAGTGCATGTCGAGTAACGTTTAACAGAAATATTATTAGTTTTCCAAGCAAAATGAAGTGTGGCAAATTACTTTTTTTTCCATTGTCATTTCTCAACTGCTACTTTTGTTTTCATGCCTTTTAAATAAAACACAAAATCCGCTTCACCCGTCTGTGTGGTGTTTTGGTGCGCAGAGCAAAGGGTGCGCAGGTGGGAGGAGACGTGCAAACATGTGGGGGGCTCATTGTAAGAAGGGAAGTTGTTGGTGTTTCGGTGGAAATTAGGTCTTAGACTTTGCTCTGAGAATAGACGTCTCACAACCCTGTCTGGTGATTTTATCAACAAGAGCAAACTAAATACTTGGAGCAAATGTCACACAAACGGCTTCATCAAACAATTTCTTTTTATTATTATTTATTTCTATTGTTGTTGCACTAATTAACTGATGAAAAGGTGCACTTGGAGATGCCCACTCTGTCTGTGTGCCCAAGGCCTCCCGCTTTGCACTATTTGCACACAAATAGGTCCCTAAAACTGAATTATCAAAAAACTATATTATACTTTCCTGTGATTCGTTTAATCTTAGTTACAGTATCATCTAGTCTAGTAAGTGGCAATTATGATGTTCCATTCTGCAAAATATCTTTTGCTCAGACAGTTTTTTCTGTGAAAGGAACAAAGTCCTGGAATTTTGAAATTTGTTGCAAACTTCACCACTTTTAAGAGAGCTACCAAATCCTGGTTAATTCAGCAACAAACCTGTACTCACATCTATTTTTTAAATGTAATGTTTTTAATGTGTGCTTTATTGTATCTTGCTGTATTCAGCTTATCTTCTTTTTACCTCACTGTTCTAATCTCTCAGTTTCATAAAAACCCTTCTATGGATGGGTGTTGCAAACTAGCATTCGCTATGAACACTATGATACTTGCATCGGATAGCTGTTTTCCCGTTTGTTTATGTATGCTGTATCTGTCCCTATCAATTTATTTATTTATGGTTTACATAAATAAATAAATAAGGCGCAGTGATGCTTTGAGCTAAATGCAACTAGCAAGGCTAAAAACATTGGACTAGTTTTAGTCATCGTCCTCTCACGCTGAACTGTCAGAGGTGGGAAAAGAAACACAATAAAAAGTTATGTTTATCCTGATGGAAGCTGTCCCACTTTGATTTTATTGAGCAAAAAGATGACAAGAACATTGGGCATACATTCAGTTTGGCTTTTATAATCATTCATGGGTGAGGTAACTGGGTTCAGAAGATAAGACACGTCTAAGTAACAAATAAGTGCCCCAAGTGAGGAGTAAGTAAAAGTGATAATATGTTTGAAATAACTAAATCATTCAGTTTTGTGTAACAAGTTCGACGCTGTTGACGAGGTGCGACTAGGTCAGTGTCCTCTCTGTCGGCCTAACGGACATAAAGAAGGCAACAAGCAAAATAAAAAATGAAAACACGGATCGGAGCTGAAGGGGAAGTGGCACTGCTGCGATTAGAAAAGGCACAGACCAGAGCAGCAGCCGGCAACCTGAATTCAGAGAGAAAGACGCGTGAACATGAGGCAGGGTGGGAAAAGGACAGGTGTCAGGGCCCCATGATAAAAGGCTGGCAATAGAGGAGTTATAGACACTGAGGGGTGGGAGGGTGGAGGGAGGAGTGGGGTGGGAGCTTCAGTGCCAGGAGTGCTTAGAGCTGTCCTCCTGCATTGATATTCTGAGCTCATAGTTTGCTAAAAACCCCTCCTCCTCCTCCTCCTCCTCCTCCTCTTCCTCTTTTTTCTTCTGAGGGTGATGTCATCCCTATATGGATCCTTTGGTCAGATGCCACCACAGCTTACATCTCTGTCACTGTCACCATCTGCGCACACGCACATTCACTTAGCCCCGCGGCGACCTACATCTTAATGCACATTTGCTGCAAAGGACACAAATATATCTGTATCATTAGATGGGTGGAGTCAGCAGAGGACGGAGCGGAGTGGTCATCCAGCTGCAGATAGTCCATGCTCTGAGATCTACTGAAGCTAGAAGAGCTTTATGGCTTGTTTAGGTTGGCTAACCATGCCACTTAAGGCCACGGTGGAGGGGTGCACTCCATTTTAATATATCAGAGTGGTTCCAGTGGTGTCCGTCCATGTGAGGGAGGGTGGAGCCATAAATCATTTCAAATCATTATGAATTCATGGTTGGGAGTAGAGGCTGGCATGTGTGTGTGTGTGTGTGTGCGTGTTGCTTTCCTGTGTTTTGAATCAAAAAGGGAAGGTGGCCAAGGGCGTCTGCCATTGAGATTTCATTTTAATTACTGAGCAGACCACCAAGAGAGGTGCCAGTACGCAAACACTGAAAAGACTTTTTTTTTAATAATAATACTACCTTCAAGCTGTGAGGCGCCAACCAACAACAAGACGGGGGCCGGGGCTCACTCGGGGAAATCTATGACAGTTATTCACATCAGCTGGAGCAAAAAACCCACCAGATTCTGTGCAGGCCTCATATTGCATTGCCGATATTCAGATGTGGGACTCTGGGAGTGTGTGTGTGCATCAGAGGGAGTGTGTGTTGTGATATTAGTGGAGGAAGGGTGGGGAAGACCGAGTGAGAGGGAGGAAACAGCCGCAGCGCTCTACTTCACTATTGGCTGTCGATTGATTAAGGAGGTCATCTGAAAGTCAATCTCTCTCTCTCTCTCTCTCTGCCACCCAAGTGTGACCCACCCCCAACCCTCCCCGCCCTCCCCCATCCTCTGTCCGGAATTACAACACAAGGCAATTAAAGCCAACCTGCCAGCGACTCGGTGTTCCGGGCTCGTAATTTTTAACTCGCCGTAATTAAAAGTGTTACCGCAACAGCAGCAGGAGGGAGGTAAGGATGAGTAGGTGCCGGGTGACGAGGGTGTGGGATGATTGATTGACGTGAAGGGCGAAGGTGGGGTGGGGTAGGGGGCGAGGGGCAGAAGTCAGAGCCTTGAGTTTGATTGGAAAGAGGAATGTGGAGGAGGATTAAAAGTGGGGCAACGGGAGGGTAAAGGAAAGGAACTGTGTGTGTGTGTGAACATGTGGGTGTCTAACATGTCAACAGGGTCCCCGCGGAATTACTAACAAGATGACCAGGGTGAACTAATTGTGTCTGTTGTGTTCTCTTGTACAATCAATCAATTACCACAGTTAGTGTACTGCAGGGCAACAGGAGCATGTGTGTGTGTCTGTGATGGCTTTTCCTCAGAAGACACCAACTCACAACAATGCACGGTGGTAGCACAGTATGTGTTATACAGTGTGTGTGTGCTCATTTATCACCGGCATCAACGCAAAATCCACTTTTATATAATCAACAGTGTTAAAACGCATTCAGTTTGAATCAATTTAAATGAACACATTTTGAAACATGACAGGTGGTGTCGATGAAGGGGTGCTTGAGTTCATCTGACAGGGCTGTGGGGGGTATTTCACACAAAAAAGACTGGGAACCACAGATGCACAGTATATATATTTATATACTGTATATGAATGATGACATTCAATGGAGGCCACATAAAAGTACAACTATACATTATTTTCATTGTAGGAATGTAGGACTGTATGGCCTTAATATCTCATTTTAATGTCCTTGCAGGCTTTATGGCTATTTTTCAGGAGAGGATGACACACACACACACACGCAGCCAGAAACCGACAGTATTATATAGAAGAAAATCATAAGGGAGGAGTTAACAGTTACAGCCCCTTCTGTATTCTCCTCCCTTCGGCCTCCTCCCTCCGTCCTCCTTCCTTTTCTTTCCCTCATCCCTCCTGAGTTGCTATTCCAATTTTTTTTTATTATCAGGCCCGATAAAAGAGCGTGAAATGAAAACATAATTGAGTTTTAATTTGTCTGTGGAGCTCCAGCCACCCGCTGACAAAAGCCCAACCAGATCGCTGCTCACAGCCTCATTAAGGAACGAAGACAAGGAAGAGGTAAAAGCCAGGGAAGGGAGTTCTCTCTCTAAGAAAAACCCTGTAAGCATTATGTGCGTATAAGAATCAGTCATGTGTGTATTTATTTACACCTCTCTGTTTCCTCCTGCGATGGTTTTGTTTGCTCTGAAGAATGCACAGTGAGCCCAGCTGCAGGACTATGTGTGCTTACAGCCTATAAACAAGTGTTCAAGTGGGAGAGCTCAAGTACCCTTAAGTAGCTCCTTATCACCACCTTGAGTGTGTGTGTGTGTGTGTGTGTGTGTGTGTGTGTGAGTTTTCCTCTCTGGCTCGTGGCTGTGTAAGCCTTGAGCTTCTTAAAGAGCCCAGTGGGACGAGCAGAGGAACCAGAGCGAGGGCTTAACCTGCTCTGCTTNCGACACCACCTCCACTCTGCACTACAGTCACACATCCGTGGCGAAGTAGTAAGAAAGTGGCCATTAGTGGCTTGAACTTCTTTTTATTATAAGTTCATATACAGCACAGAGTCAGTATAGTTGTGCAAAAGCCTTATCTAGAACACAATGCTTGAGAGGAATCTCTTATAAAAACTTTAAAGATGTACTAATTGATTTTTTTGGGGGGGTTCCAGCCATCCACATCTTTGATTAGTTTAGTGATTAATATAGGTCTGGTCTTGTGCTCAGTTACGGCTGTTTCCCTTGGTTAGAGAGACAATTGACCAAGCTTTGCATGCAGCATTAAGAAGGGGGATGTCATCTTATTAAATATCTTGCTAGCTACCTACCTACATCCATAAGAAATAGCAACAAATAGCAACAGAAATTGGCTCCTAGAAACCTTCCTTGTTGACTGAAAATGACTTTTTTGGGATGGATACCCCTGTCGAACAGAAAATGGCTAACATGAGCAGAATATCAGACGGATAATGAAGTGAAACAGAATGTCAATTAAGTCTCATTATCAAGCTAAAGCAGCAGAATAAGCAGTTGGAGTCATGGTTCGGGCCACCTGACAAATGTTAAGTCTAATATTCACTCACGTTTTGGCTCTGCTTTGGTCTCCACTAACTCCTGAGGAAAATATTTGGTTCCTTAGCTGATAAATGCTCCAACACATTCATCAGCTAGTTGCTAACTTAGTTTGACTGCTGTTCAGCGCTGAGCAGGTCGAGTACAATAGGTTTATCAGAGCTTTCTTGCTGAGAACAGCTGCCTGCTGCTGCTGGAAATCAGGTTTCTAGGTCTAAAAATAAAACAAAGAGTTACAGTGAAAGCCTCAGCTCTAGAGCATAGTTTCTCAAAGTGCGGCCCGTGGTCAATGGTGGCCCTCAGAACCATTTTGTGCAGCCCTCAAATGTGACATGAAGTGCATGTATTATATCTGAATCATCCGTGGTCCATTTCAATACTTTCACTTTCAAGAGCCTTTATTTAATACACTACTCGGCTACTGCGTCAAACTGTGCCCTCTAACAAGCGTCTGCCAGGTTAGGTCACAAATCCTACAACATATTCATCGGTGAAGAGGGAAAAGTAACAGTTTCAACGAGGCTTATCTGTCTGCATCTTTCCTGTGCAGCCCTCAATCATATGCTGACTCCCTAAATTGGCACTCAGTCATCAAAACTTTGAGAAATCCTACTCTAGGGCTTTTTAGCTGACTAAAAAACTCTATCTGCTGGTTTGTATCTTTGAGCGAAAGCCTTCAGTCATTTAATCCATTGTTAACATACCCATTGTTGATATGTATGATAATATTTCTTCACTCTGTATCCGGACACCATTGGAGCCCATTTAATGTGCTTTATATCCAATTTGTAAGCTCCAAAAAGTTGACAAAAGTAAATGCTACATCAGTGTGCGTCTTTATCAACAACTCTTAAGCAAATATTCTCAAGATTGTGTGACAAGATTGCACAGTTAAAAGAGTGTCATGGCATTTTATCACTGCTTCGCACCTAATATGGCATTTATGCTAATTTAAAATTTAATTTAAATCTTCCCATCAGCCTTCATCAACCTTTCTCACTGCAGACAGTTTGACTCGTTAAACACACGTGTAACTAATAACACTAAAAATGAGTGCTTTTCTTCCAGGTGTTCAAGTGTCAGGGCCCTTTTCTTGCTGGATCACTGTGATGACTAAACAGAATCATTGATGTTATTAGGCACTCCTG
Source organism: Oplegnathus fasciatus (assembly GCA_003416845.1). NCBI lineage: Eukaryota > Metazoa > Chordata > Actinopteri > Centrarchiformes > Oplegnathidae > Oplegnathus > Oplegnathus fasciatus. Next base: position 1,547,952 of record NTHP01000072.1, on the reverse strand, counting down.
CTCTTACCTCTTCTCTTTATTTCTATTTCTATATTTATTTTTATTTAATTAATTTCTACTGTATCTGTACTGTATTTATACATTAAATACAGGATGGAAACATACTTATATTCTCCTTAGTTACAGTAATAACTTGAACTGCAGATAAAACTTCATTAAGAAGACTCAATCATTTCTTTGTTGCCTGCTTCAACCTAACAAAACAACACATCGCAGTCTTGTCAGTTGTTTCAATTAAAACGTCAGTACAAAATCTATCTTGTAGGCACACAAAAGCATCTCGTGCCCTCAGTGTTATAAATCACAGATTCGACATGTAATTTTTGTTTCCCATGACTGTAGCAGAGGGAGGAGTGGGGGTGAGGGAGTGAAGCTGGTCAAACAAACAGTAAAAATGAGATAATGCGTTTGTAAAAACCCTAAAGACTCTTTATCTCAAAAAACAGATTTACCAACAGCCCCCCTTCCAAAAAAAGTGGCTGGAAATGACTTTCATCGCTTCAGCACAAGCACAACAGCACTGTGTCCATGGTAACCTACCTGGCTTTTGCTGCCACGTTTTGCTGAATGGGTTTCCTCCTGCCAGGGGCGTGTTAGGCAGCCAGTCGATAGCAGTACATGGTGTAATGAACAGACCATATGAAACAAGGCCAGGGGCGACGCCACTCCAAAGATAAGAGCATGAAAGGAGAAAATGCTGACTGTGTTGAACAAAGATACAACTATTTAAAGCAGAAATAGCCCTGGAGCCCAGCTGTTGAGAAGGCAGTGATGAGAAAGAGGAGCAAATTATCCCAACTGACTCTGTTCAGCATTACTTTGATTTATTTAAGGGAAAATACTGATGGTGAATAGGAAATGGGAGAATGTGGACGCCATTGGGAGGAAGATCTTCTATTACTTGAAAGACATCAGACACTGTTCTTTAAAACAAGTTCTGCTACCTGTCTGATTTTTTCAAGTCTGTCTTAATACAATACTCACATGCCTTGTGTAAATTGAGAGTTATTGCTTGTGGTAATAATTCATCCTCTCCATAATGAACCATGTCTTCTTGAAGTTACATTTATATTCAACTCATTGGTTTTGCCAAATGCATTTTTGGGAGGAAATGGAGTAGCCACTAGGATTATGTTTTCTGACAAGGTTTTTGTCTACGTTCTTCTTACGCATAGAGGTCAGAATAAATGATGGCCATGCAAATTGCAGGACTTTGACAGGCTACTAAAATTCTTTGGTTAGGTTAAATAAGTGGTTTTGGTTAAATATTGAGAAGATAAACACTCTCATGGAAAAAAAAATCAAAAACAATCTTTCCCTAAACTTACTGTAGACCTGCATCTTCATTGGCCACTGGAGGACAGCGGAAACAAGTTGTGAACACAACATTGACATATTATCTTTTAAGTTGACATGGCAAACTTCGTAGTTGCCTCCACACATCCAGCAGTTACAGAGTAACACTATCGTAGTCATGTTTGTGTCCACCTGGTGAATGTAAGTCCAGTATTCACTCTCTTTTAGCTCTGTTTTTGGTCTCTTCTCCTGCTAATTGTTCCACTATGTTTACCAGCTAGTTGCTAACTGTGTCTGTCTGCTGTTTGCTGCTGAGGAGGTAGTGTACGGTGGGGTTTTTACAGCTTTTTCTCTGAAAACAGCTGCCTGCTGTGGCTGAAACCGACACTATGTGAGCAGTGAGAGTGAACCAAAACAGTAAAGTTGCAGCCGGACAGATCAGAACAATGAGCTGAAACTCACTATGAAGCTCCGTAAAGCTGAGGTGACCCCTTTCACATTGTCACATTGTTCTCACATTGCTATTTGAGACATTGTTATTATGAAAATATAAATTATACTCGCTTTAACTCTAAAAACATCAAAAGTGCCCTGAGAGCCTAAATAAAACCATAAAAACATGAATCATGCTTTATTTGCCAGGAGTGGATTTGGAGAGGGAGAATAAGTGAAATATGTAGTCAGTGAAAGTTTTCTAAGTTCAGTATGAACAATGTGGTGAACGTAATTTGTCATTACATTGCTTTCAAAACCTTCCTTTAACACAACTACACTGTAAGAGATGAGTGATAAAACAACAATCCTCGTTCCGTGGGAAAATGCCTTCTAAAGTTCAGCTGAAGCCAATATGAAGCTTCAGAGTAGGGCTGAACAATTCATCAAAATATTATCCAAATCGCAGGAGCTGCATTTTTTTGATAAAGGTAAAATGTGTCACACATTATAAAAGAAGCATTGTAGTGTTACAGAGATGCTGCGGCCTACAAATCATATTCTCCAGATGTAAGGGAACATGTTTGTGTTGTACAAACCCCTGCAAAAATCACATCATCACAATTTTTACATTTTTTTTTCAGTGAATTTGAAATTCAAAAATTCCCACTAAAATCGTGACTCATATCGCAATATCTGTCAAAATAATCGCTATTTGATTCTTTTTGTATATTGTTCAGCCCTACTTCAGAGTCTGTGATGTCCTGGCAACAAACCTACATGTGGCTACTAAATGGGTCACTGACAGGTGTGTGGAGGTGAGAAAGTAAGCAGGGTTTGAACTTCTCTCTCAAGCTCTCTTTTGTTTTTTTCACACACTACTTCTGTACGGGTACAATCAAGTGCAACACTATAAATGCCTTTGAGGAAAGGCCAAAAGTGTGCTCCTCATTTGAATGATTATCACCTCTGTGGCGAGGGATGGGAGAACAGATTGAAATAATAAATACCGAGTAGATTTATAAGCAGATAAAAAGCCAGCTATGCCACCGAGTTTAATTTGCGGGAGTCTAGGTTTCTGGGATTTTCCTTAAACACAGGTTCTTTATATCGGGGAAGAGTGGTATGGATAACCAAAGGAGACACAGAGCGTATGGTTAAAAACCAGTTTACTACAAGACTGAAATATGCAAACTAGTTAAATAAAATGCAGAAAAAAACAAGGAAAAAAACCTAAAATGTAGAGTAGAATGAAAGATAAATAAAATGCACTAGGCTGTCGTCCTTTCAGGCGCGGTTGCCTCTGTCACCGGCTCACTCTCCCTGCCTCAGCCTTCAATGACACATGCACACCTGGTCCTGGTCCTGGTCCTGGACCTGAACCGCGGGCAGGGCGTAGCACTGCTCCCCAGCACTGTCGTACTGTAGGACGCCATCATGCTGCCTCTTCTCCTCCTGCCTCACAGGTAAAAACTTTTTCAGGGGGCACAGGGCTGCGCCTCATTGGCCTGCTGCTTCCTGGGCTCTGCAGGGATTGGCTTTTTAAAGTTTAATCACAAGTGCAGAGGTGCAGGTAATCTGAACTTGGACATGCAAGAAAAATACAAAACAAACTAGCATGCAAAGCAAATCAAAACTGCAAAAGATAATTCAAAATGCATGCAATTAATGTAAAACAACAAATACACCCAAATACACAAATATTCAACTTAGTACATGTCTTTTCACTTTGCAGTGTGGCTGCTCGGAACAGGTCAGATCATCCAAAGCCACAGTTTAATGCAATAAAGAAGCCTCAGATTGTTTTACAGTGTAATAATTACCATTTAGTGCAGTATCATGTGGTCTAAATCAGCAGTAATAAAATAACTTTAGAGAAGCACACTAATTTTATTATCATGCTTTGCCAGTTTATTTTACTGGAACAGATTAAAGAGCTCTTGGACTCATCCCATCTGTATACTGGCCAACTACCTAAACCACAGAACCCTTCACGAACCCCCTGATACACACTTTTACACAAGCATGAATTTACACACACATATATGTAAACACACAGCTGGCTGACCATGACAGCGTGCACTCCCTGTATTCATTATCATTATTACGTCTGTGTAACACAAACAGTCCCATTCACTCTCCTCCTATTGACACAGTATTACATTCCTTTACACATTACAATTCCCTCCGGGCGGGATCTCCTGCATGTAATAGCCTTGCTCCATATCACACTACGATGCACTCATGGCTGCACACACACACACACACACACACACACACACACACACACACGGTAAAACCAACATGAAATGAAAATAAAAAACAATCCTTCTCGCTCTAATCTGTTTAATCTACACCTCCTCCAATCTCCCTCTTTTATCTTCGTCCTCCACCTTTCCTCGTGCTGTCTCGCCATCTTTCTCACTTTATAACTAATCCGTCCCTCTCTCCTTCCATCCGTATACCGACTCTTTACCCATCCTCCACTTCTGATCCAATCTCCCCTCCTGCCTCTCTCTCTCTTCCTTTCAATCCTCTTCTCCCTCCTTGGGCATGATGGGCTGAGAGGAGTCAGTTCAGGGCTGTAACCTCCTCACACCCTCCTCTCTGCCTCCACTCAATTCATCTTTTCTGAAAAACATAAATACCAGTTTCCTATTACATCAGTCTGATGAAGCCAGCAGCTGAGGCAAGATTACATTACTGCTGAGAACAATACTTGTGTGTGTGTGTGTGTGTGTGTCTCTCTCTCTCTCTCTCTCTCTCTCTCTCTCTCTCTGTGTGTGTGTGTGTGTGTGTGTCAATCAATCAATCAATCCAACAAATTTTATTTGCTTTTGCTCCCTTGGGAGAGGTGTATGTACATATATGTGTGTGTTTGTGTGTGTGTGTGTGTGTGTGTGTGTGTGTACAGATGTATGTGTATCTTCAGTTTGTGCTTTCATGATATGAAACCAGAGGAAAACACTCTTGTGTGTCTTTTTGTGTGTATAGACTCCAAAGAGACAAAAGGAAAAGTGAGAAAGTCTAATCATATGCTAAAGAAAAGAGAGACTTGGTTGCACTGTGCATGTGTGTGTGTGTGTGCCTATAAATCAGATTGATTGCAGCTATAATTAAATTGTATGTGCTCCCAGAGATCATGTCTCCCTCTCTCCCTCCCTCTGCCCCTCATTCTGTCTCTCTCTCTCTCCTCTCCGGTAAGTAGGAGATGGTCATGTTTCTGGTGTGTCACTCTCGAGAGCGCAGATTTTGTCCATTTGTGCTCCCACACAATCACTTGAGCCATAGTGTAGTAGTGTTGATGTTGTATTGCACTCACACAGTATATTTAGGGCTCATTATTTTCATAGTTTCATAGTTTTAAATGAAGAAAGGAAATTCAATAAAAAAAATCAATAACACAAAAATCTAGTTGAACATTGGATTATAACAGCACCATTCGCAGAGTAAACAAGCTTTCATACTCTTACCATTCATTAACCATGTATTGATTTTCTAATCACTTTGTGGAACTCACTTTGTGGAACTCACTTTCTGTTACGTGATGCATATTTGGAGTTGTGCTCACTGCAGGAGGACCTTGTTTTGGATGTTTGGGGTACACAATATCTTGAAAATTCGTGTAAAGATCAGAATGGTGATATTCTACTGCATATTTTCCTTATTGTCAACAAATCCCATAAAAAGACCAGAGCCAATAATGTGTTAGTCCATCTCTCAATACTTTCTGACTTCCTTACTCTGTCTGTGCCGCCCCATCCGAGCCCATTCTTTTCTACTGGAGATGTGAATCTTTAATAACGGGCTGTAAATATATACTATACTTTCACTTTTAAAAAAAAGGCTCAGTAAATTCCCAAAACAGCCGGGCACTGTATGGTTTAGCAAACGTTACTCAAACAGGAGAAAATACTGCATTTGTTGAGGACTATTTTCAGCTGCGGATTAATACACATTTGGTGCTCTAGTGAGTATTTACAGGACCAGGAAAATAAAGTACAGTGTGTGTGTTCATCATAATGAAGGAACATGTCAGCCCTTGTTAGTAGGATATATTCATTGTTGATTTTGGTATACCATCAGACTTCTTCTTTAAGCCAACCTGGCCTTTTGGAAAATCTGTGTTTTTGTTTAATGAAAATTGGTAGGAAAATAAAGAATGATCTGCTTTAAGTGTGTTTGTGCACTGATTGCTTGAGCACACACACAGATACCCAGGCTTAAGACAGATACACAAACAGTGCTATGACACATCCAAAAGTCACACACTCATAAGGTCTTTTTCATTCTCTCTCTGTGACAGATGAAATAGAAGAAAAACAAGTGATCTGTTCTGCAATAAATAGGCAAACAATGAAGACATACAAAATCACAGGTATGATAAAGTTTTTCGCCTTTATTCACTTAGTTTGATGCTTTTAATTACAGTCAGGATACACACTTAACACCTCCTCATCCTCTCATCTAACCCAGTCCCTGCACAGTGACAGAGAGGACTAGGAGATAAGAAATCGAAGCAGATGGGCCTCCACCCAAAGCTCCATTGTAATTTCTCTGTTAAAGAGGAAAGGATTGGCTGCATGATCACAGTTGGCGCCTGAAGTTGGCATTTGTGAGAGTGACACTGTGATGTGAATTTTATTATTCTCCGTAATGAGCTGACAGTTATTGCATTGTTGTGCCTTAATTATGTTGGATTGGAATTGCCTTTTCGATAATGAGGAGCCACCTTCAAGACTCGTATTCAATTTTCTCGCTTCTCTAATTCCCCATAACACCTCCCCCTGCCAGCATGATACCAGTGTGGTAAGGGACTCTAACACCGTGTATTTACTATAAAGTGCGTGCATGAACACCCTCAATGTGCATACAGTAAGTGAAGTTAAATGACTGCCCACTCTCACTCTTTGGTCCTTTCATGAAAACATGAAAAGTACACCTTGAAAAGCGTGGAGAAATAGCAGCAGCTTCACACACAAATGGGGGGGCATCGCACCCGTGGATGTTACCGGTGTTATACCCACACTTTCACAGAAACATGATTCCATCCCCCCACTTTTTCCTGAGGTAGTCATTGATGAAACGAAACATAAATCTGTAAAAACACCTATCGGTCAAGTAAGATTAATTAAACGGCCATCCAGCCAATCACAGCCATTTGGCCAACCCACCAGGCCAGGGAAGAGCAAACAGTTGAAGTGTGTGGTGCGTGCATTCAGAAACGAGGCTTCTGTCACTCGCTGGCTGTGTTAGAGGTAAGTTAGAGGTATGAAATGACTGTTTAACCAGTTAGTAACGTAGGATTTTCTTCTGCTTTTCTTTTCTTTCTACATTTTCTTTACCACCATAAACAAATAATATTGACTTCAAAGTGTACATTGTAGCACCACGCCCTTCACCCCTACAAATTCCTCATTCCTACAAATGGGTTTTATTTGGTGATCTGTAGATTTTTGATTTGCACAGAAAAATTTCAGTGTTAATATTCACTGAGGTGCTTTCAAGTCAACAGTGTAATCACTCACTTCCTGTGCCAAGAAAACACTCAACTCTCATGGTAAGCAACATTTACTGCCATTTAATGTTCATTCTTTTTCTCAAAAATTTTTACAATCTGTATACAAGAGTCGCAGGTTTGGATGGAAGCGATAAAATCTGTTTAAAACATATATATTTTAAGCCTGCTTGAAGGGGAACACATCAAAGTCTGTTTACAGATGATGGGGAGTACTGCTGCATATGTAAAAAAAAGTCGTATAAAGCCTTTTGTGGCTCCAGAAGGAGCTGCATGTCTGATAGTCTGATAAATTGCCTCAAGTGATGTCACTTCAGGCACTTTATCGTCAGGTTGGGTCTGAAGACTACAAGTTTGAAAATCATCAGGGGCTGTGGAGTTAGAAAGAAGTGAGCTTACCTGACTGCTGTAGCCTGCTCCTCATCTCTGCTTGAGGCTCAAGGCTACATTACTAGCACACACCCAAATCCCCGACCAAACTGTCAGTGGTAGTGTTGCATTGTGGGTAATGCAGGCACCAGGTTTTGACGAGGAATGCCTGGAATAAGAAAGATGATATCTCTGATTCTGCTGCCTCAATTTTGATTCTTTTTTTTTTTAAACTGTCCATTGTGAGTCTGACAGTGGTACAGGAGTGCACTGCTAAATCAGCTTTAGTGTATTGCTTTATCTACTGTACAATTCCTTTACTGTATGTGAAAGTCTTAAGGGTTCAGTATGTTTGTAACAAACTAGGCCTAACAACGTGCTGTCTGACCACGTCTGGAGGGAAAATGTTTACACCTGTTTCAAATGGCCACACTCGAAGGAGGGCCAAAAAGCCTGCCATGTTTTGCATATCTTTGTAGTCACAATACGGTGAATTGTACAAATAATGGGATAACGGTGCACACTTTCGGAAAGTCTCTCCTCAAAGGCTTTCATGGTGTTGCGCTCGGCTGTGCACACAGGAAGTGATGGAAGTAGTTGTATGAAGAATGAAAAAAAGAGTGTGTGAGAGAGAAGTTCAAATCTGACCAACTTTCTCACCTCCACACACCTGGCCGATCATTGCATAAAGTGGGGATGCCTGTCAGATTGTCGGTTTCGGAAAGTTCCAAAAATTGTCAGATGCAGCCCCCCCCCCAATTTGGTTGTCAGAAAGATGTGCAGGGACGGACTTCCAGTTGCTGCTGACAAGCAGTTTGTTTGAAGCACACTGAATATGCACATCAGACAGAGCTATTTATTGCAGACACACAGATGATTCTGTACCCAGTCCTCATGTCAGATGCTGTGTGACCAAACCCCTAAAATGCTCAAACTCTGATGAAGTCTGTTTCCTAAAATTAACCTAAACCAATTGTACTATTACCATGCAATATTTTGAAGGTGTAGAAACATAATCAGTACACAAGTTATCTTCACAACATGTAATCTATGTTTTATAGTCGGTACTAAGTTCATTTAAAAAATCCAATCTTATTCAAAATTGTGTTGTGCCTCATTCAGACAGTGTTTTTCTCTGTTCTCGACTCCTCTGTGTCTGTCATTTATATCAGTTCAGTTCAGAGTGATCAAACAAAAAGAGGCGATCAAAGCCGTGGGGAGCTTCAGTCTTTCCTCTGTGGCTTCATACCGAGCATCAGGAGGAGGGAATGTGCGGCACCCAAACTGTCAGAGCTGATGATCAAAATCTCCCTCGCAGACTTTAATTAATCCCAAAATACCAATAATTAATAACTTTGCTCCCCTGTTGAGTTGTAATTGTCTGATAATCCCCTTGTCAATAATTCAGATCAGGTATTGTTTGAATGTTCTTGATGACTAATTGGGTGCAAAATCAACATAAATAGTAAAAGTTGAAAAGAACTGTTAAAAAGAGTGTTTTGGTGTTGAAGCGTGTCTTTTATATTGGAGGCGAGATGGAGAATTAACTGAAGTGCTCTGCTGCTGCATGCAAACGTATCCAGATACGGTACTCTGTGGGCTAGCACAGCCAGGGAGAAACGCCACAGGCATCACACACTCGCAAACACACACACACACACACAGTTTGACACGCACAGTCAGACAACTTCACACACAAACATCGGCACAGCCACGCATGTACACATACACAAATTCATCCATAAACTCAGATGTCCACCCTTCCACAACACACACACACAAACACAGGTACAAACGCCACTGGCGAAAATCCAAACAAGATTAGGCCCCCTGTTGAAGACACCTGTCAATACAGCTTTTGCCTGAAGGATGCAGTTGATGTTTCAGGGTGATTCATTACACACCCACGCACACACACGTCCACACTCTTGCCCACACATGGACACGCATGCACACAAACACACGTTTACTCTATGGGGTCTTTTATTACTCTTACTCTTTTATTACACCTAGAGAATATTCTCTCTATGCTCTCTGCTTTCCTCTTCCTTCTCCTGCATTTTAACTCCTCATTTTACTTCTTTTGGCCTCTCTTTGTCTTTATATGTCAGCCACACTGCCCTGCCTCTTGAAGGAGACACTTATTTCCATAGTCTGCTCACTGTTTCACTCAGCCTTTATTAGTCTTATTTTTGGATTTGATCACCCTGGTTTATGATACTAGAGAAAGTTCTTCAGTCTGTAATGAACTGGCTGAACATTTGATGCAGAGACATGTAAAACACCTTCACCGCTTCTATCTTCAGTCTCAGGCTGTAAAAGGTTGCTTATGTAAGTTGTTTAAGTATTCAAGAATCAATGTGAGCATACTCAAGACTGGGAAATTAGAATATTGAAATATCCTACTGAAGTGAAAGTAGTACTGTGAGGAAGTAGAGGCAAATTTGACTGTGTACTCGTACAGTATGTAATGAGTAATGATCGTGTAGCCTATTGCTATTTCACCTGCTACTTGCACTAGAGATGCTAGCAAACTAGCTAGATAACAACCAGGCCAACACAAACATTTGAATATTATGGAACAGTATTTTCTTGTTCTTTTAGTTTGGCATCTGGATACCACAACATTTGTTGGATTACAGGACACAAGTTGTGTTTTATAATCCAACAAGTCCTTTTAGGTAAGTGACAAAATAGGTAATTTGTCAGTGCCTTCCAAAACAACCCACGACTGGTTCAAAAACACTTATACTGTCTGAGCTTTTTTCCTAAGGTCTGGTTATATTTAGGCAACTAAAACTACCTGGTTCAGGTTAGGCAAAGTTGCCCTCATGCGTCAAAGAAAACCAGCGTTGTTAGGAGATGATGCACAAACTATGGTGCTTTGTATGCCCAACAATCCACCCTGATCTCCTGGCTAAGACTCTTTGTGGCAATATGACAACATCACACTACTTCTGACTGTGAACAAATGATACTTTCCCCCACTAGAGCTCTTCTCAGGACTCTGCAGGCCTGTACACATAGTTCTTGATTGCTATCTCCTTCACTCTCCTGTTAGGGCGGGACATCTGGCAGTTTGGTGACCTTTTGCAGTTCCAGCATAGATTTCAACCTGAGCAGAGGTCTAATTAGCCAGAATAGATGACACATTTGTAGGTTTGCATTTTTAAAAAAGTATATCTCTGCTTTGCAATAAACTGAATTGTTTACAGGTACTTTCGTATTGTGTACAGTCCCACTGCTGTACTGTGTGTGTAGCTCTACAGTATGTGAACAATTGTGTGGTGTGTAGCTCGTTCTTATTGCCTGCACTGACCTCATGAAGAATGAATTACCATAATAAACTATTAATCCCAGATGCATGAATGAAGTCTCGTACTGTATCATATTTCCTGTTTTCTCCCAGCCATGTCTTCAATTTCCTCATGTTCCTCCATCTCGCTATTGAATGTTCCCTCTGGGGAGTATCAAGCTGTTGTCTCTCCTCATCTCCTCCTCCCCCCTCCCTGATGAGAATGGACAATCATGTTCCAGTCGCTGCAGACTGGGAGGGGTGGGAGGACTGGAGGGGTTGGCTGAAAGGGTGGCAGATAGCATGTGTGTGTATGTGTGTGCGAGAGTGTGTGGATGGCTGCTGGCAGCAGGAGCCATGCTGGGACTGCCCTCTGCTGCAGCCGCTAAACATTCAGCTGCCTTCCCATCAGCCCCACTGCTATTACCACGGACCAGCGAACCCACTGACTGACTCAACAGCTGCCCAGGGTATATAGATGTATTCGTGAGTGTGTGTGTGTGAGTATGCATGTGTTTTTTATGGTGAAGCACTACCAGTGGCGTGTGAGCGCTTACATTTGAGAGTGAAATGATGCAAGTGTGTGTATATATTTGAATCAATTGCTGCCAAGTCTGTGTGTGCGTTTTCATTTGAAGGTAAAATGAATGATGAACGTGTGTGTGGGGGTTTTATTATGTGTCTGTACATTTGTGTGTGAGCTGAACTGAAATTATGGTGTGAGGAATGGTGTTGGGGTGTTTTGCTTGGTGTGCGCTTATGTTTGTGTCATTTCCCACTGGTTGGTTTGTCTGTCTACTTTAAAGAGTAGGGATTTATGTTTCTAAAAGCACAGCACTAATCCAGGAATTATATTGTACTTTTCCCGATTCACCTTTTGGATGAGTCAGAATTGAACTACTCAGACTCACTCATCGGAGACACCCTCCATGAAATAAAACGAGTTAAAGGAAATATTACTTTTCTTTGTTTGTCTTGAGGATTTTTCCACTGTTTCTGTCCCGCTGTGACTGTGGTTCAGCAAATGCAGCGTGATGTGAGATCTGTAATTCAGGTAAATGTAAATGTGACACATACGATTCAGCCCACTTTGAAACACAAATATGCAGCGGTGGAAGAAGTCCTCAGATCCTTTACACTCTATGACAAGTGAAAGTCCTGCATTCAAAATCCTATATAAAGTTTTAATCGTAGTTACCATTTCTGTTCTGGCTGATTTGGCGACACCTGTGGTTACTGGTGGTAAAGCAAGTGTGGTTTAATACTACAGGTCCCAGAAATCTGTGGGCTTAAAACAGTCCTTGAACAGTTCGTCTGTTAAAGATAAAACAGAATGCCTTATTTCCTGTGAATCCCTTGTGCATGTGAAGGCAAATTTGAATTCTGGTCAAGGATGGCGGACTCCGCCACTAACAATGAAAATGACTATATAGAGAAGTAATTGGGAGAATGTAAATACATTGAATGGCTATTGCTAATAACAGCCGGTTATGAACAGTATCAAAACTGGGGTTTGATTTCATGAAAATCTTAAGGATTATAACTTTAAGTGCATTAAAAATACAGAAATATTGTCAGCAAAATGTACTTAACGTCGTGAGATGATTAATGGGAGAAGAGAGCATTTTTGCATCACAAATTAGAATTTTGGACTTTTCTCTAATATTTGCTTGCTTACCTCTTTGGGCATCAAACCATTATTTAAAGACATAACGAGTAGGATTTTCCTAAAAGACGATGTATAGACTCACACAAAAATAATCCCTCTCAATCATCACTTAAGACCCACTAGAAGTGTGTGGCGGTGTCTGTATCTGCAGAGACCCTGCCCTCTGCCTGGATTTTTTTATTTTGCTGTGCTCGAGACGCTTCTGGGCATCAGCCTTTGGGCAGTGGTATGTAGCCCCCAGCCAATAACAGCGCACAGGCTGTGAGGTGCAGGACTCTATAAAAACGCAGCCATCAATTGCCAGATCGATCAATTGCCACTTTGGGCCACCAGAAGCGCATGTGCTTTGAGCTGGGGAGTTTTGAATGTTGCATTTTCAAACAGCAGCCGACGAATCCTACTCGCTATACCTTTAAATGAACCCATCTGAGAAGTTTAGAGGGAAAATGTCTCTTTGATGGAACTCATAGACATCTGAAACGTGACAAGGACCCTCAGGTAGATGCTTTTTTCTAAGGGGTCACAAGCCAAAAAGATTGGGAACGAGTGGTTTTAAAATTTGCATTTTCTAAGATTATCATATGCTTTTCTTTATAAAATCTTAATCTGACAAGTAACTAGTAACTATAGCAGTAAAATAAAGGCAGCGTTGTTGTACTTAAGCACAGTACTTGAGTAAATGTACTTAGTTACTTTCCACCGCTGCAAATATGCTGCTGACGTCAAACTGAATGCATCCTTTCAAATGAACAATATCCCTTTTGGCACCTTTGAGAGCACAACGATAAAAATCTTTCTCATAGTTTTGTGTAGCACTCAATGGAGGCCTGCAGCATGTTACATTGTTAGCTGGGATGCTGCTTTTGTTCTTTGCATGTGATGTCTATAAATGGTTTAGCACTATGAAATCACCATTGCAGGTCCAGACAAAATTAGAGCTATTTTTTCGGAGGACATGGAAGCACAATGTCTTTGCAAATATGTGTTATGAGTTGTTGCCTAGGCACCCTAATAACACAGCAACAAAACAGGTTTTCAAGGTTCAAGGCTTTATTACCCCTGGGGGAAAACTGACCTGCAGCAAGGAACACAAAAATATACAATATAATACAATGCAATAATAAAATTGATAGATAAAAGACATAAAACATGTGATACAGTAAGGGCAGTGGACTGGATTACCAGGATACTACACAATATTATACAATATATGTGCATTATAGGCTGATATGGGTAATAAATATGAAATAAGTTTAATATCCTTTTAGTGAATCCCTTAAATTGAAAAGAATATTTTCTACACAGTCAAACTTGGCTTCCAATATATCATGACATTTATTTGGACCATCGGAGTTGGTGTGGATCCCAAACCTACAGAATCTACCCCTCCTTTCCTGCGATCTGGAAATTAATGTTGGTGTCACTGTGCTGTAAGCTCTCCAAATAGTGGAGGAGGGAAAAGAAACTTCTTGAAGTCTCCTCTGGCAGAGGATGCACAGATGTGTCCTTCCCCGACATCTTTACAGTTTTGGCACAGTTACCTTGCTGTGGCCACGGCCAGAATATGACATCATCGTGAAAAACCTGAGCAAACATGGCGGTCAGGTTATATCCTTACTTCAGGTGTAGTGGATTATGAGTTAGAGCATGAGCATTACCTTTAGTCTCTTACTGAAAACTCAACAGTTGTCTGTATCAGCAACTGGGCATACGTGACTGGGCAATAAAGAACTAAAAAAAAAAGATACGTAGAGAGAGAGAAATAGACAGACTGAAAGAGAGAGAGATCCAACTGATAGTGTGGTACTGATACAGGAGGGATATGAGTTAAAAAGATAAAAAGCCTGTGTGATACAAAAAACAGAGAATTTTAGTTTGCTAAGACCCGCCCCCCTTAGTTACTGTTGCTACGCCTGTCGAGCTTTCTATTCTCACATAGCACACACAGTTTGACAGTATTGAAATTGATAATGATAATCAATTTTAAACTGAATTTTCAGAAAATCGGCTGAAGAAAATGTGAGTGAATATTGGAATTGTGTGCATCGAGTTGGCCTTGTTACAGTCTCAGTTTCAACACAAATTGAAAACGCGCATAAAGGTGGATGGAAAAGCACTTACTGATAACGGTGGCAGATTTACCACTCAAAACATTTTGTAATTTCAGAGGTAGACAAAAGCAGGCTTCTCATTTCTAGCCAGCAGATTTGATCAGCTGTAGCTAGCTGGCTAATTAAGCCAACGTAAGCTGAGGTGCTTTCTCCGGCTGACTTTTTAATATTTTCAGTTGACTCGTTATAATCAGAATCATCTTTACTGGCCAAGCATGTGTACACATACAAGGAATTTGACTCCAAATTCTTGGAGGGTGTTGTCTCAACGGTTTTAATGCCTATATTTCCCATATTGGTGAGGCATGTATTTGTGCTTTTTGAAAAACAACATGTTTGAGCAGTATTGATTCTGGTTTATGATGATCCTACTGAGGTGAAATGAGAGAGGCGTAACTTTGGGAATCAAAGAGGAGATAGACAGGGACACTGCAACACTGAAACACCCTGCCAATTGCATCAACAATGGCCTCAGGGAGAAAAAGCAGCTTCATAACAGCAACACTGAGCAGCTACAGTATGTCACAATAAGATGAGAACAGCTCATTTTTCAAGTTCCTTACCTCTTACAGTTCTTTAAAAGTTTAATATCAATATTAACACATCCTTCTACCTGTATATTTCTGTATCTTTGTGTGGTTAAACAGGTAAAATATATAAATTCCAGCAACGCATAAAAAATTCCTTTAATCATCTCTGAAGACACCTGCCACGGATCAGATACAGTCAGTCACTGTCCCTCGGGCTGTCATGAAATTATGATTTCATTGATAAAAAAGCCAAACTGGAGACAAACTACTTCTATGCACAGCGAAAGGTGTTGATTTGTGGAGACCTTCATGCATACACAGACAACCTGCCTGACTTCAGGGTGAAAGAGATCCAGCATCATATACAGTTCTGTATTCAGCCACACAACTGTTGGTTGACAAGTACTGTTAATTTTCAGTCCCATGTTTGGATCTAGGCTGAAGTTGTTGTTAATCAGTAGTTTGATTATTGTGTTTTTTACATGATTTTATTACACAGTATACTGAAAGATACTCTCTTAAGTACTTTAACATTTGTAACGTGGTAAGTCAGTTGCAGTCTGGGATACAGCATCTCAACTAGGCTACTGCTTGAATGAATATTGAACACTGTAGTGACATTAAAGAAAATGAGAATGAAATTATTCATTTTCACAGCACACATATGTGTGTTGTAGCCCATAGGGCATGGGAATCAACATATTGTCACGTTGCATTTGAGGTATTTCAGGGGCTAATCTGTCATAATTGTTGACAGCTGCTGTTGTTTACATATGGAGCTATTTCTGGTCATATTGCAGATTTGTGACTGAAAATGTACAGTACATGAAGAAAAGAGGAGGACTGAAGTTGCAACAAACGAATAAAGGATGAAAAGATCTATAGAAAAAGACAAAGATGTGAACGTAAAATGTAAATGTGCTCAAATCCAACCAAATTGCAGGATATCATTATCTGTCATGTAACCCAAGCAAACTGAGAAAAACATTGGACTGTCTACCAGCCCCGTCTCTTTCCTGAGTCACAATAACCTTAATGTGCTCCCTCCTGCAGAAGGTCTCAGCAGAACCTGCCTCTGTTAGACATGTTCTGCCACACTTGTGCCCCAGATATTAACCTCCAAAAAAACTGAAATATTAATACCGCAGAGGTCCAGGTGTCATGGAAAGACGTCAAGCTTCACCTGAGGAACAACTCAAATTCAACAGTGATACCCAGGGAGGAAGATCTCCTGCAGCTGAAACTTTTATTTAGCTGTTAATGAATGGAAAGAGAGAAAGCACAAAAGGCCTTCAGCGTCATCAAAAAGTCAATACATATTGATATCCTGATTAATCAGTTATTGAACCTATTGTCACTACACAGCAACCAGAAGCCTGAAGGGGAATGCAAACAGTGCATGCAGGGTAGAATTTGAAAATCACGGTTAGTATTAATATTCCTGGATATATTTCCCTTTATAATCATGTTTTTAACTTTTCCTCTAGCTCCACCTGCAAAACTAATTTTATTGAGCCATAAGCCTTGTTTGTGCTAATTAGCAAAAGCTAGCATGCTGACATCCTGAATTCAGATAGTGAACATGGCAAAGATCTTAAGATGTGTACAGAAACAATACAAGGTGAATTTTAGAGGCGGCGTGATCAGACGCAAATTCAGCCGAGGTGGCGCGAACTGAGACAAAGACGTGTCCGTGTGCTCATGTGCTCATCCCAGGGCTTTATGAATCTGCTTTTAGTCTTGCTTCCTTACATCGGCTACCATAGTAATCAAACCTAAGTTGGTGGATTTATTCTGCAAATAAACTAAACTAAATTACCAGTCAATAAAATTACAAAGCCTGTTGGGTTTAAACTACAAAATCTCAAAGTGAACTTTTGGCCCAGGATAACAAATCATGAAAAATACTGCAGAATATCGAACAATCAATCCCTTCATCTCACATCTTTGTTTCCACATATATTGCCTACTTTTACTACTACATTGCATGTAATGTTATAATACTTGATGTAATATCAGTATGCAAGTTAAGGTTAATATGAGAATACCCAAACTTTGAAGTTTAGAGAGAGAGAAAGACAGCCAATGAGGACGTGTGAATTTGAGTGAAAATGAATGAGGCCCCTCTAGCCAGTGCTGAGGTTTCTCTCTGACACATATTGATTGTGGGGCTGAACAACTGCCCTGGGAGAGAGCTGCAGACCTGCCATAATGTGTGTGTGTGTGTGTGTGTGTGTGAAAGAGAGAGAGATTCTGTGTGTGCTTCAACAATCGTATACAACATTTATATCCTAACAAAGACCAAATGACTTTCAAAGACAGGAAAATGAGGAGAACCTGAAAGCTTACCATGTCCTCACTTCTGTGGATCAAATCAGACTTTTGGTAAGCGATCAGGTCAAGAGGTTCAATGAAGACTCAAGACTACTAAACACACGAGACAGTTAAATGTCAGCTTTCTCAGAAACAAATAGGCCTCCAGTTTGACGGCAGCAACATTATCAGCAGTGCAAACGGTTATTGACACACAGCTGTGTCGGCAGAAGCCGGCGCTAACTGTGGTGCTAATTAAAAAATAATGACCTGTTTGTGTTGTCTGTGTACAAGCCATGTAATCTACATAACATTATTTCCAAACAAGTAAAGTTTCAGTTCACTACTGAGACCCAGGCAGATGCAGCTTCTGGACAGGAATAAGGGGAAACACTGGGTTCAATATCTCCTTAAAGCACCGCCATTAAAATGTAATTTTACTCACCCACAGTAACCTTTTTATAGAAAACAAACAAACAAACAAACAAAAAAGACAAAATAGCAAATACAATGAAATTAAAAATAAAATAAAAAAAATCTAAGTGTCATGTTTCAGTGTGTGTGTTATGCTGGCGCAAGTACTGGTCTGTAGAAAAATGTTACCAAGGTCAAGAATGAACTTAGATGCGCAATCCACCATAATATTCTGAAATATGTAGTACCTTTACAGACTCTCTCTCCCTGTGATTCATGATATTTCTCTTGAATAGCCCATTCTTCTCGCTTTTATTGCTGCTTATTTATTTATTTATTTTACCAACTCAGTCTGAGCTTCCTGAATAGAGCTTCTCCAAATAATTGATCTGTACGAAACCGGGAGATTTTGTCACAGGTGGTTAAACACTGTCAGCGCAATATTTATAACATACCCACATCAGGAACACCACGCTTATCAGCTGATTCCACAAGTTTAGACTCAGAGTCTGGTGGTTTACAGCTACAATAATACAGTTATTTCAGTTTGTGCAGCCTATCCCGAGTGTTTTCTGGCCTAACAGCTGTGCACCATACAATGTGCATTTACCTAATTTACTTAAATGTGTAGCATTGCTCCTGGTAGACAAATCATACTTTTTTCTGTAGTAAGGCAGCTAAAGAGGCTTCCTGTGTTTACAGTTTGTCAGCTAATAGGCCTCATTAGAGTCACATTGTGTGTTAATGATCCTCAACACCATGGCTATCATTAGCATGATGCTGAAGGCTGTTGGCCTAACTGGAAATGTTTCAAGGTTTGATAAAGAATAAGTGTACGGTTATGAAACTCCTTACAAGTCTGGCAATTAGAACGTGTGTTAGTTAGCATTAGTAAGATGTGGGAGGTCATTCACTGTTTGTGATTTCTGCAAAAATGCTCACACACACACACACAAACCTACACGACCACACCCCTGTGCTGTGTTTAAACTGAGCACCGTTTTCCATTAGGGTTGATTGGAAGTGTTGATTGATTCTGCTCCATGTGTTGTCAGACCAGTGCAGGCGAGGCAGCCACTCTACTTTATTGGGACACGGTGGCAGACTGAGGACTGAAAAGAGCTGATCTAGCACATAATAGAGTGAAACAGACTGTAGAGAGGCGGAAGACTTTATTGCAAACTCTCAAACCTTTGATTCTGTCACTTTCTATTCTCATACTGAACATCCTCACACTCTGACTATACCATAGAGGATCTCTACTCGCTTTCCCTCAGCTTCACTAATACAACAGAGCCAACATTAATGTTATTAGTTAACACCTGTTATTGGAGTTATTCTTTGATTGATGATCAGTTAGATCTACAGGTGGTGGGCACGTGTAAAATATAATCCAGTGTCGCACCCTGTTAAAGATATAATCTTGAAGATTTTCATTTAAATAAACATCAAAGTCACTATCTAC
The DNA here is from genome assembly GCA_003416845.1 of Oplegnathus fasciatus. NCBI lineage: Eukaryota > Metazoa > Chordata > Actinopteri > Centrarchiformes > Oplegnathidae > Oplegnathus > Oplegnathus fasciatus. Next base: position 1,528,540 of record NTHP01000072.1, on the reverse strand, counting down.
CGCCGAATGATGCAACAATGGTGATTGAGCCTATGGCCCACTGATGAAAGCCCTTGCATTTGCAGTATTACAACCTGACTTTCCTGGAAAAATCACAATTGGTGCACAGTTAGGCTTTTTAATGCAACAGACTCGCTCTTCAACTCACCTGTGTGTGAAGTACTGCTTTTTTCTGGTCTCTGCTAACGTTGCGAGTAAACGGTTACTATGGCTGAACAAACAAAGGAAAGGTCGATGACTACAGACGATGAAACTTGGGAAGTGAGGTCCAAAAACACACCTGCAATTACCACTTATCGGCATAGTTGCAGCGAAAGAGAATGAAATGAAAATCTTCGAGATTATAACTTACTTACTACTTTTGAGAAGCCTATAATGTTCAGTTGTGGTAAATTTGTTTTGGAGAGCAGGTGTTATTTTGTCCTACTGGGGAACAAGATACTTCTACACTTTATTGTATTGCTTATATCTAAAGCTGTATGACGCACAATATTAAGTGCATTTCCATCCACCTGTTTTTATGCACATTTTGAATTTGTGCATAAAAAAATCAGAGTGGAAACCGAAAATGTAAAAAAAAACAAACTTGAAATATCGCAAAAAAGTGTTTTATGCTTGGCTGAGGTGGAAAAGCTGGTGTAATGATTAAAGAGAAATGTGACAAAGTGCAATGTAAGCAGACTTAGCGAATTAGTCATAACGTACATGAAGTATGTGACTTAAACGTCCATTCAAGTCTCTGCTCCACCAAAGGGACGAAAAATTGTGAATTAACAATGAAACAAACAAAAATGCCATATTTCATGCCACATTTTCTACACTGTTCCATCTCTTTTAGGTTTGACAGGTGCTCTGTTACTTACATCATCTTGTTGCGCCCTCTTCTTCTGCAGTGCTTTAATGGCACCTGACTGGAGAATTAGCACCACCAACTGTTTATCTTGATGCGCTCAGCTCCTAATATTCACAGAACAGTGGTGGATGGAAACGCACATTAACGAGTGACCCCTTTCCCACAGAAGTAGTCATGTAAATCTAAAAATATTGATTATAGGTATAATGAATGATGCTAATGAGTTGCATAATGGAAATGGGATCTAGTGTTTTGAAAGCTTGAGCCATATAGGGACTACAAGTTAGGATATCTCTACCGCTGTTGCATTAGTTTTAACCCTTATTCTTGTAATCTGTCTCTCCCCAGACTTTATGACAGTGCAATCCTAAATCACTGGTGTACCCCTTTAAGGTTTACAAAGATCGTATTTGTTGCAGGGCTGTTGGATTGCATTAGTTTGGAGAGGTCTTCATGTTGCTGTATTCGCCCCATGAAGCTGTCTGCCGTGGTGTGTTTGTCTAACCACGTCTTCCTGTATCTGTGTATTTCCTGTCCTGAATGTCAAACTGACAAACTGAATTAGACTTACTGCACAACAATCAAGATCAAATAAGTGTGGCTGAGCTGCTGTGTTATCATTCTTTCGCCCCTTTACTTCAAGCCAGCATGTCACAGCAGGAGATCAACATATCAGCAGGGGCTGATAGGACTGATGATCAATACAAATGGCTCAATGATTACTTGGCCACAGGCTGAGATTTCTGGCTTACACACTCCTTGGCCCGTAGTCTGCTGGAACTGAGACCAGACAGTGGAGTCTGACAACAGCAGCACACACAAACACAACTGTTCGGTGCTGTGGGCAACTCACCCAACATTTCATCTACTGAAGCTAAAAAAGCCTTGTTCTCGAGCCAAATTATTATTATTCTGGTATTCAGTGTAGAGACTGATTTTATTAATTGTGAAAATGTTTGTTAGTCTCAGCTAGATGTGTGTTAGTGTGGGTAAAAAGGTTGGAAAAAAGTATTTATTGCTAAAATTTAATTATTTTTGTGGCCACAAAAACTTTTTAGGACGAGACAAATTGTTAAAACTAGAATAATACAAACTGGTAGAGGTGTTCAGTACAAACTTATGTTTAAAGGTGATGTTGATAACATTCAGCCCACTCCCCCTCTCCCCCCTTCCATTGCATTCACATCACAACACCACTGCTGCTTGAAGCACATGTTGCCTCAAGTGGTTGCCAGTTCTTTGCACAACCTGCATTTCATGGTCGAGTGGAGTGAGAGTCAGACAGTCTCAGTCATGTCAAGTGATGTATCTTTCGTGGTAGAGTAATGAGTTAATTTTGAATCAGTAGTGATTATGTGCGTTTATGTCGTGCACTTTGATCTGATGAGACAGTGTCGGTGTAGCTTCCCAGTTAGCTAACGAAACCTTAGCTTTAGCTTACCAGTCAAGAAGAAAAGTGGCCACCTCGGCGTGGCTTTTCAGCCCTTGAAACTCCTTCAGCTGACTCCAACGAGCAAAAGCTGAACCAATGTTCACCCTGGTCTTGCTCCTCCTTTTGTTGCTGAGCACTTGGGTGGTTACCGTCAAACTTTCCATCTACAAACTTTATGTTTTTTCCACACTAACTGGCAACTACTAAGACTCTTGACTGCTGACGACACAGAGATACCATGTGATACCAGCGGCGTTATACTATTGGCTCACAAGCCTTGTTAGAAACGGGAACCAAACGTCAGACTTCTTACACAGAGATAAACAAAACCCGACAAAATAATAATCATCAATATTTTTTTTTTAGGAACAGCCATACTTTGATTCCGCACCTTTCTAAAAGCTCTGTGGATATATTATTTTTTTTTAATTATTCGTCCACATAAAATTGTTATTGTTGACACCTTTAACTTATAAAAAGAAACCACATTGTCAGTGACTAAGAATCTTTGAACGGAACTGATTGAAATGGTTCGAGTCAGCAAAGTGTTTCGTGTTTCTAGAAACTGGAGCTGGCTGCACCAGCTGTTTTAAAGTTCAAAATCAGTCTTGTTACAACACGTGTTTACTATGTGGCGGTTACTGCATCACTTAATGAGGTTGAACCACAAAAACTAGTTCTTCTGGAGAGGTGGAGGTAGTTACAAAATACTTACACCCAGTAACTGACAGGTTAAAGTTTTTTGCGTAGCTTACTAAAACAACTCACAGATTTAACGTTGGCTTGCTAATATGTGACCCGTTTAGAGCGAAGAGTAAAAGAGGTAACAGGATATGGTTGACAGCACAAAATGCTGTATGGCAACGATGTGTAGCCTATTATGATAACAGGGAGATTTAAAATAACATCAGACTAAATAACCAATTAAAGCTGATTAGGGTACTTTTAGTGGATATTTCCCTCTAACCCTAAACAACATGACTACTGACTTTGAGTGTGTGTTCAGACAGAACACAAAGCAACTTTTAGATGCAGCGCGATTGCATACCAAGTCAAAAGACTTTTTAGACACATATCATTTGTGTTAGGATCATGTTTGGTCCCTGCCTCACTGCTTCAGACTGCGTTCTCCCGATTCATGTCCGCAGTAGGTCTACGGTGGTGTGAATGTGGGGCTAGCCCCTCTCACAATGCAATGTGTATTGTACGTGGGAAAATATGAATATGCATGCTCGGCACGCTCAGAGTGTTAGTGTATTCAATGTAGATCACACCAATTTGATGACAAGTGGGGCTGACAGCCCGTAGCCCCCGCCACAGCAACATTTCTTATTTCAGAGTTAAGTGGCTGATCTGTCTGTGACGTCTACCGCCAACACTAGCTTGGAATTTACAGTCGGCAAGAAGAGGCGAGACTTTCTTAGCTAACGCCAGCTAACTTGAGAAAATGAATGAAATGGATTTCGTAATGGGGAACAGGCTTGAAACCCTTAATTTGGAGGACAAATTGGAATTAAAGTGCCTTGGTGCCCACAAGCCGTGGGATATTGTCATCACTCAAATTGCTGGTTAAATGAGTGGGAAAAGAGACATACCCACATGCCCAGTTTGTTCACTGCTACACCCACCAGTTGAACCTGAACTTGCAGCAATTTTGTTCAGCAAGGATGAGTGTCCTGAAGGTGTCTGTTTTTTGCAGATTTAACTGCTTTTGCCACCTTTTTCTCTGCCGCTCCAAAACGTGTCGTGACTCTTGCAGAGGCAACACAAGTGAGGCGTACGGCCTGACAAAGAAACTCTGGGACAGAGCCTTTCTGCAGCTGCTAGAATTCTTTTCCTTGCTTATGCCAGAAGTGGATGTTTTATACAACACTCTGCAAAAACGGAGCATCGATGCACCTGGGAAAAGAATATGCGGCAGCAAACCGATGAATTGGCCGCCATCGCTCATGATGGAACAGACGAGCCAGGCCGATGAGAAGGAGGCATGCGACACAGTCATCTCTCAGGTGGAACAGAGGGTTTCAGAGTGACCACCTGATCGCTGCAAAGCTGGTTGACAGCACGCTCTTCCCACAATTTGTCCTGTCATTCCCCACATCTGAGCTTGACTGTGCTGTGAAACTATGGCCTGTAGGAAACGAAGAAAAGTTGAAGTCTGAGCTGACCACTCTGTACCGCCACACTGAGCTTCATACTGGTAAGACGGCCCGCTGTCTGTGCGCTTCGGTGTGGCCTTCAGTGGTGTTGAGCTTCTGGCCCTCTAGGCTCTTTTGTTCTGAGCTTGGTTGTGTCGGCTTAGGATGATGGAATATTGCACTCTTAATTTAGGCTTGTGACAGTGGTAATGTAACTTACTTGTAATGTGTTATTGCTCTCCTTCTACCTCTCTCTCTCTCTCTTCCTCTGTGTATGTGTACAAACTCTGCTGGAAGCAAGCCACTCTGTCGTTAAAAGTGTTTTGTGGAGCCATGCATGGACCCATGACGTGTTAAAAGAACACATCAGTAGCAAGAGAGAGTACCATAGTTTTCCTGGTATGTAGCTATTGAAGTGGTTGGTGCCCCACCAGTTTTTTACATATAAAACCCCACTGGGTGCACTCCCACGCACACGGCCGGTGCGTCCGTTACGGGTAACGCACAGTTTGTTACATTGGCTACCTGGGGCAGATGAATACAAACAATCCAGTGGTCCACATATTACTTCATGTGCACATATATAAATAAGGTATATACCTATTTTTACAAAGGATTAGAAGTTAAATGTAATATATTGTTTGGCCCATTATTATTATCATTATTGTTTGGAGGTTGTGTACTGATGCTACAGAACCGTCCTGTTTACATCTGATTACTTTTGATTTGATAGTGCTTGCAATTTTTACTAGCAATTGATTTAGATATTACTAAAGTATTTCCTGGTTAGGACATTCCTTAAGCTTTAATGGTGCACCCTGATCTACAGCAGTAAATCACTAGTTTGAAACTAGCTAGCTGTCAAGAACTTAAAGGATTTTACACACAAACTAAGCTGGTGCAACCCAATCCTGTAAACTAGAAACTCTCTGCTTCTTTCTATGTGTCTTTGTTGTTGTTGTTTTCTGTTAGTCATTTATCTTCATACCTATTCTTCCTCCAAAATAGCATTGAATCTCAATGCTAACCTAACTCTAGAGCAGTAATAACAACTCACTTTTTTTCCCACGTACCCATCCAGCCCCTGCTATTACAGAGACCACTGACAACAAGACAGGAAATAAGAACACGTAGACTCTGTTTCCTCTGTGTCGTCCCTGTCGCTTCCACCAATGCTGTTTCTCTCTCATTGTCAGTCTCTTTGCTCTCTCTTTTCCCCTCTGCTTTGACTGGGAGTGAGAGAAATCTAATTTGCCTTGAGACGAAGGGCCCTTTAGTTTTTTTTCAGGGTGCTCTGAAGCAAACAAGAAGCTACAACCAGAGGAAGTCGGGGGAGTCAATTCACGGAACTTGTAGGTGTGGTGAAATCCTGCTATCTAAAGATTTCAAAGCAGATTTCAGGGCACAAAATGTGGGAATGACAGGCTGAGTGGATTAAAACCATTAAACATAGTTCACCGCATTATTGTCTTAGTGAAAACACTGGTGCGCTTAGATATTTCTTAAACCCACTGCAAGAAGTTTTTAAGTGATTATGAAATGGTCTCATTTGCTTATGTAGGCCATAAACTGGCATCAGTAAACTGAGACTAACAGCGAGAAGATTGGCTATTTCTATAAAGTTATTCTTAATGCCTGTCACCGGGTCTGACGAATAAGACCAAAACGATTTACGGCACGCAGACCGGAAGAGCCTATGTTTATTTTTGACGTTATATTTTGTGGTTATGGCTGATAATGGGCAGGATCAACAGAGAGAAAAGAAAAGAATTGACTGAAGAACAAAGAAAAGCTAAAAGGGACAGTGATAGAGCAAGGGCGGAAACATGAGTCAACCTTGGTTGGTCATTCAACAGATGGAGAGAATTGTGGGATTTAAAAGGATTCAAAACCGATCCTGAATTGGCCCTCTTTCTCCTAGACAGGTATGTAATGTGTCTATTTCATAATAGACACACATATAATAACAGCCGCTAACTGAAGGTCCGTCTCCGGCAAAGTTTTCTCCTGGTGGCGGGGAGTGAGGCAGAGGGAACATGTAACCTAACGTTAGGTGCTAAAACAAAGTTAACTTTGTTTCACCATCGTCATATTACAGTTATTAATCTTACAGAGCCACAAATAGATACATTACATCATCGCTATGCATCCTGCAAACAGCTGTGTTTATAAAAGAAAAATAGTATTAAAAATGACTTGCGTCTTTCTTTCACTCGCTTCCAAAACAAATGCACCATGACCAGATCAAAATCTTTGCGACACGAGGCGGTGGTGAAACACTACCGCTTTTGTCCACGGGGGCCGCCAAAGTCAACACAAAATGAAAGTACCTTGTAGTTGCTTTAAGTAAATGCAGTAACAATCTGGCATGTTGTGTGCCCCCCCCCTCCCCCGATGATGCAATCCCTCCCTGGACCAATCAACCGCAAATATGTTGTTAAATTTCATCCCCTCATTTAATCCACTCAGTGTAATTTTGCAAATCTCAAAAGCCAGCAATGAGAGTCCCACAGATTGCTCAAAATCTGATTAGCAAAGTGTGAAATCGTGTGTCCTTGAGCAAATAAGCTGCTCTGGGAAAAATCACCAGCTAAGTGACCAAAATGTAGATTGGTGACAGTGTGTGAGTGTGTGTTGTGAGAGAGAATCAGGGAGAGCTGGTACGCACATACAAAGCACACACTCGCATTAAATATCTATCATGTCTGAAGTGATTGTGGGTTGGACCTGCAAATGTGGTGAAATTATGCAAACAAACACACCATGATGAGAGGAACAAAGAAAACATCCTGCTGTTTACCACCCAAACTCCAGCGGTGTGGGGGTGTTGGAGGAATCGACACTTCCTCGCCTCTCATTGGGAAAGGTCATTTTCTTGTTTGTGATGCAGAAATAAATCCAAATTACCAACTGGAAAAAAAAAGACAATAAAATTTCAAAGCTTCATGGTGTTTTATATAGTGTCATGTAGGTGTAGTGTACCTGCAAAGTCATCATGACAAACTCAGCAGATGCATATCTGGAGTAAGCTGCACATCTTAATGCCTTTGTTGTGGATATGAAAAGACATCATTCATTAACATTGTTTTAATATTGCTCACTTTTATCGTTTTGGCTTTTTACTCTTCACAATGGCCAAAGGCAGACAGTCTAGCATCGCCTTATTTTTAGAAAAACATTCAGACTATTTTCCAGTGATCAACGGACAAGAAGCAACCACAACATGATACGGCAGTTCCTGGTGATGGAAACCAAGTACATTTATTCAAGTACTTAAGTACAATTCTAAGGTAGCTGAGAAAAAACATTTTCTGCTGCTTTATACTTCTAATCCTCTACATTTAAGAGGGCAATGTTGTACTTTTTACTCCTTTATTTATGTATATATTTGACAGTTGACCACCTCAAAAAGCTTTTGAGTTTTCCGGTCTATCAATGCCAGTATGAAAATTACAATAACACTTAAATCACACCAAATATTTTATGAAACATTTAATGCAAACACAGCATATATTGTCCAGTTGCCAGATAATTAATCAAAGCATCTGAATGTGTTAAATAGCCCAATGAGAACATTAAAGATTAAGGTCAAACATTGAACCCCCCCCATGATGAGTTTCTAGGTGACAGGTATGATTCATTTCAAACAGTCCTTTCAGCAGTTAAGATTTATATATTTATTTTATGTGTCATTAAGCTGTAGGAGCATTTATACAAAAACATTTTATGAGATATTTTTATCACAAATTCCTCACGCAGTAGACGGTCGACCTCTCTGACAGTTAAAACAGCGCGGATGGCATGAATAAACTGGTTATTTCTAATAATTACATAAATACATATTAATAGTAATCTTAAATGTTTGACAAAAACAAAAAAACAGCTCTTTGAATAACTAAAAGCAGAAAACTAGCAGTGATTTTTGCATCAGAATTACTTTCACAGCTACAGGGAGGAAAATAGGTGATATGCTGGAGAGCAGCGGAAACTATTAAGCTACTTATCTATGCATATAGACTAGTTCATTTTATAATGAAAAAATTGTTTCTTTAATTTAATTCTCCATTTTATTCCGGTGCCAGCAGCTACAACTGAATAGGTTATGGAATAACGCTACCTGTAGAATCACCTCCATCAGCCACATAAAAATGTTGCTTACATGTTAATGCATCAAAAATAATCCAATAGCATAGTAGATACTTTTACTTTAATAATTTTGCTGATAATACTTACATACTTTTACTTAAGTTACATTTTGATGCAGGACCTTTATTGTTGTATTTCTATTTGTGCTTAAGGAAAGGCTCTGAATACCTCTTTCACCTCTGGCAGTTCCTGATCTAGTGTTATTAAGGTGGATTCGCAGTTCTGTGTTAAGGAGTTATGAGGCAGGTTTGGAGTTTATGGATGTAAAGTTGTAAACCTTCTGCTCACGATGATCATTACTCTCTATCACAGCGAATGAAAGGAAACTTGCACAAATTAGCATTTGCAGCGGTCTCATATTAAGTAATGAAACAAGGCGACCCTTCCCACCGTTGCTCAATATCTCAAAGTAAATGTAAACACAGTTACTGTGGGGAATATAATTAAAATACGATACGGCCTGACGTGCACGATGCATCCATCTAGTGTTGCTGTGGTGCCCTCAATGAGTGACATGTGATGCTTTAGTAAAAATCAAAACTTATGCCACACGTATCTACAGCGAGACTCCCGTATGGAGATGAATGCAATTCCTTTTGTGCCACTTGTGGCGACACCCGTTTTATTTTTACGGTTGTAGCTATTGGCTGTTAGATTTGGTGGGTGGGGTCACTTGGGCTTTATATATGTTCATGTTCGACCGGTGGCCCTGCAGTTCCCCCAGACCATTAGCTCTTCATCGCTCAGGCCGCTTGGGTGTCGTGACACCACTGAAAGCGTTGAAAAATGACACTGACAAATAGTGTCTGAGTTGCTCTTGACTATTTCTAGAGTAGAAAGTAGTTCCAATTAGATGTGTCACAGTGAGATCTGTGGATCATCCAGAGAAAGCAGAAATTAAATTCTGCTCACCTCCATTATAATGGGGTGGTGGCAGAAGTGGAGGATATTTCAAAACCAGGGCACATAAAACTGAAACAACGTGCATGACTAGACACGACTAGGAATGAGGAGAAAAGGTAAAGTGACCCCTTAATAGATGAAAGTCAGTTGTTCCCAGCGTCATTGTCGTATTCCAGTCTTTGTGAATCTTAAACCACTTTACATTGCACCCACACATAGCTCTCCAAATCAGATATAATGGATATAAGTTAAAAGAGAGGATTTACAGAGTTTTGTCACTTTACTAACTCATACCTGTGCTTGGTCTTTTTGATAGTTTTCAGTTCTGGTCTGCGATTATGGTGATAGCTAACACATGACATCAACAATTGTATCTAATCTATCCTTGCTGATGGTGTGATTCAGCTCATGCAGGGCTGTTCCGGTTGGTGAGTTCTTTGTGGTGTGTGTGCGCGCACGTGTGCGACTGTGTATGTTGTGTTGCGTGAGGCTTTTACAGACCAGCCCACCTGGCTGTGTTTCGAAAGGCCCTAACTTTAATTCGGAGCCCATTTTCAGTCCATTATGCCGGGCCACTGGGGAGGCCACAGCAAATTAGAACTATCTCTACTCCACTGACTTCATCATTAAAATTAAAATGGCACTCGCTGCACCCCACCTGTCACACACACGCTCGCACATACTGACCAGAGACCACACACAAACACAAACTTGTGAACGTGTGTGAAGATGCGTGTACCACACACTCCTGAACATGCCCAACCCTTGACACATATCACACATATAAATTTCCACAAATTGACAACCCTTCAAAAGCTACACTTGTGCAAAATGGACACCCAGAAAGCACACTACCCCTCTCTCTCTTACACGCACACACACACACACACACACACACACACACACACACACAGTTGTTGAGGGAATGGCGAGTGCCCTGTCACACCCAGTCAATTCCAATATCACTCGCCCAGTGGGACAGCGTATTAACTGCCACTGTGTTTAGTCCTGTTTGGATCACTCTGCCAATGCACGTGTGTTTGTGTCCAGATGTGCGCGTGTGTTGGCCCATTTACGCAGTGGGGGGGTTGCCTTTGATACCATGGCTAATGTAAGAAGTAAGAATGGCCGGTCATTTAGTTGATATAGCTTCAAAGCCAGCCTCGGCTCACACTGTGGCCCAAACAAGATCGATAGAGGAGAATAGAGGAGACCCATAGAGCGAGAAAAGAGGAGAGGAAGGGAACAGATGTACTAATATCGCAGCCTCAAGTCCTTGCCTGTGGTAATCACAGCCATAAAACTCGATAATTACACCGGTTTCTCTGTAAACAGGACTGACTGAGGGGAGGAAACAGTGCTGGTGTGTGTGATGGCTGGCTGGAGCTGGAGCGCACATGTTTAGGTATACATTTTATATGGTTTCTTTCCTCAAAATGTGAGCGTGAATTCATTTCAAAGAACAAATTGTGCACTTATTCAAATGAGATTGAATGAGTTCAATTCAAATGAGTTTGAATAAGCGCGGTGAACCGCATCCATGTGTTGAAATGAATTTGTATGTGCTCATGTTTGTGCGCCTGTGTGTGTAAATCCATATGCACAAGCTTGTGTTTTGTGTGTGTGTGTGTGCAACACGTTGCTGCAGCGAGTTCCCGCTAATGCTTGGGAAAAAGTGGCGAGGCTGGCGGGAGCGGCGTCGGCGTGAAACGAGTGTTTTGCTCACGGTTCACAGAGGAGTCAGAAAGAGAGGGAGGCGTGGAAATGAGATGAATTGGAGCAGGAGGAAGGGAGGGGGGGAGGCAGAGAGATAGAGTGAAAACACAGAGAAAGCGTTCAGCTGCGTGCGCTGCTGGAGTGGGAATCGGCTCGATGCCTGCTGGCCATGAAGTTTGAGGAGTGTCATTCTGCCCCCGTACACTTAAAGACAATGAGAGGATGCACGCACGACTGCAAACAGATTAAACTGAGAGACTGAGTAGAAACAGCCTGATATGAGAGAGGTTTCATTCATTCTCCTGACTGACGTGGACGTGTCAAGATCAGCACACAAAATCAGCAATGTGAATATACTGGCGTCAGAATAGACCTGCAAAGAATCTAATCTATACCAAAGGAGTTTAGCTTATCAGTGAGTGAATATAAACTGAAAATGTAGAAGCAAGTGGATGTAGGACCTCTGAGTAACACAACTGCGTTACACACCGTCGCCTGGTAAACACAAACTGCGTCTCACACACACACGCGCGAGACAAACGCAATTTTCTGTTTACATTGTAGATCAATAAACAACATAAATTTGCACTTTGCAACGGTGGTCTGACTCTCTCTCTCTCTCACACACACGCACACACACACACATAGAAGCAGCTCCTCCAGACCTGCACTCACTGACTCTAAAGAAAACACAACTACACACACACACACATGCAAGGCTTTTATACATAGACTAAACTGCTCTTGTGTGTATATGACCTGTATGCATATGTCAGTCAGTCAGCCATTAAGTCAGGGGGCTGTGGGGCTGTGGAATAGCCCTTATCTACACAGGAACTTATCCAGGAACCCAGAAACCAAATGGGAGAGAAAGAGAGGGAGAGAGCAAGCGGGTGGGTGACGATAGAGAAAGTGAATAAATGAGGGAGTGAAACTAAACTAAAATTTATATCCTACCTGTTAGCAGATAAAAAAACCCCATAAAACACTCAGCAGATCATCAATATTTTGGAGAAAGATGTCTCACCCTTCTGGAATTTCCAGTCTTCATGCAAGTGTCCTTTTCAACATCCATTCAAACAGCAGTAGATTAGAAATAAGACTAAGAGTCTACAACCATGCCGGCAGCTCTGTGAGGCTGTACTTAGCACGATAAATGCAAACATCAGCATTTTAACAAGCTCACAATGACAATGTTAACATGCTTAGTTCAGCGTGTTAGCATGCTAATATTTCCTAATTAGCTACAAACACAAAGTACGGCCGAGGCTGATGGGAATGTCAGTAGTTTTGCAGGTATTTGGTCATGACCCAAAGTATTGGACAAAATAAATGTTTGACCTGATGATGGCGCTAGATGAACAGTCAGAGGATCACCAAAATTATTACTTAACTCATCCTTACGGTTTCATGACAATCCATCCATTAGATGTCGAGACGTTTCAGTGAAAACCACAAATGTCAGCCTCATGGTGGCGCTGCAAGAAAAGTCAGAGGATCACCAAAGTCAATAGAATTCATCCTCTGGGCAGCATGAATGTCTGTACAACATGTTGTGCCAATCCATGAAGTAGATGAGATATGAGTTGTGATGTTTCACTGGATAAGTGAAAACTTTGACCTGCTGTAGGTGAATGTCTGCACCAAATCTCATGACAATACATCCTGTGGTTGTCACATCTAAACAAAGCTACTGTTGTCAGTCTAATTAACCTCATATTAGCAGATTTCAGAGGCAGTCAAAACACAAACAGGAATGTGCAAAAGTGACTTTTAGTTGGGCTGGGGCTAAAATGAACAAGGGGCAGCTCTTCGGTCTGTGTACGTTTTGATAGGTTGTTTATTGGATTAAATCCAAAGTGTTTTTTTAACGAGACGCAGAAACAAAAATACGAGTCGAATTCTCCTCGTCTTGTTTATAGGTACAAAACCAAAATAGACAGTGGCAGAAACGAGAAAACAGTTTGTTTTTTGTTTTCTCATTTTTGACTGGAAAACGAAAAAAATGAACTTAATAGCTGCCAGCAATAAAGCAAGCTCTGCGGGACCTCGGCCGGTGTGTCTGCGGTAAGAAAGTCAGAATGTGTGGCCCTGACTGACGATCAGGTGTCCACTGTGAGGGTAGTGACTTACATATTAATTCTCTGCTGCATAAATCTGTATTGCAGATACACTTTTGTAAAACTTTTCTGATGATGTTCAAATTAGTGAAATACCTTCATCTTCACAAAATCCTGTTTTACTTTGATTTATAACTCTTATACGATCAATTATCATCTATTATACAATCAGAGAAGTCGTAAATAAACCTTATACAGACAAACAAACCAGACTCAGAAGTTTGTGGCCATCATTACAAATGCACACTGCACTGCCAAGCTTTGTTCAAAGCCATAAAAAATTATTTTAGATTCTAGTGCAGATCCCAGGGTTTCAGAAGATAACAAATGCTGCTTAATTACTGGGAAATGTGTATAAAAAGACATTTAGATATTTTCTGTTTGATGTAATGCTGCAGCCATAAAACAATGGCATCTTGTGATGTAGCTTCAATGAAGCTGCAGCCAGCAGATACACAATGTGGATGTGACATTGCCCTACAATATGGAACAAGTGGTTTATAAAACTGGAGACACATAGGGGGATAGTTTAAGGGGTTTTCCTCATTAAAATGGAAATACCTGTTGACTTTAGTCAGTTAATTGTTGTTGTTGTTGTTGTTGTTGTTATTATTATTATTGTTATTTCTACATAGTAATATAATAATCATAATAAGGAAACAGAACTGATGAAATGACATGTCTGCCTATTTGAAAACCACCTATCTAACATTTCCTATTGATATTTCCAGTAATTACAGTAGATGGGAAAACATGAATATTACACACTGTAGCGTTAACAGGTAATTATATGACTCAGATGAAAACTGTTTGAGACAGCCATTACAACAATTATCTAAAATAGTTCTAATAAACAATTTTTATGAATCTTGCAGATATGATGGAGAACCCTGTGGTGGCAGCCTCACTGGGTGCCTGGTCTGCGTGGCCCAGTGGACGGCCAACACGCCACATGCAGGGATGAAACTTTCCCGTACAGCCTCTTTGAAATAACAGGGATGGAGGAGGTGGTCAATGCTTTGAGGACCACAAGTAGAAATTAAGGAGGCCACATGCCAAGGTAATCTTGTGTTATTTATTTGCTTTTAAACTTTCATTGTTCGTTGTTGGGTTCAGTTTGTTGATTTATTACTTTATTTGTGGAGAATGTTTGTTTGCTGTGCCCAGATGTGAGCGTGTGTTGGACAATACTGTAAATAAACAGCCGGAACATTTTAGATATGGGCTCAAAGGCCTGATTGATGTCACAAGAAGACATTGTCAGCATTGACAGCCTTGTTTTTCATTTTATTTAATTTGTTGTTTATTTATTTTACTTTCTACAGCCCTGCAGGTCTTGAGGACCTCGTAAAGTTCCTTCCCTTTTCTTCCCAAGTCAATGTTCTGCAGCCATATCTTGTTTGTTTATGTTAGTTCACGGTATTGTTATGTTTTATTAATGCCCTTGAAAGTGTATGTGAAAGTAAAGTATGTATGTATGTATAGATATGATGCTTTATTGTAACTCAACTTTATTATTTTATTCGAAGATTGATACATTTTTTCATAATTAGATGAGGCTGTCAACCTACTGGCGGACAGGGAAGTGGGAAACTCTTATTTTGAAGGCAACACAGTGGAGAAATAATTGACAGAGCGCAGTAACCAGTCAGGAGCAAGCCCGTCCACAGGTGGAAAAGCCTATTAAGTTTGTTCTGCCACTGTCTATTTTGGTTTTGTACCTATAAACAAGACGAGGAGAATTGACTCGTGTTTTCGTTTCTGTGTCTCGTTAAAAAACGAGAACGAAAGAAAAGAAAGAAAATACGAATCGTTTCCTCGTTTCTGCCACTTTGGATTTAATCCAATAGACAAATTATCAAAATGTACACAGACCCTTTTCACATACTGTGTGATTAGGGTACATGTTTTCCTATAAGGTCAAATAAAACGACCACTTGACTTATGGAGGTGTTTCATTAGGGCACAGTCATATTTTGGTTAAATAAGTGTTTTTTAAAAAGTGCACATGTCTGCAGTATAAAGTAGTGACTTGGACCACGAGCCAGTCACCCAGTCAATCATTAAACCAAGTGTTGGCCACCTTGAGTGAAAACGAAGTTGCTGAACTCTGGATACATAATGAAAAAACATTAGTCAGACTGGTTCAGTGTTGACTTCTGCCTGTAGGTCTGGTCTGATTAAACATTAAAGACTGTTCAAGAGTTTGTGTGTGGTGTGTGTGTGTGCTCACAGATTTTTTGTGAATTTGCTAATGTAATTGAAAAACAGAAGAACAGGAATGACTGTGTGTGTGTGTGTGTGTGTGTGTGTGTGTGTGTGTGTGTGTGTGTGTGTTCACCTCTGGCTGTGCACGTCTTTAAATCTTTTCAAAATGCAGAGCAGGACCTGGCCGGGCAGGGGAAGGGATGATGGGCAAGATGGAAACAGCGTGAAAGAAGAAAATGATGAAATGGAGCAGAGGTGAAGGAGGGATGTGATAGAAAGAGTGGAAAACCAAAGAGAGGTGAGGTTGTTGTGTTCACAACCTGAACAGTGGAGTCAAGTTGTAGTGGGAGGCAGTAATAATCAACATTTTCTAGGGCCGGGCGATATGGCAAAAAAAAATCTATCTCGATAATTCTTTCCATACCAGTTGATATATCATGATACAGTGGACCAGCTGAGGAGCTACCCTGATGTCCAGTGGCCATCTTTCTCAGCTGCCCAGCTCCTCGGCCTCTCAGCTGCCCAGTACAACAGAGCCTCCGCTGCCCTCCTGCCCCGCACTCCAGCTGACGGCCTCCTGCCCTGCACTGTGCCACCAATCTCTGCTCCGACCTCCAGAGCGGTCCCACCCACCTGCTCACCTGTTCCCACTTCATTCCCCTCATTACCCATAAAATATACAGTATATACTGGCCCATTTCCATCAGTTCCCTGTCAGATCATCTTATGTGTTTCAAGTGTTTCAGCCACTTCATCCGCCTGTCTGTTAACCGCCAGCTTGACCTTCCGCCTGTACCTTGGACTTCTGTCTTTTTGCCTGCCCCTTGCCTGGTTAAGTTTGCTTTTCCATGTTTGCCTCCCAGGTTTCCTGCCTGCCTGTTTGTCGACTCCAAGAAAAGATGAACTTTTACATAGGAACTACGCCCCCCTTAACATCTACGGGTCCTTGGTAGAGAGGGTGGACAGCTTCAAATACCTTGGTGTCCACATCACCAAGGGCCTGACTTGGGTGCTGCATACTGACTCCGTGGTGAGAGGCTAAAGACTGTTTCACCTCAGACACTTCCGGAAATTCCGGATATCCCCTCAGATACTGAGGAATTTCTACTCCTGCACCATCGAGAGCCTCCTGACAGGCAACATCACTGTCTGGTATGGGCACAGCACCGAACAGGACCGCAAGGCCCTACAATGAGTGGTTCGTTCGGCTGAACGCATCATAGGCAGCACTCTACCCTGCATAAAAGACATTTACACCAGACGGTGCAAGACTAAGGTAAGGAGAATCATTAAGGTCCACCTGGATAACAGCCTTTTCTCCTTGCTGTGGTCGAGAAGAAGATACTGGATACACCAGGCCAGCACCGAGAGGCTTAGGGCCAGTAGGATCCTAAATTAGGACACTGCCTAAGAATTGCCCAAAGACTATTTTTAATTACTTATTATTCAAAGTTACTACGACTAGTTAACATTATTATGTATTACTTGTTTTATTCTTTATTCCTGTTCTATTTTACACTTATTTTTTACTGCACAATTGAAGGAGTCTAACGGTCACACATATGACTATATGTGTCAAATCAACTAAACTAAACTAAACTAATATATCTGCTTGGTCTCTGGGTCCAAACTTGCATTTCGTTACATTATGAAAAATTTCCATTTGCTTTCCAGTCATCAACAGAGGGGAAGGAAAACAGTGTCACAGTATTGTACACTCTGATTAACATGTCAACGATGTGTGTTGGTCGCTCACTGTCTCTTAAATCTCTCTTCTTCTCTAATCTTATCTCCCACCATGATAGAAATCATAATCTTGTAGACATTTTAACTCTCAAAGCCCCGTCTCAGCCTCTCTTTTGTTCTCTTCCTCTTTCTCTCCCGCTCCCTCCATCTCTCCCGAGCTCTCATTACTTGTTAGTGAGGAATAATTTCCCCCCTCCGCTCTGATAAACCACACAGCTCTCGTCTCCTTTATCACTCTCTCCTTCGTCATCTACCACCTCTCCATCCGACCACTAATTCACTCGTCACCTGGTATCTCCTCTATTCTCTTTATTCAGCCAGTCACTGTCTCTTTTTTCTGCATCTGTGCTTTCATTTCCCCTCCCTTTGTTTTTCTCATTTTGTTTTCTACTTTTTACATCGCCTCTCTTTCCAGCCGAGTGGCAGCGGCACATTGAACAGAAGGTGAAAGTCTGGATAAGTCTCTTTCTCCCTCCGCCCGTTTCCACTTCTCATCCTCAACACCCCCGCTTTGCTGTCGTCTTTGCTTCTACCTCCCTGTATCTGTCTTTCTCGATGTATCCCCCCATTTGTTTATCTCCTCACCTCTATTCACCTGTTCTATCTCCGTCCCCCTCCTCACGCCGCCTCCCTCACCCTCTGTCCATCGCTTTTATTGCTCTCTACAGCTCATAAAATACAAAGGGAGAAGAGGGGAAACTAAATAAAGAGACAGAAATGTATTCGGAAGGGGATAACTTAATAAACGAAGGGTGTTTGGCGACTGTTAATAATGTTGCTCCGCTGGCCAGCCAATGTCCCAGGTGTGATTAAGCAAACTGCCAGTGGATGGGAAAACGGTGAGCACTCAATTTCCTGTTTGTTTCCCAGCTTTCTTCCAGTAATCAAATGTTTCACCAGTTTCTCCAGAAGTACAGGGAGGGGGCCTTATCTCAGTTTCGAGCTGTGGAACTGGGCCAGCACCAATGAGAGAGGAATATTTACCATATTACAAACTATAAGCCAAGTCATTACAGAGATGAGGACAAGGAGATGTGTATGTGTATTTTAACATAACTGCCAATTTTAGATCTAATCTTTGTGTTGATATTCAGCATTTTTATGACAAAACTAGACAAGAATATGGTATTTTTCCATGCCTGACTCTTTCTGTATTCCCTTGCTTTTATGATGTGGTAAAATATGTGTCTTATGTCAATACATGGCAATTTCCAGTCTGTTGACACATTCGTGTGAATGCACCTCTCCAAAAATCTTTTTCTTTTCATTTCAGAGGAATAATCCACCAAAGTATATCTGAATTGGGGGATTACATACCTCCCTTTTTTGAAAATCCTGAGGTCATGACCCAGAGCTGCAGAACAACCATTTAAACTTTTTAAACCACTCCTGCATAATCATTTTCTCCGCTGTTGATCAGTATGTTGAGGATGCTCCAAATAATCATCACTTCACCAATAAACAGTGGTGGAAGTGGTGAAAATACTTCACTACAAGTAAAAGTCCTGCATTCAATCTTACTTAAGTAAAAGTAAGTAAGTATTATCAGCAAAATGCACTTAAAGTATCAAAAATAAAAGTACTCGTTGTGCAGTAAAATGGTCCCTGTCAGTGTTTTACTATTATATATGATGTGTTTGGATTAATATTACTGCTACATTAATGTGTATGTTGCATTTTACTGCTGTAGATGTTTCAGGTTGTACTAATTTGAACTACTTTAAATACTGTTGGGTAATTTAATCTACAGTAATGCATCATGGTCTATAAGATCATCACATTATTGTAGCGTGGCTGTCCTGTGAGAACCACGTATCTCTAAAAAGTCAACTTTTTATGAGAAAAACAGCCTGTTTTCAGCTTTGTGACGATGTATTTTCCAGCTGATCCAAGGAGGGTTTAAATAGTTTATTTATCTTTAGAAGTAGGAGAATTCTTTCAACCCATAAAGGAACACTTCATCCTTCAGTTTATCAGATACACGGTTTTCACTGGACTGGAAGGGTGTGAAAAATTGCAATCTGAAAAAGTAACTAAAGCTGTCAGACAAATGTAGTGGAGTAGAAGGATAAAGTTGCATCAATTGGAAATACTCACGTAAAGTACAAGTACCTTGAATTTGTACTTAACTACAGTACTTGAACACTTATTTACATTCCACTGCCAATAAATCATGGCAGTTCAGAGCCATGAGAAGGCATGTGTGTGTTTAGCTCTGCTATGGAGAAACTGTGAAGGTTTAAAACTAGATCCATGGCAGAGAAGTGAAGTGTGCTGCTGGAGTGATTGGAGAAGTTTCTATGGACATTTTGATCCATTACAACACGTTCTGACACTTTATTTGTTGCCATTGTGACTAAGCTGAATATAGATGCCATCCTCCGAGGAGCAGCCAGCTACAAACTTTTCAGAGCCACCTTTCAAGCCTGCAGGCTCAAAAGCGAGATTTCAAAGGAGTAGTCCTAAATGAAATTACTTTATCTTTTCAACAGTGCTGGGCAGTACGAGTTACAGTAATGTGATTAGATTACAATAAGATTTATCATTATTCTAAAAGCCACCAATGTATCACATGAACACAAGCATGCCAAAAGTAATATGTTTACCTTTTGATGCTTTAATGATCTCTTGCCCCAACTCTCATACATGCTTTTGTCTAAAGGGTCATAGCTACTATAACAGGACAACAGGTAGCTCAAGTGCCTCTCGTTCCGTGTTGTGATTATCCACTTTCACATTTTCTCTGAAAAACGAGAAGAGGGTTCAGCCAGTGCTCTGTAGATTTTTGAGGGCTTATAATGATGTCCAGTATTTAGTACTGAAGCTCGAAAAGCCTCTGAAATCTTCCCAATCAAGAGACAGTGGCACTGAAACCTGGGTCAGTTCAGTTGTAACAAATCCTGCATACTTGTGAAATATACTGTATTGTTGCCATATATCTTTCTATATGCCTATATGCCTATATGCCTCTAGTATTGAGCAATTAAATCATAAATATTCAGTAAATCAAACAGCATAATACATCATATTAAAGATGGCCGAAGCATTTTTGTCCAATTTTGACTTCTTAAAATAGCTGCAGAATCTACTGGCCCTGACCCTGGGTATGTGTGTCAGCCTTATCCACATTACCCACACACACACACACACACACGCACACACACACACACACACACCAGTCAAGTGTTTAAGGGGGCTGGGCGCAGTTGGACTGGCACCTCTTCACCCGCGGGCAGACGACAGAGTAGAAGTAAAGCTGGCGTACCAGCAGGGTGAGGTGAAGTGGCTCTAATCTGCTCTCCTGGCATGAGGTGGCACAGGGCCGGCCCGCTGTGCCATGAGTTATGCTGGCAATAGGCGAAGTTGGCATCCCGCTGCGTCCGGCTCAGTGCATCAGCCCCCTCGTGAGCAACAGAGAGGTGGGAAATGGAGACGGCATGAGGCCAAGTCAGGGGAGGCAGACACAGAAAGACACAGAGAGACAAACAATGTGATACAGATAGAGAAATATCTGTTGAGGAAAATGTATACTGTTCCTTCATCTAATGTGAGATACCATGTGATAAATCACTACACCCTGGCCATAAGTTTCAAATAACTGTCTACTCTTTTTAGAAAGACGGATCCACAACTGAAGAAAGAAAAAGTAGCAGACAGAGTGACAGATAAGGAAAGAAAAAGCTCTCAGTTTAATGGTGGCACAAAAAAACACATCTGCCTGCAACATGTGACAGATTACTGCTACATGCAACCGACAGGTTGGCACTATATGTTCACAACTTAAGAGACTCTCAAGGTAAAGGTCACCATACAATTTTCATAGCTGGTGGTAAAGTCCACTTATGTCCATATAGTACATGTGTGGGCCACAGAGGGCCCGAGAACACTCAGGAAAATACCAGGTGCTGTCAAAACAGTGGACCAGCCACACTTTCTGGCAGCAAGATGCACACAAGTAAAAATACTGCTTGTTTTCTTTCCAGGAAAAAACATTGTTTTTTCACCTAGTCCATTTAGGGTCCTGGCTGACTTATTTAAAATAAAAACATTTCCTGAACTGAAAGATAATTCCTTTATCAAACCGAACTACAGGGATCTGTCAGTTTTCAACACTGGAAAGTCAAAACACTGGTTCAGATGACATTAGCAAATCATTTTGCACTCAACTGTGCTCGTAGGCTTTATTTATATGCTTTGGTGGTCAGTGAGCTCACAGAGAAATAGTTGGATCTGAGCGTTCCTCAAGACGGAGATTTGAACTGAAACCTATTAGCTTGGTAGAGGACTGAGCCCACATTCTTAGGTGGTCTGCTTCTGTTATTTGTTGTAAATGACATAAATCTGCTAACACAAACTGAATTAAAGCAGGAAACACATCAGGGTTTAGATTAATAGAACCATAGAGGCCAGGTGTGATTGTCTTCTAAGTCAGTGACCTTTCCTTTCACAGCACCCAATGTACCACTATGCATGTATTACCAAGTATCTCTAGGAATTACATCCTTATTGGATGTTTCTGTAACTCACATTTTATGGCCAGTGCCAGCGCAGGAAGTAGTGTTCCCCACTGTATCAATGTGGAAAGCAACACTGCTGAGGGTGTGGTGAGTGGCATAGATTGGCTTGTAGCATTTCTGAGTCCTGTCACTGACGTGCGATCAACATTAACCAGAACTACGACCTTTCCCTGATCTTAACCAAGTGTTTGAGTCGCCTAAATCTGGCCATAGTTTGTATTTGCCATAATCACAATATTTACCATACAGTATTTGTCATGCGCAGATGTTGTAGAAAGTGAGAATTAAAAAAATGTTGGCATTAGACGTTGATTGAAATCCAGGCTTTTGCAGAATGGTCCAATATTGACGTGTCTGGCGACAAAACTAACAAAACTATAGGAAGTAACGGGAGCAGCTGCTAACACAACTGGGAAGTATACTTGCACCAGCTGAAAACCACCTCTCGTGTTTGAAGTTTGCACCTCTCTGCAGTGATGTAGAGGTGTACTTAGTGTGTGGTCAGTACACATTATCAGTAATGTTGGGTGTGGTTACAGTACAGGTACAACAGAGTATACTTCTGACTGTATCCAACTACGCTCACTAGTGATGCTGGATGTGGAGGTGCAACAATGCTTCTCAGTCCGCTGTTACTCTTTAAAGTTATAATCTCAAAGATTTTCATTTCGTTGTCTTTCGCGGCACCTATGGCATAAGTGGTAATTGCAGGTGTGTGTTTAGGACCTCACTTCAGTTTCAGTTTCATCGTCTGTTGTCATCGACCTTTTCTTTGTTTGTTGGCCATAGTAACCGTTTACTCGCAATGCTAGCAGAGACCAGAAAAAACAGTACGCTGCTTCACACACAGGTGAGTTTAAGAGCGAGTCTGTTGCGTTAAAAGCCTTGTTAAAAGCCTAACTGTGCGCCGCTTGTGATTTTTCCGGGAAAGTCGCCACCGACACCCGGGTCGTAATACTGCAAATGCAAGGGCTTTCATCAGTGGGCCATAGTCACCATTGTGTTGCCTCATTTGGCGATAGATAGTGACTTAACAGACATTTGTTTACATGAAAATCTTTGAGATTATAACTTTAAACCACTAAAGAAATTCAGAAATCCAAGATCCCGCTCAGTCATGCTGGCAACTGCTCATGTTATCATCCCAGTTCAAACACATATTTCCTGCGCATCAAGTGTAGGTTTTCTAAGAAAATACCTATCATGCATATTAAGTATTTAGAGCAGCAGTTTAAGCTTTCATGCAGTGTGACTGCAGTGTATCGTAGCCTTTGGCCAAGAACACCTCTAGTGTCACCCGGATGAGGATGGAGAGAGTACACTCCCCATTGGATACATTTTAAAAGACTTTGTCACTGCCCATCTGTGCAGATTCCTGCTTGTATATCAGTCTGATAAATTACCACCAAAAATAGCTGTAGATGCACCTCATGCTGTTACTTATACAGGTGCACACAGCAAGCATTGCTGTTTTCAATGCAGGAATAAATATCCAGCAGAGCAAAAAAGCCTCTCTTGTCCCAGAATTCCTTCTGACCTAAATAGGCCAATATGGATACTCACTCCATTTTTCCCCATCGAACACCCCTCTGCTATGGCCTGTCACGCACGGTTAGCCCTCGATTGACTCAAGGCAGGATCCTGCTGGATGGAGCTAGGCGGGAGCTAACTACTATTTCCCCTCCACCAATTTAGAGTCCACTGAACCCAGAGCTGCCATTCGACTGGCGCCACCAACACTGATCTAAAGGAGCAGTTATGGAGCCATTCAGAGAGCAACCCTTACAACTAACACAGCCACACACACACACAAATACACACACAGACTAACAAACTGGATGATAAGCGATCAAGATAGTACAATTGAATCTGTACCTTTGACTGAACACGCAAAAACAGCAGCGTATTTACTTTTTGTTGTTCTGACGTTCTCTTAAGTTGCCAAAATTTCTCTTTTGCACAGACGCATGGGCTTGGAAAAACCTGTGTTTGCCATCTGACCTGGCTCTGTTACCCTGCACTCCCCCTGGGTTTTACACAGCTCTAACACTGTAGGAAATACAAGAGTGAACAAGAGTTGCAGCCCTTTCAGCCATAAATTGTTCTTCTTCACCACACAGATGCCTGAAAAAAGATTTTATTAACTTTTCATGAGGTCACCAAAAGAAAGGGTTGCATGACCAAACACCAGCGATGCTGATTCCACATTGTTAAAATAGCATTGTTTTGCAGTGATACACGACGACCCTGGTTAGTGGTGATGTGTATGCAACTGTAGCTGCGGACCTGGATCTCATCTGAGTGGCAATGACAAATGACCAGAGATTAAACCCGACATGGTGTGTGGATGCATTGCATTGTTCTCTACTGAGGCTACTATTGGTGGAGAAAATGGTATTGTATTTAATTTGTAATTTCCATTCAAGGAAGCGGTGTCATGTGCTTTGATGTTCAAATGCGATAACATTATAATTCCATTATTATTATTATGGCACAAAGATGCAAGCTGTGGCTGCTTTGAATTCTGGTCCACTGAGACTGTTGTAGGTGAAATTAGTATCTCAGCTTCAGCGCAGATGGATCCTTTATGACTAAATGGCAGCTGCAGCAAGAAGCCCTTTCTCTTTGATTCTGTGGGATCTATGTGTTTGCTGTTGATGTTTTAGTAAATCAAAACATTTTCTGCATTCAAACTGAATTGTAGCTGTGCGGGCAATATCAGCGCTACTGTAAGTCAAGGTCCAAAATCCACCAGCACCAGCAAACAACACAACACATTTCATTTTGGGGTGTAGACCTCTTTTATAACCCTTTTACTGTCTTTCTTTTTTCACCTTTGTTCTTGCATCAAAGATGTAGGGGACGTGAACACACATTTTATGACTTATGAACACACATTTTTATGACTCATAGTACCTACACAGTAGCATCACACAGATGATTTCTTGGAAAAAGCTGATTTTTAAAGCTGCTAATCAATATTTTCATATTAACAATGGATTATGTTACTATGTGTAATGTGAAAGGAGTCGCTTGCAGATAATTATCACCGACTCCTCTCAGCTGTGGAGTGTTTTAGCATCTTTTAGGTTTGGGGTTTTACAGCGCACAACTGTGCTGTTTTGGTTCACTCTCACTGCACTCATCAACCTCATTGCCAGCAGCAGCAGGCAGCTATTTTCAGTGAAAAAGCACCAATAAATCCACTGTCCATGTGCCAGCCACTTTGCCTGCCATCATTTAACAGCAGACAGGAACAAATGTCAGTATCAGAAAGTAAATTTTTATCAGAAGTTTAAAAAAAAAGTTCTGAGATGCCTTTATTTGATAGTAGACAGTAAACATATAGAGGCAGACAGGAAACAAGGGGGAGAGAGAGGGGAGTTTAACATGCAACAAAGCTCCCTGGCTGGAAGAGAACCAGGCGCTTTGAGGTTATGTGACCTTAACCATTGAAATTAGTTATCAGGACACCCTGATAGTAAATTGATACTCTTCTGAAAGTATATTTGATTTGGGCTCTAGACATGTTTAGAACAGAAATCGCTGCCCACATCTCCTATTTTGTTGAGGAATTCAAAGAAATATTGAAGTGGAAGTGAAAAGGCCTTTCAGCGTGAATATCAGGATACATCGTGTCCTGAGATGTAGACTACAAATTTCAAAGTTTTGCATTGACGTATCTAGGTTTGAGAGTCTTCACGAGTGAAATGCAGACAATAAAAAAAGCAGAGAAAAATGCAAGAGAGAATGTGTGAGGGGAAACAACTGAGAGAAGTAAAACATATGAGAGCGAAAGTGAATCTTCCCTCCCTCCTTTCAGTGTACAGCTGGGTAAGAGGTGCTGGGAAGCGTAAATGGTTTATACCTGCATGCAGCCTACAGTAACTGACTCCAATCTGAAGGGGGGGGAAAAGCACACGGGCCTCGGCCTCCAAATCTCATTTGGCTCTGGGACCCGAGGCCTGACTTGCTGATAGGAAAAAAAGTGAATAACAGCAGAGAGGAGGGGGGGGGGNNGAGAGACAAGACGGTGGAGGTAAAAACGGAAACGAAAACGAGGGTAAAAGAGTGTCAGGGATATGGTGGAGCTCAGCGCGGCGAGGAGAGAGAGAACGAATGGGAGGTAATGGCAGGAAATTGCAGAAAATCAGAAAAGGAGGAGAGGAGGGGAGGAAGGTATGAAGGTAGAAGAGACAGAGTGAGGAAGCAAGGGAGTGATAACAAGAGAGGGATCGCCGGGGATATATCTTCAGGCCAGGATGGATTGAAAGAGTAAATAGAGGTTAAAGAGGGATAAACTGAGAGATAGCGGCTTGTTCTGAGGACAGACAGAGAGATGTGGAACATTGTAAGGTAAACCAAAGAGTGGCGTGTCGCAGAGAAGAGGAGGGGAGAAGAATGATGTGGAAAAGATCGGAGAGAATGTGGTGTGAAGAAAGAGATGGGAACTGGAGAATGGGGGAGAAGAAAGTATTTGAGAAAAGAGAAGGAGACTGAGGAGAATCTCTGGATATATGTGTGTGTGAGAGAGAGACGGAGGGAAGAAAATGTGTGTGAGAAGCAGAGAGCGAGGGAAGCGAGTGTGACTGATTCGGCCGAGGCAGCAGTAAAAGGTTCCTCTAATACAGCGGGTGGTGAGGAGATCGGAGCGAAGAAGCCTGAAGGATACACTCTGTTAGAGGAGAGGAAGAGAGGGTGAGAGGAAGGGAGGAGGGCGGCAGAGATCCAGAGTTGAAAAAGTGATGGAGGGGAGGAGGAGAGACAGTTTTCCCCGGGTTCTTCTTTGCATCTCCTCCTACTGCTCTCTTGTTTGAAACACGCCAAATCTTCCCTTTCTACTCCTCTTTTCTTTTTTCCTCTTTGCATCTTCCCCCTTTCTGCCCTTAAATCCTCCTCCTCCTCTCCCCTTTCTCCTCTCTTATTTTTGGCATTTTGCTTTTTTCTGCTGCAGTCTGCACACTCATTGAAATGGGAAAAGAGACCTTGAAAGCAAAATGTCTTTTCAATAAAACAGAATGATCAAAGAGAGGAGAAAGAGGGACTCTGGTCCAGACATTTTAACTGTAAACCATGTTGCATCAATTCATAACCACAAGGGACCGCATGCCAGTAGAGCACTTAAAGGAACCTCCACTCCCCCTCCCACCACTTATCATATCACACCACGTCCTGTCACTAGCAGTGACTCTAACAGGCATCATCTGCAAAGATCAGAGAGGTAGTTACGTGCTACCTGTTGCAGAAACAAAACACAAAGATCAGAATCATCTTCTAGGGTGGTGGAACTTTGCACTCCCTTCACCTCCTCCCCATCCCCCCTTTTTCCTCCATCTTTCCTCCGCATCCTGTCCAGACTGGCCTTGGCCCAGCGCCCAGTAACAAGTGCTCGCTGGCTTTGCAGGCCAGACGGGAGTTGGAAGACAAACTACCCAATACAGGCTGGGAGCAGATAGAGACGAAGTGGGGGATGCATGGCGGGAGGGGACGGGGGTAAAAAAAAGGGAGGGAGTTGGTGGTTCAGAGATGGAGGGATAGTTCCAAAGGGAGTTGAGGTAAAGCGTGCTGGGGCATTGATTTGCAATTCCAATGAAGCCTGCTTACAGTGAATTACACACCGACGCACTCTGGCTTAAGTGTGCATAAATAATCACGCCCAGTTCTGTCCCGTAATGGATGGTCCTGCCGTAACAAAGTTAGTGAGGCTGTCTGCCGCGGAACAACATAAACATTAAAACCATTATGAGAAGTGCCAGGGTGGATTAAGATTGCATGAGGGGGCTCTTGACATGTTTTAGCTGTGCTGCCATGGCTATGAAAAGACCACGGGATTTCTGTCTCTCTCTTGAGATTAAAATCTCTTAGTAGTTTTTTGCCCTTGAATAATTAATCTTGGAGCAAGTGCATTAGTTCGTTAACTAACATCTATGACCAAATCCCTACATTTAACATCATCAAAACTAAATCGGATTACAAGTATACAGTATGTGTATCACCAGCTATCATGTTGTACAGTGGTCAACACTGCCACTGTACAGCAAGAGGGTCCTGGGGCCTTTTTGTGCCAGTTTTGCGTTTCCTCCCACAGTCCAAAGACATGCCACAAGTCCACTAAGTTGAACATCAAAATACATCGTCTGTAACGACACACAGCAGCATTTTCTGACCTGACGTCCCTGACTGTTGGTTTGAAACGGGAAATGAACAGCCATCTGCCATGTTTAAGTCAGATTTTTTGGCCATCTTCCCATTGCAGGCTTTGCCACTCTATAATGATGTCACCTGACTTCCTCCTTTGCTCCTGTCATCATTACTACAGTCGCTAAAGGGCTTTGTCACTTTGTCATTTTGGGACACGACGATGCTGTAGATCTTCTTGGGAGGACAGTTTCGCGGGTTAGCTTAACTGGCAATTCTGTTGGTTTTAAAAGAGTGAAGGAAGGCCCAGCAGAAACTCCGGATGGGTGTGATATGGTGTGAGATTCCTGATGAACTCAGTGGAAGGACCCATTGGTCAGCTGGTTCTGATGGAAGAGGAGGTAAATGGGGCGGAGCTGGGTCGCATCGATCTGGCACTGAAATGGCAGCTGACAGCAAGAGAAAGGAACAGGTTTAAAGTTTGACAGCAACAAGATAATTGGCTGACAGAGGTCGTGGCAAAATCTGATTGGTTGAAGTGAAAAGTGTGGAAGCCCTCAGTCAGCTGATTGGGTTAGAGGCAGGAAAAGGAAAAAGGTAAAAGCACGAGAATAGTCTTTCTCATTCAGCTTTCACTAAGCCTCATGTGTCAGTTCTGTGATAACTCTTGACCTGTCTAACATGTACGCCGACTCTTGCCCAGTGTGTGTCGGGACAGGCTCAAGCACCCCCTGACCCTGCCCAGGATAAGGTATACAAAATGGATGGGCTGACCAAGCTATAATCTTTGAGAGAGCATTTGTCCAAAATGTCCAAAATGTGCCTCAGTGTGACTACCAAGTACATTTTGAAATTACTCAGACTATAGCAAATGTCACGTCTTTGTATATCCAAATGTTGCTCATATTTTGAAGAAACTGACAGAAAAGTTGACTCTGTCCAAGCCAAACATAAAATGAGATGGCATGCTGCTAATGCTCCGCAAGCTTCTGGTTTTTGTATTGTACATTTCCTTGGCCCTTGCCAAAGGCTCATCATTTCTGGTTTTACTGATTTTCCTCAAAAAAATACCCAGTTTCAAATTATTTTCATCTATTCTGTTCATCTATCATCCATTTTATGTCAAAGACTCTCCACCCAAAAGATGTCATGTGTCCTGCTGCCAGAGGACATTTTCACAATTCTTCATAATTTACAGTAAAAAGGGTCCTTCTAAGTCAGTAAAAATGATAAATGTTTAAACTGCTGAGTGTTTGTGCTACTAATCGTGATTTTTTCAAATTAAATATTCTCTCAATTGTCTTAATTTTTCTCACAACCTCTTACTTATCCAAACAACATTAAATGTATTGTTTGTCTTTTTCATTTTTTTCTTTAGAAATATAATAATTCCTATTTATGGCCTAACTTTCCTAACTTTGAGTTCACTCAAAAATCTGTTATCACATCACTTTTGACACATCTTGGTAACTAACAAACAAACAAACTAGGCTGAACAACAACACTCAGTTCCTCGATACAGAAAGAAAAAAGTGAAACACTATTCAACCCTCTTCACACATTAATGCCAACAAGGGAATGTTCAGCATTTTTAACATTTGTCATTTTCTCACCTACAGTAAGCACTTTTTGAGACAAAGCATATATGAATACTGTAGCTGTGGGATAGAAGCTGGCTGTGTTGACTAAGTGCTGAAAGCCAGCCAGCCAGCCAGTGTCTTAGCTCACAGTGTTAATGTGAGTGTAATCTCCTCTATTCACAGCGGTGTTGCATGCAAGCAGGCATGTGTTGTTAACGGGCCCCTACGGAGTGCGAGCCAAAGATTAGCGTGGTGAAGGCTTGTTGTACACAAAGACAGCAGCGCAGCCAGACAGAGTGGCTTTCTACACGTCTACGAGATGCCCAGCCAACAGCAGGGAAGAGTAACAAGAGAGAAATAGAACGAATGATCTGCTGTGGAAGCAGAGGAGGATGAAGCAAAACATGAAAATGAAGATGAGAATAATAGTGGCAGGGTGAGTGGAGGAGGTCGGGGGTGGCAGGTGAGAGAAATATTGGGTATCGGTGCTGTTGCATTGGCAATGTTTCTGCTGCCCGAGCATTTCCACTCCACAGTGAAAGACAGAGAACAGAGGGAGGGAAAGAAGTATGGAGGGAGTGTAAGGACAGATGGAGAGAGCAGTGACGGATGGCTGGTGGATGGATGGACGGCACTAAACGACACCATCAGTCAATGAATTAACGGCCCGTGATGAGCCAACGTGCGAGCCAGTGTGTTAACACAGGACTGTGTTTGCCGGCGCTGCCAACAGTGAACTCAGCCATGTTTGTTTGTGTCAAGGAGTGGACACTGATGAGAGGACAGAGACAGGGAGGAGAGACTAAAACAACAGAGCAGAGAGATAAACTGTTGGACGGTCAACATGATTTGAAGATCTCACAGTGCTATAATTTGCGGGTTTTGTTTGACTGAAGGCATGTTCTATTCCTTTAGGTCTGATTCTGGTTGTTCACTTGTGACTTCAAGACACCAAAGGTGAGAGGATTTGAGTTTTTGATCATGTAACATGGGGCGTGTGACCATCATGTTTAAGGCAGCATTATACAGTCATGCATTCAAACAGTGTCTTTGTCCATTTGTCGTTTTAATAAATGTTTTTTCAGTTTTCAGGTCAAGACAATGTCATATTTGTTACTATTATTGGCCCTCTGGTGGACGATATCATTTAACTTTGCTTTATCATCGTAAAGCCTTTTCCATAGATGCAGTCAGCTTGATTTGTTAGTTGTGGAGACGTCTTTTACTTACAGCGCTGAGTTTTACTGCACGTTTTGTTTTTTTCTCCCATCAGTTTACTTACAAGTGGGTTACCATTTTGTTTGTATTGTGCACACAATACATATTGCTGTTTCACACTATTCTGCTGATCAACAGCTGGTGGCGGTAACGGCCAAAGAAGCGAAGTGATGTGCCGAAAAAGGCAGTGAAGAAGAAAGGCCAGCTTTTGAGATATACTGTATATACATCTCTGATATTTTTGCTGCCACTCCAACACAATGTAGCTAAATTGAATTTAATTGGTGCTGCTCACAGCGTTGAAAAATGAAACTTGTGATACAATGTCGTGGATAATCCACAGGCTGACAGTTTTCATAAGAACTATTTCTTTAGTAGAAAGTAGTTCCACAATAAGGTTTGCAGATAATGGGGTAGTAAGAGGGCCATTTTTTAAGAGAAAGCAATAATTTGAAAGCAATAATTTGAATAGTATTTTTTAATCCACAAAAGAAATTCCATTCACCTCCACTGCATAGGGGTGGTAGAAAAAGAACCTGATATCTCAAAAACTTAATGTAAAAGTAAGAGAATAAATGTTTCATAATTTGAGTGAACCGACTCTTTAAATAAATATTAATACCTGTACATGTACAGTAACAGATCGTAAAGGACCAATGCCCCTGCTGAACCCACTCATACTGAATATGATATCACTGCAGCATAAAAAGCTTGTCATTTGTGCAGAGATAACTGCTTATCTACTTCACAAACTGAAAGGAGAAATGACAGTAAGTTCCCTGCCGTCTCTGACTCACTCTCATTTCAGGTTGTAATTTAAGAGAATCCAGCGGTAGATCTGTGTGATCCGCACAGGCGGCAGGTTACTTAAGGATAGTATTTTTCCGTTGTGACCCCTCCATAAGTCGCTCTGATTCTCTCTCTCCTTCCTCTGCCTCTGATTGAGCCATTAAGTCAGCCAAGCCAGCTGATTAATATACTGCGTGTGTCAGGCTAAATTGATTCATTGCAGTAAATGATTTGATGAGGGGTCAGTCCACAAATCTCGCAGGACTAATGTGAAGCTAATGGCAAATGACAACAGGATCAAGCTAAACACTAAGACAGCCTACGTCTCCAAGGTCAGAGGAGTGAGTCAGTGCACAGTTTGGGGAAAAACGAAAGTTGAGGATTGCATGCAGAAAGGTGAGTTCTACAGTTAGGAAAGTGGTTCTGCACAGAATGGCAAAGACAGCTGACGAAAATCCAGGAAATCCAGGAAATCACAATGAAGCACTCAATATTGTTTTTCAAGGACCGCTTTACTTATATGATGAAGAAGACACATTTTTAGACATGCAGAGAGTTTCTGTTTGATTTACCCAAGTTGTTTGGTCTATCAAAGTCAGAAAATAGTGAAAAATATGGATCACAAGTTCCCAGAGCCCAAGTTGATGCTTTCTGATCGCTTGCTTTGTCTGACCAACAGTCAAAACCCCTAAGATATTCAGTTTATTATCATATGAGACAAAGAAAAACAGGAAATCTTCACATTTGACAGGCAGGAACTTGCTAATTTTGACATTTTTCCTTGAAAAATGACTCAAACGATTAATTGATCATAAAATATGTTGCTGAAAAATTTTCTGTTGGATCAACTAATTGATTAATTGACTAATCTTTCAGCCCTAATTGGAACTACTTTCTACTGAAGAAATAGTCTCTTAATGGACGACAACATTATTTCTGGATTATACAGAGTAAGAGTAATGTTTCTGGGAAAATACTTTACTGTTGAGTTTTTCAGCTGTCATTTTTAATGTTTTGAGCAGCACAGATAAAATTCCATTCACCTCCGCTGTTTTTGGGTGGAGGGTAATGTCTTAGAGGCAGATGAGCACAAACTGAATCTTTTTTTTAAGTCTGGCATTTTTCTATATTTTTCTTAGTGTCAACGTGTTCCATGAAAAGACGAAAACCAATGCAAATACTTTACTATTGTACTTCATCCTGTGGCTCTCAATGGTTCCTGCTGAAAATGTAAAACAGTTAAAATATATACAAAATATACAAATATTTACTTTCATTTTAAAGAAAGGTCCAGTAATTTTCTAAAACAGCTGGTCATTGTAGTTTTTAACAAACATTACTCAAACAGGAGTAAATAGCGTATTTGTTGGGGACTACTTTCAGCTGTGGATTAATACGCGGTTGGTGCTCTAGTAAGTATTTACAGCAGCAGGACGGTGTATGTGGGATTGAGTCAGAATAATAGAGTGTGTTCATGGTAATGAAGGAATGTGTCAGTGCAGCAGTGTGACTCACTGTTGTGTTTTTAATAGTTTCTGGATGACAATGGGGCTCTATGGCTCAGATGAATACTTGTTAGTAGGATCAATTCATTGTAGAATTTGTTCACAGTAAGGAAAATATGGAATATCAGGAGGCTTTTCCTTTACTATTTCATATCCACGGCATAGTATACTTTTATAAATAGTTCTTTATATATAGAAATGTTCCACAAACTATTTTCTGGTACTTTATAGATCTTTTCATGTTAAAGCTGTAGTTTTGGCGAGGCACGATTTGAAAGCTTTTAGTAACTGGATTCTGGGCAAAGCGGGATTTTCGGTTTTCAATTCACAACTAAATGCACGCTCGTTTTCCAGTGACGTGAATGCGAGGAGCCAGAAAATGGGAGACAAAAATGAAAAATGCATGAAGAAGGGAAAATGTGACAACCTCTAAATTGGAGCGATTTGGGAACGAGTGTATAAAGACACATCTAAACCTACTAAAGCCTTCCATTTTTTCCAATCTGCAGCCCCGTGCCGCTCTCTCACTCTCCCACGGAGCGGTAACTTTCATGTTGTTGAGTGCGACTCCGCGGCTCTGCATGGGAGGTCTGAGTGTACGGCCCGAGCCCTCGCAGGGGGAAACAACATCAACCAAATGACTGAATAATTGAATGACCAAATGAAACAGCCTGCGCTGCCGAGCGGATCAATAGACTCCACCACTCCCCATTAGGTATTCATCACTACCCCTCTCTCCCTTTCTATCTCCCAATTTCTCTCTTGCTTTCTTTCTTTTCTCTTTCCCAATCCTTTCTTTCTCCCTCTCCCCCATCCTTCTTATCTCACGCTCTTGCTATATGTCATTTTGTCTTTTTCCTATCATCTCTCCTCCTCTCTTTCTGTTTCTGTCTCGCTCTTTATCCCTCACTCTTGTTGTCTTTCTACCACTCCCACTCTCTTTTACCTTTCTCTTTCTCCCTCCCTCTTCTCTCCATTCAGGTCTTTCTCTGTCTCATTTTCCTCTCTCCCACTCTTTCTCTATAAAACCCTTTCAACTCTTCTGTCTACATCTGCAGTCCCCTTCTCGTTCCTTCTCTTTCTCTCTTTTCATCTTGCATTGCAAACATGAAGAGGCAGTTTTCTGTTGTTTTCAATATTTATTCTGCTTCCATTGAGGGTACGACAAACCAATATATCAAGTCAATATTAGACTTTTATTAAAAAACAGACTTTGCCAAGTCAGTGTAGTCGACCTGATGGATATGATGCTGTTTGATTGATGATTCGTTCATTGTAGAGCTGATGAATACACTGGTTGTGTATGTAAAGCCCTTTAACTTGAACTTACTCTGTTGTGACAGCATCCACTGATCAGAAAGTGACAAGAATAACAACAATAGCAAACTGGTATGATACTGGCCATCAGCACAAAAGGAATCAGCTACTGAAGCAAAGCAGCTTCAGTTTGAAGGCATTGATATAAACCTTCATGGACTTAAAATCTCTTTAAGCCTAGTTTCAATATTTATTCACAACTGCATTCCACCACTCTCGTCTTCACCGTGCTCACTTCCTTCCTGTCACGATCCAGCTCTGTAAATATGAGCCGGACCCGCATCAGAGATCCCATCTCGGGAGACGGTGGCGTAGTCAGCGAGGCAGAAAGACACTGTTGGATTTCACAAAAGAGGTTAACAGGTGAACGCAGAGGAGGGAAGGGAGATGGGAAATGGATGAGCAGTGGTGTTTTTCTGTGCTGCCGCTCTGAGTGTTGGACCTCAGTCAAGCCTCATGAACACCTTCATGTATCTACCTGATCAGATGAATAGTGGCCACTGAAGCAGAGCATCCGCCCGCCTTTTCGGGTACAGTATGTGAGAGTGTGTGTGTTCTTTTGCTGGGATTAAATATGTCTACAAGAGCACCTGTGCAAATGGTGAGTTAAGGCTTGTGTTCAGGTTTAAGCTAAGAATTACACTTGGTTTATGTCTGGGTAAGAATTTAAGGAACTGCTGTGTGTGTAATTTTTAGTGTTCATGAGAATTAAAGCCACATTTCTCACAAGTGGAGGGCTCCTGTCTCAAACTCTGTTGCTTCCCTTACCTTTCCTTGCTGTTGCTCTGCTTGTTATTGAAAGGGAAGGAGGACAGTCGCAAAAAACAAGCCTTTATAAAGGCAAACATGCATTTCAAATGAATTAACAAGACTAATAGTCTATGCTAACAGCTCTATGAAGGCATAATCACATTATTGTGGAGCTGCGCTGACCTTTGTGGGTGTAGCCAATCGCTGTTGACCAATGTTTGAACTGAAAGATGGACGAAAAATTTAGTTTTGTGTTTCTGAATTTCCAGAACTGTACAATAACAAACTGACCTCATATCGAGACCTGACAAAAAAGATTTTTGCTTGGTGAAATATCAGCATGCAGATGCAGCTACCAGGTTTGTTACAAAAACACCGTTACACTGCTAAAAACAAAACAACTGACCATCAAATAGCTGTTGAGACATTTCATTAAAAAAAGTTTCAACCTCATGGTGGCGCTAAGGAATGGTAGGAGCATCACCAAAGTCGGTAGGATTCATCCTCTGGGGAAAATGAATGTCTGTACAAAATTTCAGGCCCAGGCCATCCATCCACTGAGATATTTCAGTCTGGACATAAGTGGTGGACTGGCCGACCGACATTGTCATCCCCAGAGCTACACAGGCTAGCATGGCCTAACATGAGGTTATCTAGAAGTGGATTAAAGTTTTGTTTTACTGAGGAAAAGTTTTGTGTTTTATCTGCAAAGTAAAAATGGTTCCTGTTTTGCTCCCAAAATCCAGCAATCCAAGAAGAATACCAAGAAGATCAAACCAGGTGACACACAATATAAAATTCATTGTCGTAGCTGCCAATCTTCTCAGTGGCTGTTTTGTTTGTTTATGGTAATTATACCCTTGTTTCAAAATTAATGTGGTAATGGTTTATTACCTCCGCCAGCTAACGTTGGATGGGGGTTATGTTTTTATTCCATCTGCTCTCTGTTTGTCTGTTTAGCGGGATATCTTATGAATGTATTTGCATGAAATTTTGTTTAAATGTTGGCCATGGGGCAAGGAAGACCTGACTAACTTTACACAAAAAGATGTATAACATACTGATAAAAAGATGCAGAACTTCTGAATATTTTCACTTAACACCGTCAAACCTTCAGTGCCGATCAACAGACACGAGAGGAGGTCGATATTGTCCCAGTCAAATAACACTGGGGCAAAAGAGAGCCCATTTTTTGGTTTAGATACAACCATTCTGAAAATTTCACTGGGCAGATGAAGCATGATAGTTGTCCCTTCCCTTGTCAACACCATTCATAATAACTTGGCCTGTTGTGTTTATGTGGGCACTTCTTTGAATCACCTCTTTGGGAATTATGGTGGGGAGTACATGGGCCGATTTCTCCTATTCAGTTTGCACTATTTTATGTCTCAGGCTGCTTTTGCAATAGTCCTTCCAGACAACCTCATTAGATCAAATGATAATTACATCATTAAAGCTGCATTAAATTATTTTTTGGCCATTTGGTTGATCACCTTATAAAGTTGATATGGCAAACTTGTTAGCAGACAGTTTACACTATTTATTCATACCATTATGTAGCAACATTTGCATTCATTTGGAGTACTTCTGGCAATTGTTTTCAACCGCAACTTTGTTACTGATTTCACAAGCTTTCCTGTGATTTCACCTTTATTTTTTTAGCTTGAAAAAGAACAGCTGAAGAACACATGCAGATAAGAAGCTGGTAGGATGGAAAACCAGCAGTAGTCCCACACTTGCTCTCAACCACTGGAGGCCCCAACCTATGGAGCTTTTTTTCCTCTAATCTATCTCAACACAATAGCGGTAGATTTCACTAATTAGTTTCTGTCTTCTCTAGTTTGAAGGCATGCCAGTTAGTGACATTACCTGGTGTCTGAAGTATGCTTATTAACGTTACCTGGTTTTTGAGGTGTGATAATGAGGGAAATCACCTGGTGTTTCACTGAAACCTGCAGAGTCGGATATCACTCCCTCGTTCACTCATTCGTAACTCCATATATAACAGACTGTAGTTCACTCTAAAGTGAGCAGTAAATTAAGATTTTGCTTCAGTCGATTTTGACATTTGAATTGTTACCATTTTTGCGTCACTGCTGACAACAGTAATTTTCTATAAAAATCTGTAAAATACGGTGCATTGCATCATGGGATTGTTAGCATAAAGAAGGGTACAAGCCATGGACATTACTTTTGTACCTTCTATTGTAGGAACTTAGGAAGGAGGTGGGAATTTTTCAGGGCACTGTATAGTAGATAAAATTCACAGTCAAAATTCGGACATAAAATGGCGGACAGTAAATATGGTGCACCATATAAAAAATAAATAAAATAATAAATACATAAAAATCTCAGACACGGCCTTAGGCTGCATTTATCTGAAAAGTGAATACATTATGACATAACTTAAAGAGATGTATGGATCAGTAAAGTGTGCAATGCTGCACTGTGCTGCATCCATGGGAAACCAAAATGGAAGAGTCTGCAAATATATATGCACCAAAATACAGTGTCCGATGACCTATTAAGAGTTCTTTTACAAACTAAAGGTGCCTGGAATTTGAGAGTTTTACGGATTAATCATCAATTCTGTCATTAGGCTCATTCGATATGAACTGCGCCTCCCCCGGAAAGCGAATGAAAGCTGGCAGCAGCAGAAGGGGGCAGTGACAAAAAGCTGCAGTGAAGACAGACAACAGGCTTCACAGCCTGTACAGGAAATCGCAGAAACACTCACATCTCATTAGATCCAATCCCGATATAATAAAATGTTACCAGACCAATATATTCAGCTTATACTCAGTCTCCAATAATTGCTGTTTCAATTATGTTCTTCTGTATGACAGGGTAGCCTATTAAAATGCCATATAGGCTATCTGTGATCGTCAGGAGAGCATTTATGACTTACCTCCATATTACTCAATTATTTTTCATAAAAAAGTAGAATTCTCATGCAAGGCAGCCATCAAATCAGTCTGCTACTATATATAGAACGGCTGCCCAGACTTGATTGCTGTGTAATGTATTCCACTACTCAACATTTCTTCAGTTAACCTTCATAGTGCAAAATCCAACGAATAAAATTACATTTGTAAAGAGTTTTTATTAACGTCATGGTGTTGATCCGACATTTAAACCAATCAGCTCTTTCAGATTAGGTGACAGTCAGGTGTTTCCCATCATGCCCAGAAGTTTTGCATTAAGTGGGGAGATACTGTAACTGTCTCCAAAACCTGCAGTTGCCTTGATCTTGTGAGGTCATCGTTGCTTACATGCGATGTTAGAGCGAGTCGGGATCAAGTTGGAGAGAAATCCTTTACATGTTGTACATAAACTCGTCACAATGCATTGAACTGTGAATCCCTTTTTAAAACATACAAAACATACATTTTAGTGAACGACTTCACCGTAGGGTTTTATTTACTGTAGCTCCAGGTCACTATACGTGATGACCATCCTTAGTGTGTGTGATGTCTGTTATTTTGTCTGTTACATGTCTTCTCATCTCGTCTGCTAAATTGAACGACAGCTCGGTGATGGTTCACATAGGTGACGTCACTGATTGCGTTGCTAAGGAAACTGCAGGTGTTTTTTTGTGAA
The DNA here is from genome assembly GCA_003416845.1 of Oplegnathus fasciatus. NCBI lineage: Eukaryota > Metazoa > Chordata > Actinopteri > Centrarchiformes > Oplegnathidae > Oplegnathus > Oplegnathus fasciatus. The sequence goes on along the minus strand of NTHP01000072.1, from coordinate 1,489,864 downwards.
AAAAACCCCAACCAAAACAGGATTTTAGAGATTTCAGAATGAAGACAGTGAAAACTAATCAGGAGAGGATACAGCTCAGTATGCAGCTGTCATTCAGAATGAGCACACATCATGAACAATGTCTCTCTATCCGTCTGATCTCCCTGTCTAGACACACACACTCTTCCTAAGCACGTTTTGCACCCACAGCCGCTCCATCACAATGTTTTTGCCTCTCTCTGTATGCATGTTCAGTGACAGGGATGAAACCTGCCTGTCATGTCTTATCAGGTATGCCAGTTCCCAACAACATTTCAATGTCACATAATAGGCTTCTCCTGAAATATCATATCTGGACAATAAATATATTGTATCATACATTGTCATCTTATACTATGTTTTGAGAACCATTTCTGGCAAATGTAGCCAGCAGTGAGCTGTTTGTGGCCTTCGTGTGAGCTGCGTTGTAACAACAACGTTAAAAGCATTAAGTAAAGAAACAGCAAAGCCGAACATTATGCAGGCAAGAACAGTTCAACACAATGGATATCACTGTTGTTTTTCTAGACTTGCACATTCTGACAGAGAGGAAAGGTGAAAGGTGGTACAAAGCTTAGTAGGATGGTGGCTAGCTTG
>NTHP01000072.1:1467976-1489204 GCA_003416845.1 Oplegnathus fasciatus | reverse complement strand
GGTAACAATACACCTTTAAAGGGCTGGGTCACCCAAAATGCAAAATAACACTTCATCAGTGGCATCACTGTTTGACCAGGGTTTGAGATATCTCTGAGATGAACGCCTCCACTACACCGCAATGGAGATGAATGTTCGTTTGTGCTTCTCAAAGCGCAGCAATGCATCTTTCCAAAAATAATGTCCCAGGTACTGTAGACCACGCACAGCAGCTTTTATACGAACTGTTTCTTCGATAGAACAAGTAGCTAATGTCCATTTGAAAAACACAATATAGATCTTGCCAGTGTTTACATTATCTCTAGCAAAGAATACTATCCTTTATTCGACATCATAACAGAAAGCAGAACTGCAGTAAAGTTTAATGTGTCCTATAAAGTTTTGCCTGTAATATGATGCAAGTTCAGCCTTCGCACATTGCACACCTGTTCTACTAATCAGTGTAGGGAAGTGAAACAGGTTGACTGTCGCTGTTTGCAGTTTGGAACGTTACTCATAAGTTCTGCACGTGTTTTCCTCTTTCCAGGGGAGATCTGAACACACACACATGCTTTTCCACAGGTAGCCGAACTGTAATCAAGACACTTAAACCTGTGTTTACATGTATCATTTATGCGCTTAAAACCAACTCATGTTGTGTGTAAAATGAGAACTTACACACTGACACAGTGTGAGAGCGTGTGCCACACAGAGCTGTCTCGCTCTCTCCACGCATCAGTGAGCAGTGGATTTTAACCATTTTCCAACAGTAATTAACTTGTATTTTGATGATTGTCGGTGCAATCTTTGGCTCAGCCAAGTCTCTAGCTGCTACTCAAAGACATACCTTGTTAAGGTGCCTGGTTAAGCCACTCAGAATCATGTAATTGGTTCATTTGAGACGCAGAGCCAGACAGCTAATCTTATGTTTGGCAACAAGTCAGATGTAATTCATATTTAGTTCTAAAATTTGAAATGCACATATTATGGTGCTCAAGTCCCGCAGCAACCACAAAACTGGTATCTGTTCCCAGTTCCCTCATTCAGTGACTGTGGTAATATCTTTTCATTTAGCAGCTGTTGCTTCAAAGACAGAGTCCCTGGAATCTTTGATAAATGGAACAGATCATTTGTTTGCCTTAAATTTGGTAATTTCACTTCTAACGTGCATATTGGTGGCACACATGGTGAAAAGTCATGTTCTATTAAGATATTAAATGTTTATTGGGGTACAGTATGTAAAACCTTTTATGCCTTTCCTCTTTTAGTTATTTGGTTAAAGGAGTTGTACCAGTTGAATTCTGTTTCATTATTTTGAGATATTAAGGCGCTGCAGCAAGCGAAGGGGAGTGTCCAACGACATTATTAATAACGACGGAGAAGGCCTTGCTTTTGTAAAAGGTAAGACATTAAGTTCAGCCCGCCTCCTCACCTGAATCAATTTCGTGGCAGAAAAATGTGCCTCTTGGTAATTTAGCAGAAAGGTTGCAGCTCTAAATACAATTTGTTTTTTTTAGGATCAGTCCTAATATTAGTGAAAGTTAATTCTTAGAAGTTAGGGACTGAATGTAGTCAACAGAAGAAGCTCTCACAAGAAGAACCAGAGCGTCAACGCTGCACGCTGCACGCTGCACGCTGCACGCTGCACGCTGCACGCTCAGCATGATAATCAGTATGATGACATATCACTTAACCTGCAAAGTGCTGCATGAGACCAGGAAGCTGTCCACTGACATATATCTGTATTCAGGCCTCTGGTATCTGAGTCCTAATTGCAGCTCTGGCAGAGAGAGAAACAAGCAGCCAACCAGCCCGTCAGCCGGTCAGCAGGGGGAGCACTGCTTCCCCGAGACACTGATTTATTGGACAATTTCACAGCAGTGTCCGCAGTAATGGGACAGGATAAATGGCTGACCCCTCAGTGACTGAGCTGACTCCTGGGGAAGAGCAGAACTGGCTCGCACTGTGCGTGTGTTTATCGTATGTGTGTGTGTGCAGTAGGTGTCAGTGCTCCATCTTTTGTGGAGTGTCTATGTTTTATTTCTCTTTGCTGTCGCCCTCTCAGTGTGTGTTTTTAGTGTGTAGTCTCATTTCTTTGTGTGTTATTTTTTACTATTACTTTCTACACCTCCCTCTACACCACCTTATCTCGCTCCACCCACCAACACACACACACACACACACACACACACACACTAATTCTATATCTCTTCTTCATCTCTCCTCCGCTATCCTGTTATGACTAATTTACTCTCTGCCTGTGTCATCCTTTAGATCTGTCTCTGTCCTCTTGCCCTCTGAGTTTTTAGTGTGTGTGTGTGTGTGTTCTCTCTTTTCTTTGCCAGCACACAGTCACTCTGTATATATCATTACTCCTTCCTCTCTCTCATCTCCTCTCTATCTTTTTCATCTTTCCTCTCTGTATGTTGTTTTTGCCCATAGTCCTGCCTAAAGGATGTCTTTACTCTATGTTTTCATCCTCTCTGCATACAGTTTTATATACAGTACAGTATTTTCCCCATTGGGATGTGAGAGCATCACTGTGCTCAGATATGCAGGGTCACATTCGCACCAAAGCAACAGTCAAACTGGAACTTTTCACATTTTCCAACATTATTTGGAAGGAAAAAAAGAGAATTACTCTCTACATCAGCTCCAGCACTGGTGGATGTCGACTCTGCACTAAACACTGAGGCTCCATTGATACATGTTTTTAAAGGCTGGAGGCAGTGTTTTTGGATTAAAGTCACTGATACAGTATTTTGTGTCAGTATTCAGTGTCTTCAAATGATTGTAAGTATTCAGTCTCCCCAAAACCTTTCTTCATTTAGATCATTCAGACACAATGTTGTAATATTTCTGCTTAATCCTTCCCTGTTAGTAGTCTTATTTTTACATTTCTGGAGAAAATAACACAAGGAGACCGATTTTTCCACCGACGCAAAGCCAGCAGTATAGTGCAAATCAAGTGGTGTTCTAATTTTTGAATGCTTGTGTGTCTGGACCTTGCTCCAAGGTGGTTGGAGTGGCCCAGCTGATGTTGGTGACGCAGATCAGGTGGCGTGGTGTGATTTTGGTATGAAATTGCACTTGCTTCTGCCTCCTCAGACCACATCTTTCTGCAAACGTAAGTGCAAAGCAAGTAGATTGTAGACATCTGTACAGTTTCTCATTTACTACAGATTGAAATATCCATTAAAGTAAACTTTTTTGTCCAAGGGTGATCTGTACGCCAACTTTCTATGGAACCTGTTTGCTACTTTTTGAGATGTATTACTACTTTGGAAACAAACTGACAGATAGCTTGCCATGAAACATTCAGCATTATATCAGAGGAGAGGAGGAGCAGAGTTATAGTCATAAATATAATATCACATCATGTTACACCAGGGTCAGAAAATTAAGCTTTGTCAGTAGAAGATGGACTGTTTGAGAGTAGAGTCCTTTGGAGGATTCGTTCTCAGTTTCCAGCAAGACTAAGGACTCAGTGAGGCGCAGCTCAGCACAATGTGGAAGAGAGGCTGAATACATTATTAGTAGGAGGAAACCAGAATCAGCAGGTGGAGGCGGGGCAAGCTTCAGATAACCAATCAAATGAGCTCCTCCCATCCCCTTTTAAAGCAGCAACAGATGAAACTGAGGGAGAGAGGCTGAGGTCTCTGAGAGAGAAAAAAAAGTCCATCTCCATGAAGCACCTGAAGTTCCAAAATAAAAGAAAAAAGCAATGCCTCAAATATGCTGTCAGGGGTAATGTGAACAGGCAGCTGAGGTGTGTTGGTGCAGCAGCTGCTGGAAAAACAGTGCAGTTGGTTATAGTGGTGCAAACAATGAATATGGGCTAATTAATAAAACATTTAAACTCTGCAGTTCTTCTCTGTCTTCTGCATAAAAGTCATTCATGTCTTTAAAGTATATTTGCAAAATATCAGTTATTTATCCAACAAAAAAAAAGAAAAAGAAAATTAAACAGAAAAATTTAATTAATAAGCAGAACACTTGATTTAAGGTTCCTTGTCTGTTATCTTCACAGCTGTCTGCTCCAACAGATGTGACCTTATGATCCTTTACTCTACAAAACCGATTTAAGAACTCTTTAAATATGTATTTAATCCTTCAGAAGTGTGGTTACTGCAAATTCCTGTACATAAGTCCTCCGTTTCTTTCTACAGTAAATTCCTGATCCTAATGACATCATTTCATATTCAAGTTTCCTCTTCTACAACTGGCTGACAAGAACCCACTGGTTTTATGTGCTTTTTTATGAGACCTGACATCACCAAAGGACATACAGACAGAGTGATGACCAACCACATTGACATGGAATTTTCTCACCATCTTCTTTTTCACTTACTTTCCTATGACTCTGATTGACCCACGGGCCCATGTGGGAAAGCTAATGTTTTTAGTTCTTTAACACTCTTTTTTTAACTCCAACTTTTTGTGTCTTTTGCTCTATCTAAATCTGTGTTTTCTACTCTGTCTTCCTCTAACCTCTGTTTGTCCCCTATTCTACCTTTTGTCCCTCCCTCGATCTCTGTTGGACTGGACCACCTCTGCTTCACTGAGGAGATAATGGAGCAAGCCACTTTTCGAAACCACACCGAGGCAGGCAGGTAGGCACACACACACACACACACACACACACACACACACACACACACAAACACACACTCATCTCCCTTTGTCTTTTGTCCTACCAGCTAATTGTTATGAAATCCCATTCCCATTCCATTGACGCTGCACACTGCGTGTGTTAGTGCGTGTATGTGTTTCTGTGTTTTATGCTGTCAGTATATGTATGTGCATGTCAGCATCTTTGCATTTGAAAAGGTGGAACGTGGGGAATGGGCCCATTTCTTTCTGCCGCCATGGGATACCTTGGCAACAGACAGGCTGTCACCACATCGCCCCGGCAACGCATCTTATCTGACCACCAGGGAGCATCTGAAAATACATCAACCTGGAAGAGGATCAGGACTTGTCAGGTTTTGTCATCAACATTGTATTTAAGCTGAAAAGGATTCCTAAGATTTGGGAGAGGCATGAAACAGCGAATTCTGGTTAGTGAAAATGTGTAGTATGTATGGCACTACTCAAGTATAAACATCTTACACTGTACGAATTATTAATTGATATTGGTCTGGATTTCCTTCTATGAAGTTGTTGTGTAATGGGTTTGCCTTGTGATCCATTTGGGCAGTGTTTGCTCTTCAGTTGGTCTCATTGTGTCAGATGTTATAAATCAATTGTTGAAAATTATTTGGAAGAGTTTTCAAGTTCTGTTTAGTCTGATGTCTGAAGTAGAGTAGATTTGCATGTCTGAGTAAGCTTAAATCTTTCAAGACAAATCAAGTCCGAATAAAGACTATTTAGCAAAAATAGCAGTTGACGTACTTTGAAGTACTTACTACCATTGGGTGCAGATGTTCCACACTGGCTTGTGGATCTCCAGCGCAGCACACTACTAATTTGTACTGTGTTGAGTGCACTCTTTGTTGATCTGTCCGAGGCTTTTGATATTGTTGATCACAACATTAGATAAAAATAATAATGGCATATAGCTACGTATGTGTAATATCAAATCTGAGGTACAGATGATTATATATGGTTAATTCGGAGTGTTCATGATTATGTCCATGATACTGCATGTAATGCACATTATGTCCCATTGGCATCATCTACCCCCATGTCTGGTTGGTAAGCAAACTTAAGGGGTCTCTCTTGTTGTTAGGAAAACAGCATACAGTTCCTTGAACAACATTATCCACACACAAGTTGATGTTATACAATCCGTGAGTTCACTCCACTCCATGTGAATTATAGAGCACATGCCAGTCTGTTGTTTCAAAGCAGACCAGCAGAGTCCACGTCCCCCCTCAGTTGGTTAGTTGTCTGTCTGTTGGTCCACTTTGGTCCAGACTGGAAAATCTCAACAACTACTGGATGTTTTCCCATGAAATTTGGTACAGACATTCACGTTGCCCAGAGGATGAATCCTACTGACTTTGGTGATCCACTGTCTTTTCATATAGCAACGTCATGAGGTTGACATTGTTTGTTTTTATAAATATCAACATGTTATCACTGTCATTGTGAATATGTTAGCATGCTGACATTTGCATTAAGCTCAAGTACAGCCTCACAGAAAAAAATTGCACACATCCTGGAGCTTTATGAATCTGTTTTAGAATCGTACATAGACGAGAGGAGAGGTTTGTCTTTGTGTGTGATGGCTACTTTGTGTGAGTGAATAGTCTTGTGGTGATGTTGTTTATATGTATCTTGTTGTCAAAGCTCTCTTGTAAAAGATAACTGGACCTCAATGAGACATCCTGTATAAATCAAGCTTGACTAACTTGCCAGCAGCTTTCAGTCAACACTCGGAAACACACACTTGACCAAATCCATCCACTGCTACAACTATTCACTGTGGCCTGATACATGTATTTGGTAATGGAAGGCACATAAACACAAACAAGCTCAGAGTCAGAGACACACACTTTTTGCACATACTGTAAATGGACTGCCAGGCAGACACACACATTCACACACACACAGGCAGTTGGACTTGGCCAGCGCTCTGGGAGCTTATAGCCGCCTATCTGTTGTGTTGAGTAAGGGCCTGCAGTCCCCTCTCTCCCCAAGTGAGCAGAAAGGATAAACACAGTTCTGGATAAACCTCTCTCTTATGCTTTCTGTCCCACACACACACACACACACACACACACACACACACACGCAACAGCAGCTTTATCTCTCTCTTCCCTCTATCTATCACATACACACACCACAGTCTGTCTCACTTGCATTCTGTTTCTCTAACCACCCTCCCTTCATGTACAGTACACTTCTCCGCTTATTTCGTTTATGTATCTCCATCCCTCACTCATCCCATAACTCCTCTCATTCCCCCACACACACCCCCCGCCCTTCCTGTCCCCTCTCATCCTCCTTTCCTCTCTCCACGTTGCCCCTCCACCTTCCTCTTTCCTCTTCCCTGTTCTCTCTCACTAGCTACTTCCTTGCCTCACTGCCTCTTTCTCTCTCCCTCACTTCATTCATCCCATCAACACTGCATTCCTCTTTTGCTCTCTCCCTCCTGCCTCCTGTCTTCCATCAAAGTCTCTGACACCCTAAAATGCAGTCAGGGTCTTAGCTCCTCTGTTACTAAGGGTATTTTCACACCTTGTTGGTTTGGAGTAGTTACAGACCGGGAGCAGTGTCACCCTCAGTTCAGTCTGAGAACATTAACTTGCTGATAGTGTACCTCTTGTATGATGGCTGGGTCACCATAAACAGGGTCACTTGAGTGGTTCATGGCTTGGGTTTGAGGAAATGCTGGACTGTTTCAATCAAAAGTCATCACCATGGCCATTAAAAACACACATCGTCGTAAAAAGTGAAAACCTGGTTCAACTGTGTTCTAATCCAACGAGAGAAAGTCTTGTGTATTACCAGTGTGTAATGTGTAGGTTCATTAATGAGTCACTGTTGGTGTTCATTAGTGTAGTGGGGGCAAATCCACTGAAACAACACACTGTATTCAGGTCTTGAATTTTCATAAATTTTTTTAGATTGTCACTGGTGTTGTCATTTTAGAGCCCAGTGCAGTTTTCTTGTGTTCTTGTGCCATATCGCATACAGATGTGTGACAAATGAAAAACCAACATAAAGAGTCTTAGGTGTTGTTCCACTACCACAAGCATCCAAAACAGCGTCAATGCTCCCTGTTATAGACTCACATCATTTTCACGCTCATCAAACCATTCAGAGAGCCCTCGCGCCCTGTATGGAAGGAACATTTGTTCAGGTTTTTAGTTTCATTTGTCACCCGTCAGTAATTTTTGCAGTGTTCCAAAATTGTCACCGGCAATTTAACGAGTGACTACTTGCAAATCATAATTTCAAAGGCTACATTGCATAAGTGAGCCATTTCAAGTTGAAAACCAATAAGCACACCAGGTTGAATCCAGACGGACAGTTTTTTAGGGTTAGGGCTTAAAAAAAGGAGTAATGAGAAATTAACATCAATCCAGTAAGCCAGTATGAACTGCAAGATATTGTGATGTAAAATGTGTACTGTTTTTTGTGTAGCTGCGTTACAGGTGCTCCACTTACAGTAGTTTGCATGTAAGGTTGTTGTTGTTTTTTTCTTTCATACTGAACATATTGAGTCGTATTTTATCATATTTTACAGATTACCACTCTCCAGCGGAAACCACGTATCTCCAAATTTGGCTATTTTGAATTTTTCAGTTAAACTGAAAGATTAAGTGTTTATATATGAGAGTTATCTATTTTATTTAACATAGCAAGCCCTGTAAGAAAGCTTGCTCGCTGCCAGGTTCAGATCAGCCTACCAGCTATACTAGATAATTAGATAAACCATTTAAAAACTCATTGGATTATCCAAAAAAATGTCTGGAAAGAACTTTGAAACTGCCTCGTGTATTGAGTTGTGCTATATTAATAAATTTGCCTTTGCCTTTAAAAAACGTAGTGTCACAAAACTGACCATTGGGCTATGAGGTCATGAAAACGTGACGTTTTGGAGATACGTGGTTTTCACAGGACAGTGACAATATTTAAAGAAATTATTTCACATGTTTATTTGTCTCAGAACAACAGTTATAACAGCGCTTACTGTACATCATGTATACTTTTTTATTAGTTCTACCGAACATGTCCTTAACTGTCAGGAGCGCTTATTTCCTCTTACTTTACTATTATTTCAGATTTTCATCCACTTTGACCCATTTCTGTTGCTGCAATGATCCATTTTCCAACGGTTTTATCTTCTACCACAGATCGGCGTGTGAGTCCAAGAGCAAACATCATGATCCACAGCACCAGATGTCCTGCAAAAAGCACCTAAGGACAATTTTGCCAAATTTCTGGAATCACTGATAAATGCTTGTCGTCTAACTCAAATTAAACTGACTGTAGATTTAGAAACACTTCGAAAAAAAAAACCTCTGACCTGCTCTGCCTCCAACATCCTTGGGCCTCTCTGTCCCAGACACACCGACACCCACCCTGCCCCCACCCAAATAACCTCAACACTAAATCTCTGTGACACCCGGCGGCTACTGCTGCTCACACGAAGGGGCGAACACACAGGAAAACATACATCCACACATATGTGTGCTCACGCAAACACAGTTTTTTGCAAATGCTTTGAATAGAAACGAATAAAGACACCTTTTTTTTAAAATGGACTTTACATATGGACTATACCCCTAGTGTGGGGGTGATGTGGTAGACTGTGTGTGTGTGTGATGACTTTTCCAGATGTTGTGCGGTTTCCTTTAGAATGGGCTTTAATAAGAGACAGCAGTGCAGGAGAGCAGCAGTGGGGTACACAATACCTCCGATGTTAACATTATACACTCTCTGCTTCTTTTCTGATATTCACATTACACTGGTCACACATATTCACGCCCACACTTGAGTGCAATAACACATGTGAAGTCATTTCACATGCAACACACACACCTATACACAAACAGAGCCCAGACTGTGTCCCTCAGGAGCAGAGTTGAGTCTGACTGATGGACTGAGTTTCACAGATAGCTACATACTGATCTGCTTCTCCTCACACACACACACACACAGGAATCAGAGCAGCGAGCGTGGTCTTTCACAGCAGAATGATCTCTTTTTGGCTTGCTGTTTGATCTCTTGATGGGACCGGAGAAGCAGGTCTAGACCATAACACTCACCATATGTCTCTTGGAAACCACAGAGAACAAAACAAAGTCATCAACAGTCTGCCAGCAGCGAGCACACCAAACTCTTTCACTCCCAAATGACCTCAAATTCATTCTAGCCGCTGCTGTATTGACACAAAGATTCTTAAACGTTTTCAGCTCAGGACTCAAATGAGAAATTTATTCGTGCAATAAAGTCCCAGCTCATACAGACACATTACTGAGACCTTTGAGGAGTGTGCCTGCTATTACTTATTTATCAAGCTCCATGGTCACATTATCAAAAGGTCAGCTTGGTCAGTCTGGTCTCAGGTCTGATGAATTGAATCTGATTGTTTTTTGAATGCATATTCATAGTAGAATCGATCAACACGTCACTGTGTCTGTATGTATAAGTCCCTTCTACCTGAACTGATTAAAACACATCAGTATTCTTATTCTGTATGTAAATCAGGCTCAGATCCAGGGGGGATACTGGGTTCTACAGCACAGCTCAGCCCACACACACAGACTCATGAAGTTCACTCTCTTTTGTGCCACCTGTTACTTTTACCATCCACTCTGCAGCTGCGTTACAGTTAAAGGAGATCAGCCTAATCTTGGTCTAATTGGTTAGCCAAACTGTTAATGTACTTTCTAATATATTTTCTTCACTGCTTGGTTGTATTTTCCTCTTTCACTCCTGATATTTCATGACCGCCACATTAGTCTGCAGGTTTAAGTGTCAAGAGGCTGTGCATTAGGCAAGGCAATGCAAGTTTATGTGTACAGCAGCTTTCAACAACAAGGCAATTCAAAGACAGAAAGGCATTAAGAAAAGAAGAAAGAATATAAAAAGACAACATAAAAAGACACATAAGATAAAAATAAGCTCAAATAGAATAAGACAAATCAAACAGTAGAATAAAAATTACAGTGCAGTGCAAAATGTGAATAAATAGTCCCAAGTTTAATTTAATAAATTGCAGTGGCAAACAGAACAGTTTTAAGCCCTGATTTAAAAGAACTGAGAGCAGATCTCAAGTTTTCTGGGAGTTTGTTCCATATGTGGTGCATAAAAACTGAATGCTGCTCCTCTGTGTCTAGTTTTTAGTCTTGGGACAGTAAGCATTAGGCCACTGAGCTACATTCACAACCAATTTTTGATTCATGGTTTCACATTTACATGTTTTTCAATGTCACCAGTTTAAGGTTTTTTTGGGGTGGGGTGGGGGTTTCCTTATCCACTTCGAGGGTCTAAGGACAGAGGGTGGTGTAAGCTGTACAAATTGTAAAGCCCCTCGAGGCATATTGTGATTTGTGATAGTGGGCTACAAGTACAAATAAAATTGACTTGACTTGACTTTATAGTGAGTTTCAGCTAAATGTTTAGCTGTACGGCTCACAACTTTACTGCTTTGGTTCACTCTCACTCTCATAGCATCTTTTCCAGCAGCTGTTTTCACAGCTAAAAGCTTTAAAAAGCCACTGTACACTACCTGCTCAGCACTGAACAGCAGAGAGACATAGCTAGGGACTAGCTGGTGAACATAGTGGAGCATAAAGAGCCTGATATTTTTTGCTCAGGAGCTGGTAGAGACCAAAAATAGAGGTAAAAGAGAGGGAATGTGCCCAGATAAACAACTCCAAATAAATGACAATTTTATTCCATAACTGCTTAATGTGTAAATAAGCAACTGTTGCTAACAAGTTCACCTTATCAACTTGAAAGGGGATGTTGTCAATGTTGTGTTCACAACTTGTTTCTGCTGCCCCAAGCAGCCAAAGAAAATCAGTTACTGCAGATTAAACGTTATAAAACTTAACGTTGAGTTGACAAAGTGCCTTCATTCTCCTGGAGTTCCATTCAGCCATCTCTCTTTACATCCTTCACAACATGCACCAGATATGCATGGCTGGATTAATCTGCCTGTGGGGCTTTGGGCAAAAATGAGCTGGTGGGCCCCAATTAACCCCTCCATTTCTTCCATTCTTCATGCATTGTGAACAGTGGAATATTACATGGTGCAGAGTTTGCTCTGTGGTAATTTGAACAAATTGATTTAGGAATATGCAGCATGTAAGTGCAGTCAGCTGAGATGAATGAAGATCTTTAAACTAGATTTTGACTCAGATCCTCTTTTCAGGACAGGCATTCTCATATATCAGTGTATGCTTCAGTAGTGCATGTTCTCATTTTCCCAAATCAAATTATAATTTATCAAATTACCACAAACCAGTTGTCACACAGCGAACCTAGGGCTTTTGGGGTCACAACAGGTTTCGTGTTCTGTTCGCTTTCCTCAAGCACAGCACAAACGTAACCAAAAATCATAAGAATTCTGATAGTTCAGACTCAGGTTTTATTGCCACAGCAAATATTTATCAGATGAGGGACCACATAAAAAAGTGGCCTCAGTCAGAAGATGTGTGTGATTAGAGCGGTTAAAACACTCATTAAAAATAGTTCTGAGTCCCAGATGAGAAATCAGATGTGCTGCACATTTACCTGTTGCATTAACATGAAGAAAGACAGAAACAGACAGTACCCAAATGCTTTAATTCCTAAATCTTACCCTCCCGTGTCTGAGCTGCCCCCTCACCCAAATAATGTACCTACAATAGCTCCAGCGCAAGGCTTCAATCCAAAACCATTACTGACAGTTCCCAAAAGCCCACATTAGTTGAGTCCCATGACAACATATAACAAGCAGCTTTTTCACCAGGTGAATTCATGAGAGGACACCATGTTACCGTAGCACACCGAGCCAACAGGAAGCTCCAGGCACAACTGATGCCACCTGTGATGATCAAACACACACACCGTGTGTTAAGCCAGCCATCTGACCAGGGGAAGGGGAGCCTAGAAAGGGAGTGAAAGACTGTGTGTGCAGTTGAATAAGTATTCTTTGATAATCAGTGTTTTAGACTCATTTAGTCCTTGTCTTGTAATGGGTTGGTTTTATCAGTACTTTGGAGGTATGGATACCACAGATAATTTGACCCCATATGAACCAGATCAATCTACAGTCATCAGAAAATCTACAAATCCACACGTTTCTCATCAGGGCTCCTAGACTTTGGATCAATCTGCATGAAGAGCCTTGGCTACAAGATCTGCAACGACTTACTCACTTCTCAGAAATTATTTTACAGACTTGCTTCTGCATTGAACTACTACGGTGTGTGCAAGAAACATATGCTCCCACCAACAAAGCCTTACATGAAGGACCCACAGGTATAAGTTTGAAATCAAGCTCAATCCCGCAAAGATGAGGTTGTTGTGGTGGATTGGTTACATATTTTCAACACTGATGACCTGGGGAAGAATCATAACTGGCATGGATTTCTGACATTTTTCATTTTGTAAGGTGAGAATTATCTATTTTATTAACCTAGCAAGCCCTGTAAGAAAACAGCTTCAGACCAGCCTACCAGAGAAAGAAGAACTGTTTGACTTAAGCTCCAGCTCTTAATGTAAGTCCCTGCACTGCCTGGGAGGCTCTGTCCAGGGCATAAATCTCCCCTTTTGTCTAGTCTTTTGTGCAGTGTTAGCTGGAAATTGAGTCGCAGTGAGTATCAAAGGATAATAGTTTCACATTAGAAACAGGTGTCTGAAAGCATAGATACAGACAGTGTGTTATGGACTTCAAATGAAAATGAAATATCTTGTTCTTCACTGAAAACTGCCATTTGAGTCATCTTCTCTTGCTTGAGTCATCACCTAATGTTTAGCTGTGACAGACAAATACATGATGTTTTTGAGTACAAAGAAGAAATGGGAAAATTGCTCGGTGTGTCTTTAACCAAATAATATTAGTTGCCTTTACTACATTTGATCACAAATGGTAAAACATGGCCCGTCAAGATTGTGCAATCGTTACTTACTGTAGTGGGGGAAGGAATAAAATCACTGGGCTTCATGCAAGAACCACTCATATGGACACGTTTGTTCTGAAACCTGCATTAACTGATTTTTCTTGGGTTCACTGACATATTATCACATTTTAAATTGATATGTTGAACTTGTCAGCAAACAGCTGCTTATTTATTGTTTAGGAGAGCAACATTAGCATCATATGGAGTCATATTTGTCCACCTGATAAATGAAAGTCTAATATTCACTCTCCTTTGAGCTGAGTTTTGGTTTCCACCAGCTACTGAAGGAGATATCTGGCGCTTTAGCTGCCAAATACTCCACTATGTTCACTAGCTAGTCTCTAAGGCTACGTTCACAACGCAAGCCTTAGTGCTCAATTCGGATTTACTGCTCAGATCCGATTTTTTAGTTTGGCTGTTCACATTTTTTTTTAAATGTGGCCAATATCAGATTCCAGTGTGAACTGGTCATGGTCCTGAACTGACCCACATTTGCAAAAGGACAATAACAAAGATGTCACACACAGCACGCTGTAGTACGGAGGTAAACATGGAGGCCCCTGAAGTCAGTATTTATGGTTTATGGTTTCATTTAATGTGCAGTGGAAGCCAGCGAATTCGTGAGCAGATGATGATGAGAATGAGGAGAAAGAGAACCAAATTTTGAATTATGGCCTTTTGTGAAGCAATGGCTGCTACTTCCGTACGGAGGTGTATGTGGATGCAGAGTCAGAGCCAGGAGTGGTGGGATCGTGACGTGAGCAGTGTCACAGAAACAGATTTCACCCAAAATTTCAGGATGTCAAGGGCGACTTTAACTACATGTGCCTGCGCCTCTCCACAAGATTCTTGCTGCAAGACACTCAGTTCAGGCGATCCGTCTCCATATTGGCTGGCAACAGGGGATCGATCTAGAGTGACGTAAAAGTCATATGAATTCCAATATGACTGTTCAGACTGAGATCGCACTGCAAAAAATCAGACCTGTATCTGATTTATGAAAGTGGCCCAAATCGGAATTGAAAAGATCAGATTCCATGTGATTTGTGCTGTTCACACTGTTGTGAAAAAATCTGATCTGAGTCACATACGAGCAAAAAAATTGGATTTGGGTCACTTTTGCCTGCAGTCTGAAAGTAGCCTAACTGTGTCTGTCTGCTGTTTGGTGCTCAGCAGGGAGTGTACAGTGGGCTTTTCGAGCTTTTGTACTGACAGCTCTCATCAGCGTTGTTTCCAGAAGCAGCAACAACTGCCTGCTGCTTCTGGAAACGAAGCTGATGAGAGCTGTGAGACTGATCCAAAGCAGTGAAGTTGTGGGATGCAAAACCAAAACAGAGAGCTGAAAGACGCTAAAATGCTACTTAGAGCTGGGAGGAACTGCTGACGCCTGCGCTAGTTCTCTGTGGGTTCACCACTACCAATTTCGACAACAGCTGTTTCTCTTTAGATGTAATTGGAACTCCACAGTGTGAAGTTCTTCTTTTTACCACTGAGCGACATTTACGATTGAAATCTGCACTCAAATGGAGCTGAACAGGTATCCTTATATAGCAGTTTGATTATGCTAATGATCAAATTCATGAACATGCGTCTACTCAGGTACAGGTGGTAGTCCTTCAGAGAGTTTGGCGACTCTGACTTTGATAAGACTGATTAAAGAATGCGAAAATGTTCTTGCACGAGGCTCATTGTTGAGGCAAACAACTAACACCTCACATAAAATATTCCTTTAGAGTTCAGATGATTGAAGTGTGTTTGTTTCTTTTATCAGACCCTTAAACTGCCACAACAGCAAATGTGTCACCTGCGTGAAGGTGAGATAAATCAAAAGCTCCTCAAGTATTCAAAATGTATTCAACTGTTCCTTGAGCTTGATCTGCCAAGCCATTAAATCCTAGCTGAGTCATTCTGCTGCATCTTAATTAATGAGGCCACTTTGGAGATTTATTCTTGGGAACAATTACAGCATCTATGACTCGACGGCAAAATCAATCAGTGCTGCTAATATGACATCATAAGTGACTAAGCAACTCTCCTGAATGGCATTACGGCATCAATGGGTAGAAATGGCTTTGACAGAGCCTTTGAGAGTGCGAGGCAACGAGCCAGAGGGATGACGCCACTCGGTAATTTCTTTAAAGTCTGTAGAAACCAATAATGTAATCAGAGTTGTCAAATTGTACTCAAATATTGTTTTAAATGAGTTGAAAGTGCACTAAAACCTAATGATACAATGAAATGGTTGTAAATGTTACAACATCAAAGTGTTGTAGTGAAAGTGAAAACATCCTTTTCAAAGTCACAATTGTCAGTTAATGTAACAATATAAAACACTGTCAGGTAGTTTAGTAGAATAGGTGTTACTACTCGTATTTTCTTACAGTATCCTATATTTACTATGTTATAAGTCACTAGAACATTTGTATCACAAATAACAGTCCCTTTCATCTCTCTAACATTACACTATCTCTCACTTTTTTAAAGATAAAACAAAAGGATCTACATTGAGAAAATCGTTGGTCTACTGTTATAAAGAATATAAAATGAGATTTATGCAGGTTTTGCACCTGTTGCAGTTTGCATGAGTCAGTCGGTCAGTCCAACTCTTTGAAACATCTCAACTGATAGATTGTCATTTCATTTGATACAGACACTCAATCCTACCGACTGGCTGTAGACTCTTACAGGCTGTTCACACATTCAGACTCACAGAAGAGGGCTCTCCAGTCCCTCTCAGAAGCCTGAAGTTTGTGGACGTGTTTAGTTGAGCACATAATGTACATTCTCCACACTGATTGGATAGTTGTTTTCTCTCATCGCCGCCATGCTAGCGCGCAACTAAGTGGCTAAGTAGTAAGTTCCACTATTTCGTAACAATTCAATCATATTGAATATGGAAGCCATTTACTGTGATGATTCCCACATTTATTTAAAGTGCTTTTACAAAGTTGAGTTAGAGACAACAGCTCAGCTGCTGACAGCTGTGCTTCTGTTTCCTGAGGGAACCGAAACAAACATGATTGGTTGTCTCTGGGTGGTCACTCCCCAACGTCAGAGGAAATTCACATAAAGTTGAACCTTTCTGAACTTCTCCAGGTGATGCCTGGAAGACCAGAATTTTAAATCACAATCCATTCACAATGAATGGCAGCATGTCGCGCTATTGCTTGAGTCAGTATTTGTGAACGGCGGGATTTGTCTTATTAGGTGGCATTAATTAGCACCAGCCAAGCTCCAGCAGTAACAGGGCTAATCTTTACAAATGGAGCAAACTGTGACATAAAGAATTGATTAGCTGTGGGTTGATAATAAATGTCATATCTGATGCACATTATGGATTTATCCTGGAGAAGGTGCCTGGAAATTAGACCCATGTAAAAACAATTTTGAGTTGAAAGTCCAGCCTCTCAATTTGTATCAAATCTCATCACTTCAGCCGCGTCCCTCTCCATACTTATATCCACTCTACTCTTAAACTTTAATAACATTCAGTTAATGAGTCCATTTAAAGTGAGCTCATATCAATCCACAAGTTCAGTGCGGATGCAATTCAGGAGTAAATGTTTACTTCTTGCACTTGATTTGAAGCTAAAACGAGGCAAAATTAACTCGGTGGATGGGAGATTAGCAATGACCTGCTGTGAATTATGAGGAAGACAGTAAATGCTGGAGAGTGATGACTCTCCCGACAGTCCTCCAGGCTGTTTCCTGTGTGACTAAACTGAGATATGTTTTTTTTTAAAAGTTAGTTGACTGTAGCACCATTTCATTCCACATAACCCATATATTATGAGTGAACTAAAGGCCAAATTGACAAATCACCATATGCGTATATACTTGCTGTTCAATGCAACCCTCTCATTTCCAGGATGTCACCTTTGCTAGAGCTACAGTAAGAATAACAAGCTTTGCTTTTAGCCTGATGACTCTGCATTTTTACATCATTCAATGGGCTTTTGAAAGTGCTTCATAAGACCAAGGGGTTGAGTAATTTTCACAGACAGTTTCGAGGCTGTCGCATGACAACAGCAACGAACGTATAAATTGCTTTTATACAGTAGTTACAGTCTGTGATCCTTCACTTCATCTGCCGAGAGTGAGTTTGTGTACACGTAGCGAGGAGTGTATGCATATATCTGTCCATCCATTGCTGTGCCTGCAAATATATATGTTCAAATCTATACTATAGTTCAGAGAGAAGCACTTTTAATTCACCACTCTGTTATTACCCTAAAACAGTACAGTGCATAAATGGTGACACAGTGGTATTCAGCAGTCGTGGCTCTGCTGTTTGGGATGCTCCCCACATGAAACTAAGCATGTGCCAAAGATTCAGCAGGGAGCACTTGTGTCTTTGTTGTAATCAGACTGCAACCCTGCAGCAGTCACATATCACTGAGATATGGAATAATTTATAATACAGGCTGTAAACTCAAGTGGGATAAGAAAGGTTGACAGTTCTGTAACCTCTGTGGGGCATCTGGGGGCAATGATTTTGATAATTAAACAATTGTTTTATTTTTTGTCAGGCAAACACATGCTGGTTCCAGCCTCTCAAATGTGAGGATTTGCAGATTTCTGTTTTTATATCACTGCAAGTTGAATATCTTTGTTTTATGGAGTATTAGACAAACAAAACAGTATTTTGAATTTCTCTCTTTATCTTCAGTCTAGACGATCAATCAAAAAATACATTTATAGAGAATGATCTACAATGAAAATAATCATTAGTTGCAGACCTATTCATTTTCTCTGTCTTTTGGCTTGTAAAAAGATATCAAGTGCGTATTGTCACCACTTAGCTATGCACCTCTCCTTCTCTCTGCTGGCAATGAAACTCCTTTTAGTGCAACACCCACTGACCACATTGCGTAGCGTCGCACCATTTAACGATGCCCATAGCTTACTGGATGTGCTGGTCCGAGGAGCAAATGTGCTCAAATTGCAGATTTTTTGGAGAGCTGACGTGTTGTATTTCACACCCAAAACAACAAATGCAGGTGTTTTGACAGGCAAATTATACACCACAGGCTACTATGCCTTGTGTCACACCGAAAATTAATAGAACCTCACTTTACAAACACAGAGAGTACCACACTCTGCAACTGGATATTGGACTTCCTCACAAACAGACCCCAGACAGCTCGGACTGGTGATCACACCTCTTCCACTCTAGTGCTCAACACCGGAGCCCCCCACGGTTGCGTGCTCAGCCCACTCTTGTTCACGCTGTACTCCCACGACTGCAAGCCCTGATGGAGAGAACTCTGTTTGCGGATGATGAGACTTCATATCGAGAGGAAATCAACAATCTTGCAGAGTGGTACACCAAGAACAACCTGCTGTTCAGTATCAGCAAAACCAAGGAGCTGATTGTTGATTCTAGAAAAAAGGAGGCGAAGACACACACCCCTGTCTACATTCGTGGAGTTGAGGTGGAGCAGGTGAACAGTTTCAGGTTCCTCGGAATCAGCATCTCAAATAACCTGTCATGGTCATCTCACATCTCCACCCTGGTTAAGAAAGCTCAGAAATGGCTGTACTTCTTAAGGAAACTTAAGAGAGCAAAGGTCCCATGCCAAGTTCTCGTCAACTTTTATAGAGGAGCAATAGAAAGCATACTGACCGCAAACATTACAAATTGGCATGGTTTGTGCATGGCCCAGGACAGGAGGGCTCTGCAGAGAGTGATTAAAGCCGCCCAGAACATCATTGGTTCCCATCTACCGAGCATTAGTGATATTGTGAGGTGACGTGTCTGCATAGAGCCCGAAGGACACTAAAAGACAATATCCACCCGAGCCAAAACCTGTTCACCCTGCTTCCATCCGGCAAGAGGTATAGAAGTATCCGCTCTTGTACTACCAGACTCTCTCTTCAGGCTGTGAGACTTTTAAATTCATCCCCCGCACTCCATCAAAATTAATATTTTTTTGTTATGTTTTGTTCTGTGTTTCTTTGTGTGTGTCTAGCAAAAAGGGACTACAAAGGTAAATTTCGTTACACAACTTTGTGTTGTAAAATGACCATTAAATGATCCCTGGACCTTGACCCTTGTATTTTATTGTTTCCCCCACCAATGCAGCTCCTTGCATTTGAAAGCTGCTTTTGGTGGGAATGCCCCTTAAAAGTGTGGTCAAACAGGCTTCAAGGCCCGGTGTGTCTCAGAAGAACAGTGGAGGGAGGTGGATGCTCGCTCATCCCCTTGGCACTAAAAACTTGCTGGTGCCGTATTTCCATTCAAAATGTCGAATTTAGCCGTAAGTTAACGCAGTATGACACTATCAGAGGAATATACTGTTGAAAGTGTACCTGATGGAGGAGCTAACAGAACAGGAGTCGTCGGGGTGGGTGAAGGAAGCAGCTCATGGCAGGTAGAAATAGGAGGGCTGATGTCACAAATGGACCTCCCTGTTTACAGTGTCGAACGTGATTGGTGTTTGTTGGGCTGAGCCAACTGAACTGATCAGCTGGTGTGACGTGCATGACTTTTGCATCCTGCCTGAAGCGCCATAAAGCTTCCCTTCTGTACATATTTGACTGCTGTGTGTTTATAGCTGTGACATTATGATGCAGGAGCTGTGATTAGGTGCCATTTCAGCCGGCGGCATCATGTCAGCAAGTGTGGGAGCTGATTGGATGCAGACTTGTGTATGCTTCCCCATAAAGCGTGCAGCACTGTGATTGGCTAAACAAATAACCACTGGAGAATCAGTCAAAGCGGAGCCTCCCGTTGCTTTGCAAGACAAACAAAACAGCTCCCGCAAGGTTTTTTTTTCTTCTTTTTTTTTTCTTACATTTTCCCCTGTCGCTGTTCCTCTCATCTTTTATTCCCTTGTCTCCTTCTTCCTTCCTCTTAAAACACTGGCACAGAGCTCAGCCAAAACTAATCGTTTTTTATTCATGCTTTTAGCAGGCCAACAGAAAGTATTGGATTCTCTTAAGATGGAGCAGGAGGCGCAGTTTAAAAACAGCATTATCCTTCCAACAACCTTCAATCAATTAGATTCCCTATTAAAAAAAAATACTGCTAATGGGGCCTAAAGAGCTCTGGCACACACACACACATACACACACACACACACACACACACACACACACATTAATTGTCTCTATTCTCTTCTGTAAGTCCTCCCAAGTTTTTCGTGATGGGCCAGCTACCACCTTAACACTTGGAAACACACACTTACTTGTGAGATAGGGCAGATGCAGGCATTTGAAGGGAAGTCTGTGATGCTGTTAACACATTGAGAACCAGCTTGTCTGCTGCCCTTGATATCTACCCAGTGTGACACACACTCTCTCTCTCACATGCACACCATAGCAGACCTCATCGGACAGCGCAGCCAACAGAAAATGGGCAGAGATGTTTTGGGAGTCAGTCAAACACTCCCATTGGCTGAGTGACCAAAACAAACTCCCAATTAGAGAAGATAGTTAGAGGCTATGCAGGATAAACAGCTGTTACCGTTTTGGACAGTTAGCTGAATGGAACTTGCTGAGCGCTATCAGCCAACAGAGAGGCTCGCATCAACCTCAGTGAATTGCAACGGCATGAAAACTGCCGGGACACTTCGAGAAGCGTGAACAAAGCATTTGCAGCCAACAACATGGCCAGAAAAGTGTCATCTCTTGTAGAAAAATGATCTCTTTCTTGGGTTGTAGCTATTTGATGCCATCA
>NTHP01000072.1:1442976-1462976 GCA_003416845.1 Oplegnathus fasciatus | reverse complement strand
AGCACGCACGAGCAACAGGATGCTGACTGCAGCTGACTTAACAGCCACAGGTGTCATTGTTAACAAGTATCTTCTGAATGTTACATACAGAACCTTTACAGGGTTTAAGAGCTTCGCCTTGCTTCCAGCAGCCACAGTTGTCGTGTCACTACATCAGTTTAACTGCAGGCAAAGCTAAGGATGAAACAGAAAACATGAGACAAAAGAAAACTGGAAGTGTAAAAGGAAAGAAAACAGAGAAGAGGAAAGCTGTTTAGCAGGTAAAAACTGAAAAGGTTTGTCAGCACAAATAAAGTGAGAAAGTGCCAAAAACAAAACTGATCACACACTCACAGAGAAATGAAAAGGTCAGAAGTAAGAAAAGCAATAGAATTCAGGGGAAAAAGGTCAAAATTATATAGACAGCAAAGAAAAGAAAGAAGAGAAGGCAATGGGTAACCAATGAAGTCCCACAGTATGAAGTGGTGGTGTGTATGAGTACCTGTGTGTGTCAGCATGTTTCATGCCTTAATGAGACCGTGGCTCAGTGGAGTGAGGAGGGCGCAGAGGCCGACTCCTCCACCAATCCCTCCTTATTAAACAGACGGAGAGAGAGAAAGGGTGAGGGAGAGGGGAGACAGACAAACAGGAGAAAAGACATTGAGAGGGAAAAATAAGGTGGGGTGAGTAGGAAAAGGGAAAGAGAAAAGGAGAAAGAAGAAGGAAGCAAGAGAGAGAGTAGAGGGGGGGAGGGAAAGCAGGGAGGATGGTGGAGAAAGATAGAGACAGGGAAGGAAGAGAAGGGGGGGGAAGAGGTACTTGTGTCACAGATTTTCACGTATTTTAGCTCTTCTCGTATAGAATAAACAGCTTCATTGTCCAATACTCAGAGTGAACATAAAAGTTCTCATTTTCCACAACTCTTGTGCTAAAGATTAGTTCAACATATGTGCAGTTGGAATATGAATATTTTTGTCTGTTAAGTGGATATTCAAGAAATGGACGTGACAATGTGTCTTTCCAGTAAAAAAAAATCTGACAATGAGCGGTGAGTGTCACCTTTGATTTGATGCATAAAAATACTAAATTACTGATCTAATAGAAACCACTTGGTTCTCTAGTGACCCTCTGATTGGAATTCCCATAAATAAACAGATTTATTCCTATTTAAACCTGCATTAAATGATTCTTTGGCTAGTTGGGGGCAGCATTTACTCATCCAAAGTCCAATATTCACTCTCCCTTTAGCTTTGTTTTTGTCACCACCTCCTGAGAGAAATATCTGGCTCTAACTGTCTGCTGTTTGGTGCTGGGCAGGTAGTGAACAGTGGGTTTATCAGAGCTTTTTTTTTTACTGAAAACAGCTGCCTGCTGCTGCTGGGAGTGATGATGAAATTGATGAAAACGGTGGGAGTGAATCAAAACAGGAAAAGCTGCCGGCCATAAAAGCAAAACAATGATTTGAAAGACGCTAAAAAGGCCCTCAAGAGCTGAGGGGATCTGCAGAGTGGTAATTCTCTGTGGGTTTGTCACGACGAGTGACACCTTTCACAATATGCAAAGTCTTTTTTTTTACATTGTTAATATTAAAATATTGATTTGAAGCAGACCAGTGAATGATGGTCTTAAGGAGGCAGCACTGGCTTCTGTGACCACACAGACACTGGTTCGATCCCTAGACTGGCAGAATAAATCTGGGTGGTGGGTTGAATGTGTACAGCTCGCCCTGCTCTCATCGTAACTAAATCACTTCAGGAAATATGTTCATATTGGACATTTCTGCAGCACATGATTTACTATCAGTGCCAATGTTCAATGACAAAGCAGAAAGTAGCGCTCTTCTAATCTACCGCAATCAAGAGTAAAGGTGTGGATGGCAGGTTTTAGATGGGTGTGATATATATAATATAAATAATTCAGGCCGGGACTTTGATTCCATCCCAGGCCATCCTGTCCATGCAAACCACTATATTTGTATGCTAAGCCTATTTGTTGATGTGAGTGGGTATAACAGTTTTCTCACATTTTCTTTGTTAGATCACAGCAACTGTTCATTCACCTGTGTCCGTTGTTCTACTTTCTTGTGTGTACACACACACATTCAGTGAAACTGAACATAAGCTACAACAATCTAAGTATAACACAAATATTTATTCACCTGTGTCTGTAAAGCAAACAGCACAAAAGTGGCCAAATGATTGTGTGTGTACACCAGATACACTGAGTCAATTAAATTGAACTTAGTTACTACATAACTAAGTATAATACTAAAGTTTAAAAAAAAAAACACGCCACTGTATAAAAGTTTTGACTCAGTGTATGTGCACTTTCCTTCGCTTATGTGGCATGACCAAGTGCTGGCAAGTCCATAATCTAGGTCTACTATTTGTTACTAGTTGAAACTATATATATACTGTATATATCTATATCTATATCTATCTTTATATACAGTCTATGGTTGAAACATAATTGTCTTTAATATGATCGCTATGTTTCACTCATGGCTATGATATAATTCCTCCACTTAGACGTAAGATGTGCAAACTGTGTAGCCTTCGGGCTGTTGTGTCACACTGTTATTGGCTAATTAGCCAGCCATGCTGGGTTAGGTGTGTCGTGTGTGTATGTGTGTTTTAGCTCACGTTTTTGACTGACCTGGTCGCTTACTGGCGAACATGTCGCTTATTTTGCAGCATGTAGCTGCGTCTGTGGCCTTTCTCTTTTTTATTCTCTCCCTCTCTGCTCTTCCTTTCCTTTTCTTCTGACCGTCCATTTTGCCGGGTATCTTGTCTAAAATATTATCGGTAGAGAAGCAGGTAGACGGTTGCTATGTGCGACGCCGTCAACAATCACGTCTCACAGATTGAGAAGTGTGGCTTGCGAACGGGAGCTCTGGCCCGAGTGGATTCTGAGAGGTCCGTCAACTCATTCCTGCTTGCTATATTATCGCTGGTCAAGTTGACTGTTCACGGCAGGTCAAAACGACCCTCAGGCCACTGGAAAATGTCCCGGTGCTCCCGACGGGCTCTTCGTGAGTGGGTGTGAAACGCACTTGTGTGGGTTCAAATCCCATCTAAACAAAAACCAGTCAACATTTACTTTTGAAAATATTTAAAGCCCATGTGACTTTCAATCTTCCAAATTATTCTGGTGATGTAAGTTTTTATTTGGAAAAGAAAAAAAAAGTGCGACAAGCCCAGTGAAAATTGGTGAGGGCATTTTCTACTTTTAGCCCATTTATGTCAGTGTCCATGGGCCTGATCTGTGATCTTTTTTGATACTACCACTTGGGGGCACCAGAGTTGGAAATTTTCAAATTTTACACAGACTTGGTGAAACCAACAATGTTTCCAAACAATGCTAACGTCAACTCAGTAGTTTTATGTGATCAACCTAATGCCGGGGACACACAGAAGGCGGAAGCGCTGCGAAGCGCCACGATATGACAATTCTCTGGCAAGTAGCAGCCTGGCTGTTCACACCAGAAGCGCATTTCTCCGCACCGGTCAAGCGATTCTGCCCCTCTGCTCTTTTGTAATCACATGGAGAGGTGATCTTTAAGTAATAACCTCGCGAATTTATAACATAGAGCCTTTCATGTGTTCCTGGATAACACTGTACATGTATGTCCACGTCTGGAGCGCCCATAGTAATGAGTTTTTATCGTGGTAAATGAATGGCTACAGTATAGACAAAGTGTTTGTTCCCAGCGCTGCATAGTTAGGTCTGTAGCTTCAATGATATACAATTGACATATTACAACCATAATAACGTGTTTGTTTATTCAGTTTATCCAGTTATCAGTGTGTTTCCTGAACAGATTCGCTCGCGGTGAGCGGAGAAAATAGAACAGACGCCGAAACCCTCGCTGCAAATCGGGAGCCAACAGTGGAGCTCCACGCCGAACCAAGCCAAGCCGAGCCCAATTGGTTAACATGGGCACCAAAAGGAAGCGGGCAGCGATTCGGGACGCTTCGGGGCGCTTCGCGGCACTTCCACCTCCGGTGTGTCCCCGGCGTAAGCCATTCTTGACAATAATGTCGTCGTGTGCAACTGAAAAACGTTGGCTTTGAGCACTCAGAAACGTTGTTTTAGTTACGTACAAATTTAATATGTCACACCCATGCTTATCAATATTCTGAGATGTGGGCAGTGATTCAAAGCCCTACTGTTCCAGTAGAACTTTTGCTAAATTTGTTTTTGTCTTGTTATACTTAATGAGATTTCTTCTTTGTGTGGGTTTCAGACCACAAATCCCTCAATAAATATATTTACAACTAATAAGTAGATTTTCAGCTCAGTGTTATGGGGGAGTGAATACTTTAAAGCCACAGTCTCATTAATATTCAGTGGAGAACTTTAAAGTTGCCCTAGAGGCTACATCAAGAAATGTCTCAGGGACAGACACCGAAATGTTTGCTTTTCCAATACTGTATGGAAAAAAATAAATAAATGTGAAATATTGACCACGGAAAGAAAAAACATTCTTCCTTTTTATATCATCTGGAGGTATTTTACTGTATAATTTACCACTGGAGATGAAGATGGAAGCAGAAGAAAGGAAGAGTGGGGAGTCGACCGAGAGAAGAAGGGGGTGTAAGCTATAAAGATCACTTTCATCGGAAAAACAAGACTTACAACCTCATAAAGACGAGCCACATTAAATCATGCCCATTCAGTCCCTCCCCACTATCCCTCCTTCTTTCTCATTTCCGCATTTCTAACATCTCATCCAAACTTTACTGTTGCCTCTCCTGTGTCGCCCCACACTAAATGACTAAAAAGTCCGCTTAGTCGTTCATATAAAAAAAAAACACTGTTTCAGCTCATTCCCGCTGTTTCTTTCAACTCTCTATGCGTCTCTTTCTCTCTCTCTCTCTCTCACCATTTGGCTCTATCTCTGTCATTTTCATCCCTCCGTTCTCTCACCCGCTCTCTTTTCTTCTCTCTCTGCTGTTTTTTATTAGAGGAGAGGATATGAGTCGGGGGTGATTCCTTGATTGCTCCAACATATGTGAGTGGCCTATAAATCTATCATCGCATGTCTCTCTCTCTCTTCGCACACACATACACACACACACACAGACACACTGTAGAAGTTAGCCAGAGGTAACCACATATACCCACAGGGAGAGTTTGTTTAACCCTCCAAACACTCACATGGACACACACACGCCTCACTGGTTCTACTAGACTTTAGTGGTGGGCTTTGGAAAGAGTATCGGTTTTCCCAGTAAAGCTGAGAAGGGCACACCTGTCAATCAAAACTGGATCTCTGTAGGGGGGCACAGGCGACATGAGAGGTACAAACTGTAGCTTATGAGACACACATAGAGACACAGTCAGTGTCCCACACACACAAATGAGACATTTGGAAGCTGGTAATTTCAACAAGAAGATGAGTTTCATATCCTCGGATGCTTTGTGGTGATTTATCTGTTAGTGAGACAATCTGCAAGACACACAGCTGTTCCCCGTGAAAATAAACTTGTTTTAAAATGACAGCCCAGCCCCATTACCACACAGCATTTTTACAAAGTCACAAATACGTAAATCTGTTTGAAATGCTAAAATATATCCAGTAGCTGTTTTGCAGTGACTGATGTTTGCTTCACAGCCTCCAGCACAAAATAAAAACATGTACCATTTAGACCAAATAAACCTAGGTTGTAGAAAAATCCTTTTTGATGAAAGTTGTGTGTTAAACGAAAAGATTGCATCCGTGCTTAAAAGAAACCAGCATTTACTTTTGGAGACAGCTGATGCAAACAGCAGCCTGCTGAATCAAAATCACTTCCCCAACCTCCTCCCGATGTTTTGAGATGCTTAATAGAAGTTAACCACCTGTTAGCTAACTGATATGGTGCTCTGCAGATAAGACCTGAAAGTTTTAAACTGACAAGTATCCATAGCTCCTCTGAGTACAGCTGACTCAGGTGAGGCGGTGTCACACCGCTCAAAGTTGGCATGACTCAAGTTCAGTGGCTCATCTACAGTCTTTCACTCCGTCAGCAGCTAAGACGAGACACAGTGAGAGTACTGCTGTGGTGAGCTGACATTCACTATGTTGCATCAACAAATCAACATTAGCTTATATGGCTAACATTAGCTACATCATGGGTATTAGCCACGAATGTATTGTAAGAACTGAACAATGGGCTGCGTTCCAAATCGCACACTGTTTCTGTTTACTTTTAGTACGTACTACAGCTGCCCTTACAAAGTACATACTGTTGCATGCAGTATGCTTACAATTGGGACATACTACTTCGTCATAACATTGCGCCTTGAACTTTGACCCTCTTGCAAGTGTCAATGAGCTGTCATCTGTCTGTGCCCTCTCGGCAGCTCAGTCAATGTGACATATCGTCCACTGCGCAGAGGATCGTGGGTCAGAATAGCTAGAAAAGCACGCTGGCTTGCACACTGCAAAATGCGACCAGATGCAGTGGGATATCCTGGAACTTTTGGCATATTGCATTTGACACACTATGTATTGGGACATACTATATCTGTTTCTGGCATGCTAAATAGTGTGTAATGGGAATCGGAACGCACCCATGGACTCCAAGATGGCATCCATTTATTCAAATAAAACATTTACATTTTGTGCGTAGGCAAAAAGGTAGCCGTAGTTGTTTGCACAACATCATGCACATAAAAATAGCTTTTCTTGGAAAGTTTAAGAAATATTAAATCTTCATGGTTTAAAAATGTATAAAACTAAAAGTAATAATTGAATCGTCTTTAGTTTAAAGTATCCTGACAACGCCACAGGAAAAAAATGGCAGCAACTGGTGACACCATATCCTGCTTTTTTTAAAAAAATACATCTATTGTATTTGCTATACTGTAGGTTGCTGTATATAAAGTGCAGGGAGACTAAAGTGCAGGGAGACTGGAAGGTTACAGCATTCAAAACAAAAGCAGGGCTGGGACAGCTCTGCCTGTTTGGAAAGCTTGAAATCTCAGCAGCAATTGAGGTGGCAGAAGAGCAACTGGCATTTATCAACAACACTTGCGAGCCGCCCTTCACAACATATTATAGTAATTGCCTGAAAAGTGAGCAGCCAATCTCACAGAGGCACATGCACATCCTTAAAATCTGTGCAGGGTGCTTGTGAGGAATTATCTGCACTGACAGACAAAAAAACCCCACCCACACTCAGCGTGCTCATTCCCAGCTGTTCTCTTTATCATATGTAGACATGATTGACAGCGTGTCGACCACACATGGTCGTCTTCCGACAAAAGTCACCTTTACCTACACAGAATGAAAAGAACGATTGGAAAAGAGCAAGAAGCGCACGTACTTTTTGTCTGTAATCGTGTGCACAAGTGCCAGTAACAGTAACAGATTACTGATTGCAACTTTAAGCCTCAATATCCTCTCAATTAAAAAATACTTAACCACACCCAAGACTCACAAAAAAGAGAGAGTGGAGTTTTTAGTCACATTTATTTAAATCCATTTGGGGGTTTTAGAGCCAAAATGAAGGCCCTTCTGTACTGCCTTTAACTTTCAGCTTTTCAGCTAGGGACAGTTGTCAAGCATGTTGTGACAGTGTGTTTAAATCCTGTCAAAGTGAGTGAGCTTCTCTAAGACAAAATGGACAAAATTTAAAGTGGTGTTTTATATTAGTTATTTTCATATCAGGGATGTTAGTTTCTCATCAGTAATCAGTAAGTTTATGAATGGGACAAACTCAGTGAAGTCCTTTAAAGCAGATATGAAATGGTGCAGCACTCTGATGTGCTTTTCTCTCTACCTGTGTGTGGTGTTGTGATTGCAGAGTCCAAGACGCAGTGTAGCGTAGAGCCACCGCTTCAAACCGCACTTAATCACACACTGCAGCACCGAGTAAATATCTAATCACACACACTGAGCTGCATGAATGCTGATGCAAACACTAATGTGTTTACCGTGCGCAAACACACACACACTGCACATTTATGAATGAATAAACACACACAAAAACACATACTGACACGTGTCTCTCAGAAACGGATGGGAAATTCCATCTTTTTCCAGTTTGTGTAACGGTCAGACCAGGCTGAAGCACACACACACACACACACACACACACATCACTGTGATCTATCTCAATGCCACGCCTCAACAGATTCAATCAGAAGGGAGCCTTTGTTTTTTTTTCCTATCTGTTGTTTTATTTTCCTTTTCTCTCTCTCGCACAAACACACACACGCACACACACACACACACCTTCTCTTTTGTTTCTCAGTTGGAGCCAAATAACTTTAGTCTGAATGTTCCCACAGCTCTCACTATGGAACTAAACACAGACATACAACAGGACCACACACACACACACACACACACACAAATGCAAGAGAGAGGAGTTATTGCTGATGCGTGGCTGATGTGTGTGTGTCTATATATACATTGCATACATAGTGGAGGTGTGTGTGTGTGTGTGAGTGTGTGTGTGTTTGTGTAGTGGAGCAGGTGACAGTGGGAGTGAGTTACAACTGCTGCTCGCCCTCTGTCTGGCCATCAAGATTTATGACACCCTTACGCACTTTATAACACACACAGAGTTTGTATTATTATATTTGTGTGAACCGTCCATTAACTGCACATATTCTCTAAAACATAATGCCTAACTGCCAACACAGTCTTAAGTGAGCTCCCACTGAGCAAAACCTGATCCTGATTAGGTATCTCTTTCAAACTCTTTGTAGGTCATTTTTTGTCACCACTTTTTGATACAATAGCAATTTTTGCCCGTATTTATTCTAAACAAACCGATAGATCATAGATCAGTTCCCATTTGCTGAAGGATTTCTGGAAGCGCAACAAGATGGGAGCACATGACATAAAACAAGAAGAGGTGTTTCGGTAAAAAGTAGGCCTTCAGTGTCGTGCTGAGCATGGATGTCTGTAAAGATTTTAAAATGCTCCAAAAAACGGAGAGGAACTGTAGAGTTTGGTTTCTCTGTAGGTTTGTCACTACACTGTGTGTTAACTTTCATTTTATAAATAGTGATTTGATCCATTGTCAATATGAATATATCAATTAGTGCAGCCTTAAGTGATTCTTACAAATGTCTGTATGAAAGTGTTCCTCTTAAGTTGATTAAATCCCCGCAGTCACCTGAAGGCAAAAGGACTGATATGAATTTAAACCAAAGCTTAAACCACAATTACACACTTTGATCAACTAGATGCCTTTACTGAAACATGTGCTCTCATGCACACAACAACACATCTTGCCTTGACTCTTGTGTGACTATCAGGAGAAATCCATGAGTGTGTCTGCGTGGTCGGTGGCACTAATCAATCAGTGTAACTTTCACCTGCTTTTTACACCAGTTTGTGGTTATGACAGATGCTTGACCCATACTGATTGCACCGCCATACCACACGCATGTCTCTGCTCTCAGAGTAACACTATTCACTGTCATTCAAACTTACAACTAAATATGATCAATATGTGCTAAATGACAGATACACAGACAGTGTGGGTAAAAGTAAAATTGCCTCAATGTGGCGCCGAAGCACAATGCGACAGTACGGGTTCAGCTGCTGTCACATCCTCCTCTGCTCTTTCTTTGCCATTCTACCTCTTTTCATGACAGTTAATTGAGAAATATACACAATTCACAGCCTCGAGGCGCAAACCATACAGGTGGGGCCCCGGAATATGGCAGCGGATTGACTAATTAAAAAAGAAAATCCCATTTACGCATCGACTTTTCATATCCCAAGACCGATTTGATACGCTTGATTCAATACCAAATTCTAAAATCTCACCTGAGGCAGCGAATATTGCCAAGCGTCTGAGTCTAAAAGTCTAAATCCATCTGTTAGTGTGAGGAGCTGAGCCTGCTGCTGTCTGCCTGAGCAGAGCAGGTTGCACTGCAGAGTTAGGCAGATGTTAAAACTAAATGAAGATGTCCTATCTCATTTCCTCCTGCTCCTCAACTCCTCTGCCCAGCTCACTATGTCCCAGTCACTCCCCCTCCTCCGCCTTGTCTTCCCTCTCTTTGGTTATGTCCAATTCTTTTTCTTCCTCTTCCCAGTATAAACTCTGCCGTGCACGACTGACTTTTATACGACAGTACCATTTTCCACAGGGGCTAAAGAACACAGTAAGCAGTTAAAGTGTCAGGGGACATCAGTCTAACTTTGCTGTTACTTCGATAAACAAACACACACCGCTTCTCTATGCCTCACATTTTTTAACAAGCGACGACTTCATCCATCAACCAAACACTGTGCCATTTCTAGGTTTGATATGCGCTCGGTGAGTGATTATTTCACTTTGAATGAATTTTGAATTTTAAGTGAGGAGAAAGTAACCATGGCGACTTCTAAATCCGGGGACTGAATGAGCCCTGACGTGAATTAAATCACAAGTGCTGCGAGAGATCGTCATGCAGTCAATGACAGCCTTTCACTGAAGGACAACCCCAAACTTTTCGATGATGTTTACAGCACTTTAAGCCTGTCATGTTTCTCCTGTGCAACAAGCCGAAGTGCATCTGATAAACATTATATTCTGGGTAAGGGTAAAAAAAAGGCATACTCCTATTTCAGCTACTTTAAGCTACCGCACCTTCCACATGAGTCAAATCCCAGCCTGAAGCCTTCTGACAGGATGTTCCAGGGTCTAGATTAAAAACAATATTTTTTATTGGCTCTTTCCGGAAAAAACAAGAGGTTTTTATGGGCTGTCTAGATGAAAAACAGCAGGTCTAAGTGAAATAAAAAAACAAGCCTAGATGAAAGAAAACAATTAATCAGTGTGTTCAGAAACCACCAGGGCTCCTGGCAGGGGTAGTTTTAGGATTTCACCTTAGGGTGGGCTTAGCCTCTGAAACAAGAACGCAAGGTATCCCAAAGCACAAGAAAAACTGTCAGTGCTGGAAATGGACAGATTTTACTGGGGGACTCAGAGAGGCAAGCTGTAAGGGGGGGGTCTGTGGGTTCTCCCCTGGATATTTGTTTTATATTTCAGCTGCCAAATACACAATTTTCGAGCAATTTGAAAGGCAAAATATGTTTCCTTATCCCACTCAAAATAAATGATTAAGCCCTAAAAAGTATTGTTTATTTATTCATGCTCAAGTATAGACATCTGATTAGCAAGTCACAGGGTGAGAGTACGCTACCTACATAGACCGGTCAGACAATGAAGAAAATAGAGAGTGGAAATTCCACTCATGGTCTGCCTGCTATTCAGACCTGTATTTGGCATAGGCGGATTTGGGCCATATTTAGCCACTTTCTTTTAAAAAAACGCACATCTGAGTCTCTGTAACCAGGTCAACAATAACGCTGAGTGACAGACAACTTGCCTGTCACTCTCTTCTGCGAATTCTGATTTAATACTTCTGCGCTATATCTCTGAAACTCTTTTGGTTTTATTATTTCTCATGTCATTCCAAGCATGTGAAAATGTTCTGTATATATGAGACATGTGCACGAAAATACGGGACAAACTGCGTCCCAGTAAGGGACAGTGCACTTTATTTTTCAGTACGGGACGATCCTGTATTATACAGCGGCACTTAACAAACTTCAGGACAGATTGCACGAAACAGACACACAACTGGGTTATGGAATATATTTGGGTGGGCTAAAGCCTGAGCAGGCAGCTGTTTTCAGTGAAAAAACTACCCAGCTTTAAACGACGGACAGACAAAGTTAGAGACTAGCTGATGAACATAGTGGAGCATTTAGCAGCTACAGAGACAGATATTTTTTCAGGAGTTGGTGAGAAAACAGTGTGTTGCTCACATTTCAGCCACTTGTCCATGTATATGCATTGTTAAAATCAAGTATATAAGCACTCTTTAACTCCACTCAGATCCTGTGTCCCAGCAGAGGAGCCCTACTAACCAGTGTCAAAACAGTTTTGAGAGCATTATTATTTTAGTTTAGATTGTGCTCACACAGAACATATTCCGAAATAAAGTTGTGGGTAGTCACATTATCACAAAATAACTGAAAAAAAGAAACCTGAGGCTAGATACTCCTTAATCTGCTGTTTGCACTGTACTTAATGGGAACTTGAAGGCAGCAGGGTACATAGAGTACACAATGCACAGAGCGTGGTGGGGTTATGAGGGGGCCTACAGCATATTTTTTCCCTAAAAGGTTAATCTGGCCATGCCGACCAGAAGGGGTTGCTAAAGCAAAGGGTGTCCATAGCCAACAATGCTATTTGTACCCGGGCACACATCAGATACTTTAGGCTTTCTAACATGTGGTTGAAGTTGTGAAAGGGTCTATTTTAACCCAAACTATCTTTCCTAAACCTAACCAAGTAGTTTTGTTGCATAAACCTAACCAAACTGCAACTGAAAACTGAAAAAACTGAAATAAAGAAAATAAGCCAACTGATAACTCAAATCACTTCTTAAAACCAGGTTTTTCAGACCTGTATTTGGATAATAACCTATTATTGATTTTGCCATTTTTTGTATATTTCTCTTTTTTTATATCATATCATTATTGTGAAAATTACAGATATTTAAGTCCAATTAAGTAAGAAAAAAAAAAAAAATTCAAAGAGTTACCTTCATAATAGGAAGCAAAGGTTATTAAGACCTTTTTATCCAGGCACCTTAAAAAGCCATTAGTACATCTATTTGTGGCTTGAGTGACCTCACTGGGAACCAGTCCCCTGCCCTAACAATGTTAGAGTGTTAGTCTTTTCATTGACCCCGACTTCCCTGCATCACTGTTATAGAAACCTTGTTGAACTTCTAACAGCACCTACACTAATTTACGTGACTTTAAGTTGCCTTTCAACTTCTGAAATCTGATTAATCACACAGACCAATGATCATTTAAGTAAAACACTTGCAATTAGCTTCCATGACATTTTGTTTCTGTGTTTAATGGATGCACCCACAACCATGAGTGTGTGTGTGTGTGTGTGTGTGTGTTTGTGTGAGTTAAATGAACCCTGTGGGTGTGCTTTGGCGTAGGTAACACTCCATTACTTGTCCATTCCCTCTGCATGGCTGGCCTGAGCATTTTACCCACAGCATAATGCACTAATTACCGCTGTAAACACACACAAAGACAAACATGCATAACCATTTACCTTGCTAATTTCACTGAGCCACAGTCCTCCCGTCTTGCTCCTTCTGCTCTCTGTCAGATTCCATTCAAGTGATCACTCTTGTCTTGACTGTGTGAGGAGAAATAATTTGTTTATTCCCTCAACGACAAAAGGATGACCAGATTCAACCAGGCTCAAATGGGAGTGGGTGGATGGGGGAGGCGGAGGGAGGGTGCAGCTTCATCTTCATCACTGAATAGATGTGATTACATCTCTGGGTAGAGTGGCAGGGAGAAGGAGGAGAGAAGGCAGGAGGTGACAGTAGGTGACATAAGAGGTGGACAGATAATGACAAGCAGCAAGGCTGAAGTAGAACAGAGCGGATGAGGTCTCTCGCCTCTTTTTGTTCCTCTTTTGGGTCCTTGCCCTGATTACTGAAGACGAAATGAGCAGCAGTGTGTTTTTTCTTAATATTGTTTAAGCAGACTGATGAGGAACATTAGACACAAAGGCACGGTTGTGTGGTCAGGTCTTGTAGAGCTCAATAGGCACAGCATGATTAAATTCTTACTGTGGTGGGCAGACACTGAAAATGGTGAGACTCTACAATATAAAGTGAGACTGTAATGCTCCGGTAAGGAAATTAGAGCGTATTGAAGGCAAAGAATGACGAGTGCAGTCTCAAGACGTTTTTTCAGACTTGTCTTGGTCTGATGGTTTTGTCAGACAGACTGGAGAGGCTGCTCCCCTGTCAGTTCATCATCGAGACGCAAAATTCTCTAATACCACCTGCACTGTTCCGCACAGCCATTTAACGTGGGTAATGCTTATTTTCCGTGTAACAACCAAGCATCCTCATTTTATCTGTGAAGTTTTATGCACAAATGCAAAGATAGTTATCTTGTAACACTGTGGAAATAGTGTATAATTATATTTCTAGGGATGGCAATGTCAGTCTGTAGGTCAGCTGCTTTGGTCTTGACCAAAATATCTCAAAAACGATCAGATGGATTATTATTAAATTTTGTATGGACATTCATGGTCCCCAGACGATAAATCCTACTGACTGTGATGATTCCCTGACTTCCCCTCTAGCACCACCAGCAGGTTCACATTTGTGGTGAGTGAAATGTCTCGACAACCATTGGATGGATTGCCATGAAATGTGTTACACACATTCATGTCCCCCTCAGGATAGATTGTAATAATTCTGGTGATCCTCTGATTTTGATCCTTTTGACTTTGTGTTTTTTTTTGCTAATTAGCGAATGTTAGCATGCTAACACACTAAACTCAGATGGTGAACATGGTAAACATTATAGCAGCTCAAAATCAGTAGCATTGTCCTTGTGAACGCGTTAGCATGCTGATATCAGCATTAAGCTCTTCTGTGCTACAGCCTCACAGAGCTGCTGGCGGGGCTGTAGAGTCTCGCCATGAGTTCAGACAGAACACAAGGTGAATTTTCCACGTGGCACAATTGCATTTAAAGTCAATGGAAAGACACCAATACACACAAATTCAGTCTGGGCCGTGAAAATTGAGGTGATAACACATCTGCCCGACTGGAAAATGTTCCAACTTGTGCGGAAAATTTGCGCATATCTCAGGGCTTCATGAATCTAGTTCATGAACATACAGAAAAAAGAGGAAAAAGGAGAGAGACTGAGGGGAAATAAAAGAAAGAGCTGGAGACAGAGGCTGAGCTCAACACAAATACAGTCGATGCTTCAGTTTTTAGTTATCTAACACCTAACTTCTGTGCATTGGATGTTTGGGGTGAATCAACACGGACTACACGGTCCGGCGGTCAAATCTACCCGAATGACACAAGGCGAAAATTCAAGTGTTGTAATCATAGCTAGGATCTCTGTACCACATTTCAAGGCAAACCAAAAACATCAATCTCATTGTGGCACTAGAGGAAAAGTCAGAGGATCATCGCAAGTCATTGCATCATCTTCTTGGGACCATGAATGTCTGTGCAAAATTTCACAACAATCCATCCAATAGTTTTTGAGGTATTTCAGTCTGGACCAAAGTGGACCGATCAACCGATGTTGCCATCCATAGAGCCACACTGCTAGCATGGCAAATAAATGGAGCGTAAAGGGCTGGCAGGGGCTGCTAAATCTTCTAAAAGATGGTCTCATTTGTTTTCCGTTATTTACCTAATGCCCCAAAATCAATGCAGTAGCGATTTATTGATGTCAAAATGCTACACGTAGCACCTTTTATAAAAGGCAACTGAGAAGAGCGGCGTTGGAGAACAAAAGATGACAAGAAATACGAGGAAATGTGGAGATTAATTTTGAGGACCAGGACAGGTAGTAAATGAGGGGAAAGGAGCTCGGTGGATAAATAGAAAGTGGACGAGAGGAAAACATTGGGAAAACAGATGTTTAAATGAGAGTGATAGAGAGGAGGGCTGTTGTAGGTTGCCAACTCA
This sequence comes from Oplegnathus fasciatus, assembly GCA_003416845.1. Classification (NCBI taxonomy): domain Eukaryota; kingdom Metazoa; phylum Chordata; class Actinopteri; order Centrarchiformes; family Oplegnathidae; genus Oplegnathus; species Oplegnathus fasciatus. The sequence continues at coordinate 1,447,511 of NTHP01000072.1, read as the reverse complement.
TTCTCACACACACACAGTATGTTTACACAGCCTGTTTCAATTACATGGAATTAATATAGAATGTGCCAAGGCAACAGCACCAATTCATTCGCACTACTCAGGGACACAAGGGCCTTTCACAATGGTCCTGAGTACAATCAACAAGGACGCACACACTTCCACACACGTACTTTAGGAGCTTTATCTGAGTTCAACCTCAGAAAGCATTCCCACTGTTAATGCTGAAGTTAAACCAAGGCCACGGATAAACAGGAATGAGGCCTTTCTGTGTCATTATAGCAAAACTAGTGGAGATGGACACACTTTCTTCAGTTCCATTTGATGCAATTTGTTCATCCCGTCTCTTTTCATCCCACGCGCATTTCCTTGCCTCCCCAAAAAAACCACAAACAAAAAGCAAATGTTGCCAAGTCGCATGGCGGGACAATGAATCGTAAATGTAATGACATTCAGCCAGTGGGCCGCCATCTCCATGCACCTTATCCTGAGCAACCTGTGTGTGGAAATGAATATCGCACTGCAACGGAGGTCAAATATAAAACAGAATAAGCAATAAGGACTGCTCCTCCACCTGTGGCTCTGCAAGCACATTCACCATACATATTCAAAAGCACGATGGGAAACTCAACATGGAGCGCAGTGTGACTCAGCACACACACTGCTGACACTGTAAAACTATGATAATTTGAGTGTGTGTGCGTACATGCCGACTTTATAGATGTATTTCATGGAGTTTGTTATTTGCTGCGTGGGATGGTCTCATGAGACCCTTTAAACGCGTCTGCTGTGAACTGAAGACGAACAAGCAGTCCAGTGAGTGTGTCATGCTGGAGCAGCAGAGAGCGAGAGCTTCTATCATGGGGCTAAAGAGAACAACTTGAATGGACAGCCACAAAACTGAAGAAATGCATCTTTCTTTCGCTAAGATGGTGAATGTCAGTGTAGCATTGTCTTTGCATGTTATTATTTTTGGTCTGTCTTTGTTTTCGCAAATTAGTGGTATATAAACTGAGCCAAAATGAGCTGGAATACAACCAAACTTTAGATTATTGATATAATGATATGCTGTTGTGATGAGACAACTTATTTTATGAGGAGGTTCACTTCCATGTACACACTGCTGCTGATGATTGAATTTAATGTTCACTTTTGAAGCCTGGGTGATTATCAAACTGGTATTTACAGCACAGCTACACTATTTTAAGGTGCTTTTGTATGAAGTTTAGCAAAAGTTCAGTCAAAAAGACTCCTCTTCGTATGCTTATGTCATCGTAATGGGATCATTTGTCATATTGAGGTCAATCTCAAGACGGTGGGTCTTAAGTAATGTGAGCCAACCTAAGGGCAGACAGCAGAGGAGTGAGAGAGGAGGAGAGTGGTGTGCTGCTGCAAACACTGCAACGCTTTTTGTTGAGACCATGATGGAGAATGAATGATAACCCTCATCCCTGAAGAATTTTGGTTTAGTTTCTGTCTGCGTCTGTTTGTTCACCTAAATGAACTGAAACTACATCACTGTCAGAAATAATGTGCTAAATTTGTACCTTTACGTGTACAACGGCTTGTCACTGGAGCAGTACCTTCTCAAGGTACAGCTGTTGTACCCTTGACATTGGGTACTTATTTGTACCCTTAGGCGTGAACAGACTCACTTTCTCCTGATTTGTTTGTCTGAAAAAATACCATTTTATTGCCAGAATGACGAAAAACAGGTCCAATATTTAATTCAGTGTGAATCAGTCATATATCTGTACTCAAAATTCAGCACCTTCCACTTTTTTATGTCTTTTATTTCAAGGCCACTCAACCGTAGCCTACAAGTTAAAATCTACCTTGAACAAATAAGGAAACAATAAAACCTTCAAATCTAAAAGTAAAATGAATATTTTACCCAACTTTTCTTGGTATTTGGCCTAACACACACTGTCTCCTGATGTTGCACCTTAACATTTAGAAGAAACGGTACATAAATATACCTTTTACTGCTTGGGAACACATATGTACTTTTTTGCCCTCAAGCAGGTACATATACAGTAGTTACCTTCGGGTCCAATAATTAGCCCTAGGGGGTACATTAGTGTAGATTGTACCTAGGGGGAATGAAACTGTACCTCTATTTCTGAGAGTGTAACTGAGCTCAGAGCGTGGTTGTTAACTGGAGGAGGAGAGGAGGACTGGAGACCACACTGCAGACACTGCTTTTTTTTCTTTTCTTGCTTCCAACTCTGTGGGCATGTGCCCGATTCACCTCAGCCAATCTAATTTAGCCATGAGCTCTGTTAACCAATCATTAACCTGTTCCTTTCTTGACTGCCCATCAGCTGTCATTTCAGCCCTTGATTGGTGGAACACACCTCCACCCAGACCCAGTGTGTCCAGCTTTGGGACGATCCAATGAACTCTGCACAAGGTCACAACCATCCACCAGTGTCTATAGACTCCGTCAGGGTATATTTATACAGTATGCAGTTCATGGTGTTACTACCCCATGATAATGATGGGGTCTAACTACCAAAGACTACTGTACTGTACTACAGTATAGTATCTCCTCAGTATTGTTTTATGTTTTATATACTATGCACCCTATATCAAATTGAATTAATTTCACTAATCTCTTCTAAATGAGCTGTTGAGTTTGTGCTCCCCCTCAACAGTAAATGAAACCCATATCCAGAGAACACATCACGGCTTTGAGGTAATCTCAGAAGATCTTCAATACATCTACACCTTCCAAAGGGCAGATAAACAGTGCAGATTTGCGTTTTTAAGCACCACCTTAATTCAATTCCCTTATTCAAACAAGTGCACACACAGCCTGGTGAGATGTGGGCTGTTTGAGTTTAAACAGCTTATCAAGTTTCCTGCTTAGACACAACACAGCGAGATAGAAGTGCCTGTAAAGTTAAATCTGCATTTAGAAGAGTGCGTTACATTTATAAGTAGGGTCAGACCACTACAGTAGGGCTATAAAATACAGTGTTTTTTGCATTAATGTTGCCATTATTAAACTTTCGATGAAGAGTTTTCGTGTCCTGCTATGATGAGTCTTTTAGTTTGGGTCAGCGCGGGTGTCACACAAGGGGGACAGGTCTGCCACGTTATTAGCCACTGATGTATTGCAAGTCAGGTGGCCATAATTGTTAAGTTTATCATGTTATCACCCATAATATTTAGGCTACATCCTTACACACTTAATGTCTTTACAGAGAAGCCAGTGTGACAAGACCACTGTTATATATATTTATGCACCGTAACAGTCATGTGACAGATGCCTCAACACAGCCAGAAACCTAAACAGATACACAATCCATTTAAGAGGCCACATGACAACATGTGACAACAACATGGGCATGGGTCAGGCCTTATGTTCAAAGACAGTGGGCCTTTAATGTCTTAAGACGCCAGATTTGATCCTGTTAAGAATCAATAACTCTGTGTGTTAAGACGAAAAGGTCCTGCAAGATTTAACAAACAAAAAATAGTACACAATTTTGGCCACCTGGTTTGTGATATTGCTGCACAAAGGGACACTGGAAATAAGTCAGAGTTGGAGGTGCTGAGAGAAAGTCAGTCTATATAATGATGTCATACTAAATGCTGCCAGGATAGTTTATATCTAATAGTTATTAACAAGTTTACACCAAGTTTAGAGGAGGGAGGGAGTGAGACAGCCTTAGTTCATCATAGTTTAAAATAATGCAGGGCAGTGAGGATACAGGAGACCAGCTAAAACTCCAGTCTGCAGTGTAGTTCATACACTTGATAAACTTGAGAACTTGTACAGAGTTACATTAGGCTTCATGACTGAAAGGAAAGTTTTGTTTCATGCAACTTCTGCCCATACTCGCCCTCCCTCTCTCTCCCTTGTCCACATCTTATTTTAGACCAAATCACATATCCTCTATCAAGTGGATGTTATAGCAGTAATTACAGTTACATTATGTACTTTAGCTATAGGTGACTGAGCTGAACTCTCTCCGGGGCTCTGTCTGACAGGTTGTTCAGTGCTCTGACATCTTTGGTTACTTTGATTCAATGGGCCATTTGAAAAACTCTGGACTCTCTAAAACACCTCAGTGTGTTGGCGAGAAATGGAAAAGCTCTGACTTGCTGGGAGTTGCAGGAAGTATTATGAATAAACTAATACATACTGATAATTATAATTAATTGTACCTGATTTTAGGTGGTGCTGCAGCCCATTTGAAAGAGGACATTGCATTGCAAGGGTCAGGTCCCGTCCTCCAGACCAGGCAAACACAACACACTCACTCACATTACACATATACATCTTTGTGTCAGGGTCCGGCTCTCAGGTCGCTGACATGTTTGTATAGCATCTACCAGATACAGACGGGTGACAAATTAAAGGAAAAACCAACATGAAGTGTCTTAGTAAGGTGTTGGGCAACCATGTGCTGCCAGAACAGCTTCAGTGCGCCTTGGCATTGATTCTACAAGTCTCTGGAACTCTAATAAAAGATATTCCCTCATTTGGTGTTTTGATGATGGTGGTGGAGAGCGCTGTCTAACACGTC
>NTHP01000072.1:1427481-1439307 GCA_003416845.1 Oplegnathus fasciatus | reverse complement strand
AAAAAAAAAAAAAAAGGATACGTAATACAAACTTTTTATTTTTTTCTCTCATTTCAGTTTCATCTTGTAAAGTATATATATATTTGAACATATATCTGAACATTTCATTTCTTCAATAACGAGTGTGTTCTGCAGAATTTTTTGTACTCCTGTGAGTTCAATAGCAGAAATCCAGGACAAAGATTTGAAGAAATGTAGTGCTGCTGGTTTGTTGAGGAGTGTAGTGTCCAAACAAATACCCATCCGTGGAAATAAGAGGGATCCAATTGGTCCACAAGTAAACATATATCTCATTTCAAACACAGAGATATCAAGATGAGTCCAAATCCAAGTACCTTCCTTCAAATATGGATCTGAACCCCACAGCTGTGTCAAAGTCAGTGCGATGAAGATTGTCAGGATGAATCTATTAAACTCAAAGAATCTATTTGTTGAGACTTTAGAGACTCAAAATTCAGGATGACAACCCTTTATATTATTTTTTACAATAAACCTGCAGCTGACATTGATCTTAGAGGATACAGATTGCATTATCAATGTGTCAAGGAATAGAAATACTATTTTCCACAGAGTGCTCGGTAACACAGTGATGCTTAAAGTGACAGAAGAAATATTACATTCTTCCTTTTGCAAATGGCAAATTGAATTTATATGAAATAAAATGTACCTCTTCTCAATTCAATAGAAGCCCTCAGTGGTTTTGTTGTTACAGCTTTGCTTGGTCTGGTGTGACCAGCAGCTTATTGAGGCTAATGTTAGCATACTTTCCATTGATGAATATTTCTGCGCAGTTGACATTACTGAGTCAGTTCTCTGACTCTTCTCCTCTAGTGCTACTGGTTCACCATGTTCTAGTACTTACCATGTTCCCATGAATGCCATCAGCAAAAGTTACATATGTTCACTTGAAATGTTACAAATACTTTGGGTAAAGGCCAAGGCTGTAGCAAATATTAAAATACATTTAGGCACTTCAGTAATGAGGCTGGTCAAGCAATGTGGTCACTGGTGAGTAAAAACAATTCTAAAAGTAGTACCACGTAGAGTAACTAAAATATATAAAAACAATCAATAAAATATTATGGATAATCACAGTAGTTATTGGTGCTGTAAACATGTTCAAGGAACTTTGCACTACATGCAGTTTGGCAGAGGAACAAAAGTGCATTTAGAAAAAAAAGAGGAATGTCTTCTGAGATCCCACATGAAATGATTTTTGGAATAAAACTTTGAAGACTTCCACAGTAGCACCGTCACAGTTACTGTTCAACTGATTCCTTTGTTCTAAACTCCTAAAATGGAAAAGCAGATTTCCTGCAAATGACTGCTCCAAGGTGTAACGCAGTCCAACTTCCTGGCCGTGATGGAATGAGTCCAAACTTCAGCTCCCTAACTAGCAAGGCACTCTTAGATGTGAAGGCATATGGAATGATCATTTAAAGGAATTTGAGCAGCAGCACAGCAAGAAAACATTTCAAGTCCACTTGTAGATACTGTATGGATGAAGAAGAAGCTGACGAGTGACAGAGGCAATCTCTTCCCCTGCGGGCCTGTCAGCTCGTGGACCATTGGTGAGTATTGTAACGTGGGAACAAATGATTTAAAAAGAAGATTGTATTCTATTTGATACTGCTTTTGACTGGTCTGCTAGCAGGCTTGAATTTGGCAGGTAGATTTGTCTGAAAATCAGTTTACTTTACTTTGGTACATTCAATCACAGTCTGATTGCTTCATGCTTAAATTTGAGACAACGTTGACCTAAAAGTTTAACCTCACGGTGCCTTCAGCCTGATGGGAATACCAGAACTACTATATGTAGACAGGCAGGATATTTGTGATTCTTGTGGCCAGGTATAATATCCGGTCTTCATTTCAAATATTCTAAAAAGGCTCTATCTCTAGAGACTGTCCTACACTGTGGTCCTATATTGTGTGAGGCAGTGCAGATGGTATCAATGAGTCAGCAGTGACGTTCCCGTCTGGGTCAAATTTCAAGGGCTGTTTTCTTTTTTCCAGTCTGTCGTTGGGTGGAGAGGTCAGTACCAGGGCACTGCTGAGATCTGCAGTGATGCTGTGCTAAAAGTGGTCCACGCACCTTCAGAGAGAAGCTTCAGCAGCTGGTGGGGATACTGCAAAACTCACCAGCCCTCAGCATCTATGGGAAGGGGACTGATCACAGGTCAGTGGTGATGACAGGCGTGACACCGTGGATGAGCAGCGTGGGGCCCAGGTCCTGAGTCAGCAGCTCCAGCTGGTGTAAGTAGGTGGTGTAGCGGCGGGTGTCAGCTGGGGGGCGGGGCAAGTACAGGAAACGCACGGCAGGTGCAGGCTGGGCCGTGTCCAGGATCAGCTTATTGACAGCTGACAGGTAGTCATCTGACAGGCGCGTGGCGTTGCTCGGGAAGCTATTGACGTAATCGTCTTCGTCCTCTTCCACATCCACTCTCGGCTTCTTCTCTTCGTTAGTGGTATCAGGGGATTGTGACAGCTGTTTCTTGCTCCACTCGCCTTGGCGCTGCCAGTGTAGCGCCACCTGCTGGTCCCAGGGCACGGGGTAAACCTGAGCTTTAATCCTCAACTCTTTCAACAGCTGGCCCAGCTTCTCCTCGGAGCCTCTCACGCTTCGTCCTTCCTCCACGCACAGGAAGAGACGGAGCGTAGCTTTGCGCCAGGCTCTCACCATGTTGAGGATACATGCTAGCTGTAGCAGGAACAGAGAGCAGGTATCGACGTAGCTGCTGCTGTCCGGACGCAGGAGGTTGACCGGCCAGACGTCAACGTACACAGCCCCGTTCCCTGGAGAGGAGGAGGGCGGCGAGAGGACCTTGGTTCGGTCAAAGTTGTTGAAGTATCGGGCAAGCACCACATTCTTTAGCATCTTCATGGCGTCAGCAATGATCGCAACATACTCCTGGGATCCCAGAACCTTCCCATCCCCAAATTCACCATAGTCCTGTCTGTCGCTGGAACCCCGCAGGGAGGCAAAGTGGAAGAGAGGGGGCTGTTGCTCAAGCTCCTGTGAGGGGCCAGAGGGATCTGTGGACTGACTGGTAGAGAGCGACGGATCAATCAGCTTGTCCTTTGGAAGACAGTCGTCATAGAAACCAAGGACGAGGGTGTTAGGACGCATCCCACCTGGAGAGAGGGGAAGGAGGAGAAAAGAAAGATGAGGAAAAGAATGAGAGTAGAACATTTGTTACATTTACATGTTACATTACATTTGTTGTTGTTGAGTTGTTAAGTGAAGGGTAGAGGTAGAGGTTCAGTTATTTTAGCTGATGTAGTGAAAGTAAGAGACAGATGTCAAGAAGATAAGTGCAGGTCTGAGAACTGGAGGGAAGCCAAACAAAGATAAGAGAAAGGGCTGGAGAAAATAAGACTGATCACAGTTAGACATGAGTGACAACTCTCAGGAAAGCAGAAAGACAGCAAATAACAAGGAAGAACTAGAAAACCACTGCGAGTCAAATCTCTTTAAAGTTTGGAGTGGGTGCTACTGAAGAGGAGAGCAAGCACAAATATTAGTTTAGTGTTAAAACCAAGACTAAAACTACAGTAAGAAAATTATTTAAAAAAGCAGCTGTACCAAAAGTACAATACCTCCCTAAAAACAAGCTGAAATACATAAACCAGAAAGGAAATAATGTTTACACACTTTTAAAGTGTGCTTTCATGAACTGAGATTTGCAGGTGAAAGATCTGAAATAGTTTCAATATCTTAATGTTGAGTCTTTTGAAATGCATTTGTATGACAGTAATAGCTAAAGGTTGAACATATTTAAGGACATAATGTTGTACTGAAGTTTGAAGCACTGACAGAAGCTGAATGGCAGTTAAAATGGAAGTGCTGAGAGCAGTTATAGTTTCAGTTTATGTTTAAGCATTGATTGAAGGTAAAGTGTCAGTTTAAGTACTGAAAGACATTGAAGTGGCAGTTTAAACTGAATTACTGAAAGAGTTCATTCATTCATTCATTGCTTACAGAATGAGAGAAATTGACTGAATTGAAATTGTAAGGTAATTGTAACAGAATTGCTGACGGAAGTTAAAATGTCTATCAGAATGGCAGTGCTGAAAGGAGTTTAAGTGTAAGCGCTGAATGAAGTTGAAGTGGAAGTTAAAGTGAAAGATGAGATTCAGACTACACCTAAAAATGAGAAACATTATTTAAAAAATTAGCTAAACAAAAAGTAAAATTCCTGCCGGAAAACAAGCTGAAATACATAAATTATATATATTATTATGATTTATACTATTTGTATTAATTATTTGAAAGATTTAAAGTGAGATAAACTGGCTGAAACAATTTTATTCAGGAATGTCTGGTTTTCCTAGAAACAAAAACTTCTGCTATCGTAATTTTAAAAAATGCTGTAATCAAATGAAATACTTCACACGGTGGCTTTAATTATTAATTTTAGTACTTACAAAAGACAAATATCTCAAATCACAGGACAAAACCAGCTTTCAGCTATCAGCGGTTGTAATCCCAGATATAAATGTAGGCTTTCCAATGTCCTTAGTGACCAACAGGCACAGACACTGACCTAGTCCAGAGATGAAGAGGAGATGTTGGATCCCGTGACGCACAGAATTGGCCAATGTCAAGTTGACGAAAGCTTTGATGTTTAGATGGTCCACCAGGGACAACCAGGAGTCATACTGGGACTGCAGAGGGTCGGATGGTAAAGTGCCTGGGAGGGTAGAAGAAAACAAAATAGTATGAGGTGAAAAATATAGCTGACAGTTCAACAGAAGTATGTTGGGATTTAGGGAAGGTAAAGGGAAGAGAAGGCCAAGAAGAATAGATATGCAAGTCAAAGAAGAGAGTAGAGAAGTCGGTATGACAGAGCTGGAATTAGAGGCGCAGCGTGAGAGAGATACGAGACAAGATGTTGAGATGTGGGGGGGCACAGAGAGAGAAAGATGCAAGCACAAATGACAGCGTAGACAGAATGTGAGACAGAGAGAAAGATACAGGGGAGCACAAACAGGCAGGCAGGTGATCAATCATCCAAAAAAACATCAATATGTATGTAGAGAGCAATCCTGAGGTCACATCTGCAAGCTTCATAGACAATTCTTGTGGTAGTTTAAGCTGTGTTAGGACCTCTGGAGACTCCTAACACTGTTCCAATGGATAAATATTAATTGTATTCAGCTTTAAAGCACACAACTGCTAGAAAAGTGAGAGAATAAATGGATACACTTAAAATACATTAGGAGGGCAATGTGGAAGTAGCTGGAAGTCCTCAACAACAAACTCCTCTTCAATGTAATTATGTGAATGAATGACTCCTTCATATTTCTCAAGACCAAGTGCCTCGTGAGTGCTCAAAATGAGAGAAGGGCTCTTCAGTGGCTAATGAACATGTCATTTTTTTTTACTGTGAAACACACAGAGGATTTGGGATTCTGAAGACTCCATTCAGGGCCAGTCCCAGTCTCCCATCAACACATAAAAACCTCCCCCAACAAAATCCTCAAAAGACAAAGAAAACAATCAATGACCCTGCTCCTTTAAACTCTGTCAGTGTGTGCCTCTGCAGAAAAGAAAGGAGACGCCTCCGGAGCATTGTGCGCGCGATTACTTCCCTTGAAATAAAACAGCCGCAGATGAACTGATGTCATGAAGAAAGCTCTAGCATGCTAAAAAGGCCCATTAAATGATGCACTGCTCACTGTGAAACAGGGAGCAATTCTTAGACTTACATATTTGGAAAAAAACTCAGTTATGTCAAACCAGTCCTGAATGAAAACACTTAAGTGGCAATATTACTACTTTTTCTGGGAAAGAGTAGTACAACACATGGCTATTAAAATTCAGGAATAATGTTGAAGATGACAAAAAAACAAGCTTTTACTTTTGTCATTGCCACCTCTAAATATCATAATAATGTTAAATTATCCAAAAACTATAACCTATCACCATGCCTGATTTGTTTTGCTCATAATTAATAGTCGCCCTGTCACACTGCGCTGGTTTAGATGAGAAATGGTGCAGAAGTAAACTTTCAAGTACTCCTGATAATCTCATGTTGTCATGCAGAAGAAGTTTGGATGTCTGATTTCCCGATCGTTCACAGGAGAAAGACCCAACTTATCACAATGTTTCAAAGTAAGAGTCTGACTGTTGGACGTAAAGTTGATGTAATAGCATAGCTGAACACAATCAGAGACACTAACAGTGGGTCAAACTCAATTCTAGGATCCTTACTGAGATCTCCCAGCTGGACGTGTCCCAGCACGTAGAGGCCGCTCTTCTTGATGTCGTTGATGAACTTGATGAGGCCCACGCTGCTGCGAGGGTTGGAAACCATCAGCAGGACCTGAGGCCTCCAGAACTTGACGTGGTCCTTCCTCACGTCCAGCATCAGCAGGTACTTGCGCACCTATAGGAGACGAGAGAATTGGGATGAGGGTTGTCGTTGGGAACCTATGGTCCATACAAGTGGACTCAAATTCAGACAGTGTGTAGGGTGGAGTTCACCTAAAACAGAGATGACTCTGCACTTTTCGGAGACTTCTGAAACTTAATTACGTGACACCCACCTCCTGAGATCCATGTCTGGAGGTGATGTAACTTACAACACTTGCAGCAGAGATTTTTTGGCATTACATTTTCTTCAATATATGTATTTGCCAGCCTACAGATTTGATACGTGACATTCTTAATTCTCGCAAAAACACTGCAGGATTTTAATTTAACAATCAGAAATTGGCCATATATGTATGGACTTGAACACGCTCACTCATATATTTAAAGTCTGTTTCATGTTTTGCTTTTCCCCCACGATCCATCATCAGAGACGTGCGCAGAAGGGGGAAGTAACTTTTATGGATCACTGATGCATTAAGATCTCACATGGGGTTCACGCAACAGCCTATAATAAACTCAATAATGAATTTCACATCTATACTGTATCATTTCTTATGCACAAGGAAAATTAATTGGTCAAATAAACCACTTTGTGTATATTTCAGCTGGCACACAGAGGCTGAGGCTGACTGATTTGTCTGAAAGCTCCTAGAGTTTACATGTTTTACCTGTGATACAAGCTCAAGACTATTAAAAGCTATAGTGTAGTCAGGTTTAGGATAAGTAACTTATCAAAATAAATTTCACCTGTTAGTTTCAGGAAGTTTATTATGTGGAATTCATGGGAACACAAGGATGATGGTAAAAATACGACTGAAACACTATGGGAATATTACAGCTCCTTGGCTGGTGCACCAAATAACTGATAAAAACACAAATTCACTAATCTATTTCTCTGAACTACAAAACTGGCAGATATGTCACCGACAAAACTATTTCACCACAAGGTCAATTTAGTGGCTGTTCTGGAGCTTTCAAACATATTACATGATCATCTTCAGCAAAAGAGTTTGAATGGCCTAAGAATGAACTTTGAACCTCAGCTTTCAGGCCAACATGGATGGGGAGTCCTTTAAGTGCTCAGAAAACTGGAAACTTGAAAATCTACAGTTCCCCAACAACTTCATCTGCTGATGAAGGTCGTGTGATATGATCAAAAGCAACAGCTACTAAATGGACCTTGTGGTGAGATTCTTCTCTTTTCTCTGTTTCCAGAATGAACTTTTAACCTTGGCAATTACATAATTTAGTGTGTTCATTATTGAGATAGTATCCTGGAAAACCAACTTAATACAGTATTGCTACTATCAGATGTTTGTTTGTATCTGGTCTTATTTATTCTCTATAAATGTTTTTCTCATTATATATCTCTCTACATTATCCCAGTATCATGTGATTTGTTATGCACAGATTTGTATTCCCTGATTTCTTTGGGATTAAAGACAAATGCATAAGAAAATCAAACACCCAAAAGCTCCCACAAGACAGATCTGGCAGCATCAGAGGTTTGGACTGGATGAGAGTGATTTCAATAATCTGAGTGAGCTGCCAAGAAATTCAGTTAAGCAAATGAGTCGCAAGAGTAGGGACATGGATAAATGGACTTTTCCTGTCTATCTTTGGACTAAAGTTTGGAGCTCAAAGTGAGGCTATGTTACTATGTTAAGAAGAAATGGCACAATGTTCCTCTTACAAACAAAGAGTTGAATTCATAAACGATAAAACGCACTTTTGCTCAGTTTAATACACTCTGGAGTTTTGCTGCTACAGCCGTACTAGTAAACTTTATACAGGTATTGCTGTTTAACTGACATTACTTAATCAGTTCACTGACTTTATGAGTCTACTTTACTTGTGCTACCATGTTTCAGCATGTCACAGATGAACATTTCAGTCGTTTTATCACAATAGAAAAATAAGAAGTAAACACATCATGCCAATTTTTTAATGTAATTGCCACTAGTGGCCACTGTTCAGCAAAAGGTACCTAGTCTTGCTTTAAGTGGCTGACTGACTCACCAACTCTGAATGTCCTGTTTGTATGTGTGTGTGTATGTCCATCTTATATGTATGCATGTGCTGTTGTATTGTGACTGCAGGGACTTCTCTTATGTAGAAACATATTACATCTCTAATCAACATCCCACTAGAATATCAGACCATGGCAGGGACCAAAAGGTTTGTGTGTATATACATGTGTGTGCATATGTGAGCATGTGTATATGCATGCGTACATGTGTGTCAATCAGAATGTTATTGGTAAAAATGTAAATGTAAAAATGTACCCATCGGTGATTGCTTATGAGCGTACGCTTAAATGCTAGTGTGTATCAGTTTGTATTACAATGCACACTGTAACACAACCATCATTAGGATTCTGAAAGTGTGTTGATGAGGTGGCATCAAGGTACCATTAAGCAAATGTAACCAAGTGGAACCAAACATTAGATCTGAACCTACAGCCTACTAGGAATGATTAACACTCGGTTTATACCCTCATTGGAATTAATGACCATTAGCTCAGTGACGACATGTCCACCATGTTAAAGCTGCTGCCTGCACTCTCGGATTCACCTCTCTGAGAGATGAAGCATAACTTTAAAAGGATCACTCTGTGTTTTTCATGGCTTTTACACTCTTGAGTGGTCCTTATTAAAAGTGGAGTGAGTGGCTCTGTCTTGGTGTTACGGGAAAGTTGGGGAGAAAGTTGTCTCCAACACAAGCACAGCAGGGATGTGATGTGAAGAAAGCAAACTTAACTGGAATCAACCAATCACCTCACATTTAGGGGGAGGAAGCGGAGCCTAAAGCACTAACCAATTAAAGCAGTAGCCCTTTTTTGTGGGCTAATCACTTCTTAAATGGAAGAGCATCACTTGAGAATGACTAAAAATACTTTCACTTGAAAAGACTTTTAGGGTGTGTTTAATAGACTTGAGGTAATGATATGAAATTGTAGGTGAATGAAAGAAAGACACTTTTCTTGTGTTGCAGCTCCACTTAGGGATTTTGCATGAAAAAAAAACAACAGAAAATCGAACTGATAATGAATGTCTTAGCGATACAAGTTTAGCTCAAGGTCCTGAAGCTGTTGAGTGTACGTGTGTGTCTATGCAGCCATCAATCAAAAATGAAGATGCAACCATTTCCAACATTATTACCATCATAATCACCATAACTGTTTTCATGCTCCCGTCCGGTAATTGCCGTAAAACGAAAAATCGAGGTCTCAGAGGCGAAGTCCAAATGCCTCCACTCATCTAATCATCTGTCTCTCTTTATCTCTCCATTTTCCCGTCTTCTCATCCATCAGGCTATCATCATTTCTCTGTCGCTTCAGTCTCATCCATCACGTAGTTTCTCAATCATTCATCCCCTCTCCCTGCTTATATTCTGTCTCTATCTTTCCCTCCCATGATACCATCAGCATTTCTTGCCTCAGTTTGTCTTTTTCTTCGTTCTCTTTCTCTCCTAAACACTGTTGTCAGCCGCCTGTTATCTCCCAGTGTGTTTTTTGTTGCGAGCTGTTGTGTCTCCCGTCCCTGCTTCAATGTCACCCAGTTGGCACCCTGCCACACTGGCTACTGCTGGAGTGGAAGACGAGTGCATGTATGAGATATGTACATGCACACACTTGGCCTCTCCTGCTAGGCCTATTAGTGTGATCGTTTTAATCAGACTGGGCTACTTGCCAGGGGCGGATTTAGAAACGTTTGAATGGGGGGTTGGGGGGCTGGGGGCAGACTGGGGCACAGTTTTAAAGAAAGGAGGCACATTCGTAAAATTTGTTAAAACGTGGTTAAGACACATATTTAAAGCCCTGGTTCTTGGTAATAATAAACTGTAACATTATTAATAGTTACAGTGTTTATTCAGTGACAAATGAATGCCAAATATTCAACTTTAAATATTCTAATAAGAAGTGATATCAATAAATAGCTACTATTTGTAACTCTAAATAGCCTACAGCCATGGACAGGTTATGAGACAATATAAAACGACTACAAATGACTTTGTGGTTGTTTTGCGAAATGACTGTTAAGGTGTTTTTCATCTCTTTGTGTTCGTTTTAGTCTCTGTGAGCATTTTGCATCTCTGTGGATGTTTTTGTCTCTGTTTTGCGTCCTCTTTGTAGTTGTTTTGTGTCTCCTTGAAGGTGTTTTGCGTCTCTTTGTAGTTGTTTTGTGTCCCTTTGTAGTCATTTCGTGTCTCTTTGTAGTCATTTTGCGTCCCTTTGCAGTCATTTAGTGTCTCATCTGAAGGTGTTTTGTGTCTCTTTGTAGTCGTTCTGTCTCTGTGGACGTTTTGCAACTCTGTGGATGTTTTCGTCTCTGTGGACGTTTTGCATGTCTTTGTAATTGTTTTGTGTCTCTTTGTAGTTGTTTTGCATCCATTTGTAGTAGTTTGTATCCTTGAAGGTGTTTTGTGTCATTTTGCGTCCCTTTGCAGTCATTTGGTGTCTCTCTGAAGGTGTTTTGTGTGTCTTTGTAGTTGTTTGATTGACTTTTCAACAAAAAATGTTAACAGTCACTTCACACAGGGGCCCCTGAGCCTGTACCCGGTATGTCTGTTCAGTAACCCATCCATGATACTAATAAGCCAACTCCCTATCACCTTTTGACTCTGGTAAGGGGGGCGCCAGGGGTGGCCAATCAGATTCCAGGGGGTGGGGGCTGTCTCGGGTTGAGAGAAACAGCAGAGGAGGGAGAGAAGGAGGAGGAGATGAAGAGAACAGGATGAGATAAGGGAAGGAGGATGAGGAGGAAAAGCTCAATAAGTTAAGTGGTTGTAATAATGTTCTGCCTCATGACAAGCCGCTGGCAAACCCAGCCAGCCTCACCCTCCCTGCCCATAACCCCTGCCCGCAGCCTTGGCAACGGTTCCCCTCGGCAACGGGCCCTCCTGGCAACGGTGCCCCCTCTCCTTGAGAGCAACAGGCTCACCAGATAGAGGACATGGAGAGCTGGATGATGTAAAGCTCTGTGTGTGAGTGTATGTTTGTGAGTATGCGTGTGTGTAATAAATGTAGAGAGCTTTGCTGAGGGAGTAGATGCAGATGTGTGTGTGTGTGTGTGTGTGTGTGTGTGTGTGTCTGGTAAACCTGATATAAATGTGATAGATGGCTGCTGTAGGAATGACAAGGCAGTGTTGTGTATATGTGTGAGAAAAGAAAGTGAGGGAAAATGTGTATGTGTTTGTCTGCTAAATGCAGAGGGCTTGGCTGAGGGAGAGGCAGCAGAGATCAGTCTGTCTGTGTCTGTGTTTGTGTGTATGTGTGTGTGTGTGTGTGCGTCTGCGTGTCTCCATAAACCTGATAGAACGATTGCTTGGCAGAGGTACAGGCTCTTGTAAAGCTGAGGGGATGAGATTTTAGTTGCTCTAGTAATGACAAGGCAGTATTGAGAGTGTGTGCCTGAGTGTGTGTGTGTGCCTGAGTGTGTGTGTGT
>NTHP01000072.1:1403179-1427343 GCA_003416845.1 Oplegnathus fasciatus | reverse complement strand
AAAGCTCTGTGTGTGAGTGTATGTTTGTGAGTATGCGTGTGTGTAATAAATGTAGAGAGCTTTGCTGAGGGAGTAGATGCAGATGTGTGTGTGTGTGTGTGTGTGTGTGTGTGTGTGTGTGTGTGTGTCAGACCTGGTGGAAAATGAGAGCCTGGCTGATGTAGCCCCAGCTGGAGGTAGGACTGAGGTAGTGAATCAGCAGAAGCAGCAGCAGCATGAAGGCGATGCTGGCCGAGGCGTAGATGGCGTTGATCAGGAACATCATGACGGCGCAACCCACGATGCCCAACACGCACGTATGCCAGGTGAAGTAACGAAAGGTGGGCCTAAGAAGAGAACAAGAGAGGTGGAGAGGAAAGAGTTAGGGTGGAAGCAATACAGATTTCCTGATAAAGGACGAGCAACTTGAAAGAGAAATACCAAGCTGAAATTCTACTCTGCATAATTTTTTTAATTTTCAAGGAGCTTTTGATTTAACTTTTAAAGTTGAAAGTTGGCAGGATGAAAACATCAAAATGTTGTTGGTTGTGGCCCTACTGCAAACACACAACACAGCTTGATTATTGACTTGGCAAGATTTAAGGTAACATTCAGTATGAATTTGAGTGTGAATTTTGTAGGCAGTTACAAGGTATCACGACTCTGGGTGATATGTGCACCTTAATGTGTAAACTTCAAACGTGATGTCTTTAGCATGGTCTAAACGACTTTCTGATGCTGCTCTACAGTTTCGACTGTAATCTGGCATTTCCGACGTAATAAAGTATAGAGATGGTCCTTTTAAGTACATGTGGGTAATAAACGTGCCATGTCTTTGTTTAAAGTTCTTCAGAGGGGTTCTTTAAAGAATATGATAAGAAAAACCTTTTGTTAGCTACTAGCTCACATCCTACACCTCTGAAGAGGCCCTTCCTAAATGTCAGTTCTTTAGACTGAGAGGGATTTGACAAACCACTGAGGATTTCAGTGAAAAAGCAGCTGGAATGAAATTAAGATTCTTCTAACATGGTTATCCATCCACCTGGGTTGAAAAGGCTAATGAAACAGGAATCTCAAGTTGAATTATTAAAGTCTTTGTGCAAAGAAATACATTTTCAGAGTATTACTACATTCTGACCTCATTCCCACGCTATTAAGTCCATTTTTAGAAAGCGATGGCAGATTTTTTCAGACAGATGCTTGAATGATCTTTTACATTCTATGATCCCCTTCCCCTAGTCTTTAAACTGGAACTGGAATTTGATCTTTGTTCACCTTAAGATATTCATGGCATGAGAAGGTCAACTTGGCATATGGAAGGGTTGACCAAGACTTGTTACTTGAGGGGTGGAAAGATTTTCCACTACTATTCCATGGGTTGCTCTGAGATTTGGTACAGATATTCAGGGTGCCCAGAAGATGAATCCTAATGACAGCTACTGGATGGATTGCCATCAAATTTGGTGCAGACATTCATGTTCCCCTCAGGATGAATTGCAATCACTGTGCTGAACCTTTTAACTGTTCATCTTGCGCCACAGTCAGGTCAAATTCTTAAAATTGAAAGAAAAAATTGAGATTGAAAGACGCTTCAGGAAATCATATTGTTGTCTGGATGGTGCAGAGTAGCACGATGTGAACACACAGCACCACAAATCTGCAGCCAGAGGCAAAAGATGTGGGTTTTTAACAGTTAATTAGATAGACACAAATAGTTTGGTGAAGCCTTTTACATAACCACATCAACCCAACACTATTTCAGTCATAATTCTACTGTATCTCTGTAAATGGTCACAAGATATCTCAAAATGTGACATAGCAGCGTGGGCACTGTAATGCATAAAACATGAACCGCTTATTTTTTGGAAAGGAGGCTGTGACGCACAGGATTCATGAGCTCCGGTAATCTGATGTCTCCGCATTAAAAGCACAATACCGAGTAATAAGGGGCCAATCTGATGTGTGTAGAGGTGTATGGGGTTATTTTGTAGCAGCCTGGTGTCATTTACATGTCATTTAATGAAGGTAAACACGGTGGACAGCTGTGCGTAATGGGACCGCTCTCTGACGTGGCACTTCTCCAATCAGAGGCTGCAGATTTATCAACACGTGTCCTGCTGCCTTCAGTTGGCTGCAGGGATTTAATGAACGGGAGGAGAAGCTTTTAAACAAACAGTTTAAAGCAGCTGTGGACAGCAGATAAAGAGTCAATCATATTCATGTAATGATTAATGCGGACTGATTTACAGCCGTTGCTGCTTTAACCACAGTAAACGGGGTTTTTTTATGCCCATATAAACACATCTGGATGGGGAGTGTTTCATTGAAACAGTTTATTTACATTTTAAGCATTATTGTGTTGTAAGTATTTAGTTTGCTCAGACTGACACTAGAGACAGACGTGGTTCTGGGACGTCTATTCTCGGCGCAAAGTCTAAGAAACATTTTCAAGCAAAATACCAACAACTCGCTTTGCACTGCCTCATTACAATGAACCTCCCACCTGTTGGTGCCTCTCCTCCCACCTGTGCACCTTGTGCTCTGCGCTCAGCACCAAAATACCAAACAGTTGAAGCGCTGCTTATTGCACTGCCATGAAAATAGGGCCTTTAGTCTTGTTCTATGATGGTAGATGGTTAATTACATATTGCCATTGATAAGTAGTGCTTTCATTAAGTTCTGAAGTTTTAACATGGTTCCACTGTTGATTTTATGGTTTTGGAATTACTTGCAATGAATTTACTCCTGAATGCAGTGCATTTTTACTGGTGTCTTCATATGTGTTGTGCTGGGTATGACCTTAAGCGTAAGGTCTGATGAGCCTGTGTGCATTAACCATCTTCTTTTACCTTCAAAAAGTAAAGAATATGAAATACAGCAGTTTCATAATAGTGAGTGAGCCATCTGGAAAATGAACTAACTTTCACCAACGCTGAGGCAATCTTTAAAATAGCTGCTACACCCGTGAAAGAATTTCATTTGTCTGGGTCTCACTGGAGAGTTTCAGAGTCATATGATGGTCTAAATCCCCCTTCCAGAGACTTTCCCACCCTGACAGGAATACAATTCTTTAGGAAACATTTAAGCAGATAGCTGCTGTTTGTTTAGAAATTTTAGGAATAAAAATAGTCAAATATAAAGACAGAAATGTCAGTTATATATATTTTTTCAAAAAATAAAACACCTTGCAATATCATAGTCCTGTAGTAAATAAATACCTATTTGGTGAAGCTCATAATGTTCTGTTTTTGTTGAGACTGTCAGCGTTGTTACCTCAACTCACCTTTATTCAACTCAGTGGTAATTCTTGAGGTAATTTTTGCTGTGTTGTTAAAAAAACATCCTGTTCTTTCAGTCAGTGTTGCTGAGGCTCTACTTCTGACTATACTTGCTTGGCTTTTGACATCATGATTTTTCAAAACCTCCCCTCTTGCCCAACACTGTATAATTTTCCAATGTTTGTGACTGATGCTCCAGAAGTTCAGGCTGCAACTGTCTGGTCTCACTGTACAATTGTGTCACACAACCACTGTATGCTGAATACTAATTAACAGTATGTGGCAGCTGATGTCATCCACACAGACAGACTCACAAAACACACACTAGCCAAGTAGACACACATGCCCTCAACTATAATAAGTGTTACTTTAATTGAATAGTTCCATTGGCAACATAAACAAATAATTTCTTAATGAAACTTTTCAATCAATATACATTTCAGCAATGCAATTTGGGCCACAGTTATGCTGAAATACTTTTTAAAAGGTCAGATTTTAACCATAAGTGATATCTGAATCTCAATGTCAGACAAACCATAATTACTTTAACTCAAATTCTCCACACACACACACACACACACACACACACGCTGACAGAGTCATTTCCTAATGCGTGACTGTACAGCAGCATCAAAACAAATGTGGAGTTAATTCGAGGAAAAGAGCAATTAAAACAAACACCACACAGATAATAAGCTGCCGCTGCAGACTGCTGTAGACCTCTCAGCGCTTGTGAGAATGAGCTTGAATTCTTATATGAATGAGTGCATTAGTTGAATTCACTGCACACATGTACCTGTCAAAATATACTTTCACATACGTGTGTGTCATTTAAGCGTAAATGAGTTGAAGGGGTCTTGTAGTTGGGAGCCAGACAGTGGATGGAAGTGCCCACATATTTAGAGGATCATGTAATTGACCCCAATTTCCTGCAGTAACTGCAGCCGTGTGGATAAACAGCCATTAAAATAGTCCCAGCTGTAATTACACAATGTAGCTCAAATGACCGACTGGCTTCCTGCACGGATCCACTGACAGATTTAGACTATTTAAGAGGGGGAAAAGTAACCACTGCGGAACACTACACAGCAGGAAAGTGCTAAAGTATTGAGAGGATAGCAGGGGGTGACACCACCAGGAAACTAAATTAAAAGGGAAGGGAAACAGAGGGATCGACAGACAGAGACAGCCATTAGCCCTCCTACTGGTCAAGTGTTCTTCATTGATAAGGGAGGGGCAAAGGAAAATGTGAGCAGGTCTAAGGTTAGATCAAAGCTGCTGAAAGCCAATATTTCACACTGATATTCAAGAGTCTCATCCTGTGTGACTGAGACAGTAAATACATCCATTATTAGTAGTTAGAACCAGATCAATACTGGATTTTTGAGACAGATATCGAAATTCGAGAGTTATAATAATCCAGCGTCACGGCTCTATGGTCTTGGTAGAGATATTCATGGTCCTCAGGGGATGAAGCCTAATAACTTCGGTGATTGTCTGACATTTGCTCTAGCGCCACCAGCAGGTTGATATTTTTGTTTTTTAGTGAAATATTTTAACAACTATGCCATGACATTTGGTTCAGACACTCATGTTACCCCTCAGGATGAACTGTAATAACTCTGATCTCCTGACTTTTCATCTAGCGCCACCATCAGGTCACACTTTTCATTTGTCCAATACTTTGGTTTATGAAAAAATACCTGCAACTTATGACATTCCCATCAGCCTCAACTGTACTTTGTGTTTATTGCTATTCAGTAAATGTTACTATGGTGGTGAACATGGTAAACACTACCAGGTAAAGATCAGCATGTTGGCACTGTCATTGTAAGCATGTTAGCATGTTGACATTAGCATATAGCTCAAAGCACCTCAGTGCCTACTGCGAGCATGGCTGTAGACTTACACATAAACACAACATGAACAAACATTTTGATAAAGATCCTTTCAGTTAGTTTTTTGTGAAAGAATTGTGACCAAGCACTTTGACACTTTGAAGTTGAAAAACTTGTCAGTGCTCTCTGGTGGACAAACTATGTAATGGATACCCCTTAAGCTTCCCTGCATTGCAATTTCTTGTTACTTTTTAGGACTTGGCTTGGGAACTGGAGGGTGGCCGGTTCAAGCCCAGCATGGACCACAGTATGGAGTGTGGACTGGCAGCTGAAGAGGTGCCAGTTCACCTCCTGGGCACTGCCAAGGTGCCCTTGAGCAAGGCACAGAACCCCCTAACTGCTTGGATGAGCTCCCTCACTCTGCCATCTCTCCAACTAATGTATGTCCAGGTCCTGTGTGTGCATGTGTGCGTTTCGTGCCTATGTGTATGTGAGTACCCAATAACAACAGTGCATTTCCCCTATGAGGGATTAATATTGTATGAATTTTTATTATTATATATCTCTGTAGAACACTGCAGTCTGTTTTCCACTGTTGTTTTCAAGTTGAGATAATTGATATTTTTACTTCTCACCAATAAAGGGACTGAGAGCACTGAAGTTGTCCTTTCTGAGCAAAATATAAAACTTCAGCCCTATGTCCTAAGCGACATTACCTCTCTTTGTTCCCTATTCTTTGGCATATAGCATCACACCGGCTGGGTTGCTTAACATGAGCCAGTTGTGTGGAGTTTACTGATGTAAACACAGCGTTTCAGGCTCTTTAACATTCAGACAGTGGCTCTGCCATTTTGGTGAGATTTATCTGACTATTTTTAGGCATATAAATTCCCAAAACTCACACTTGTCAGGGTGGAAAATCCTCTGACACAGCATTTAGACACTGAAACTCGCCACTGAATGTCACACTAATGAAATTAGTTAGATGGTTAGCAGCAGCTCTCTAAGCTAGAGTCAGGCAGATTTCATTCCTGAAGCTGGTGAGTAAAATCCTCCCACAGCACAGTGGAATGATTTCTCCAGTGAGACTTTTGAAAGGAAATAATAATAAAACATATTGACTTGTCAAAACTCAGCTTCATCATATTATAAGTGGATGACAATATCATCCTGAAATATCAGCCCTATCCTAGCCCGTGCCCACTGTTGCATCTTACCGGCCTACTGTCTTCAAACTTTGCTTTTATTTCATCTTGACCTGATCACTTAGCATCGGCGGAGCCCACAATTCTCTCATCTTATCCCTCTCTCCATCCCATCGGAGAGCGGGTGTAATTACGATAAAAGCTCTCCCACCAGGTCCGCCCTTCCCCACCCATCTCTTTTGTCTCTGCGGTCCCTCTATCATCAGCGGCAACGGTGCCTCCATACAATCACCTCGCTCTCACCCCTTCTGCCGTCTCTCTTGTTCTCCAGCGACTGATGTCACTTAGCTGACACAGCAAAAGCACCCTGAAATAATCAAGCCAATCAAGTCCTTAGAGACATTAAGAAAACGAAACGGAGAGCGATGAAGATGGAGAGAGGAGACCGGGCCTTTAGCCAAAAGACACGTCATAATTGAGGGAAAGTGGGGACAGAAACTTTATCCTTACACTTCCTCACACACACACACACACAAACACAGACACAGTCTGTGGAGATGCCAGATTCTATAAGTGAGAGGTCAGTGAGTGTATGAGACGTTACGTCAGGCAGCATCCCAACACTGGCACAACACCAGTGGAGACTGGACTGACCTTAAAAAAAAGAACTTACAGTAAGAACTTAAGAAATCACTTGATATTGGATCAGCCTGGTATAACATGATAACCAATTCGAACTTGTCCTAAAAACTACCTGAACACAACTGCATGATGGGATCAATCTCAGGTCATCTTGTTACTCTATAAATCTCCACACAGCATAATGAAGAAATATCGACTTGAATGAAAGCAATCCAAGTTGAGATACAATCTACCTACAAATACCTGACAAAGAATCTGGAAAAAATTAGTAGAGGGACAGAATAGGGACAGGATGATGTCATAGAGAGCCGTAACTTTCTGACGTTTAATAATGATGATCAAGATATCACTGCAATGATGGGTTTATAGGTACATGTGATGAATCAGTGGTACGGGTGCCATAAATAGCCACAGCCGTGTGTACTGGTTGTCCGTGATGACAGCTGTTCTGGTGCTGTTGGAGAACCCTGCTGATGCAACACAGTCGGTGAAATTGCACTTCTTCTTTGCTGTTCTTCTCACTGACAGGTCTAATGAGTGGTGGACGGGGCACGAGTATCCATATGCAAAGAGACGTTTAAGGGCGAACCGTGGGAGTGGAAATGGGGCTCGTGCATGTGCGCCCAGTTCCACAATTAACAGGCGCACGTGTGGATTTCTAAATCTGTCAAAAAGAATGCGAATGCCTATTTCTGTCTTTGTGTGTGCACACAGTTGTAGTCGTGAATCTACACAGTTTTACGCATCTGGCTCCTGATCACAAACCAAATGACCAAGCTCCGAATATCTGGTTTCAGCAGAGGCTGAGGATAAAGGCACCTTTATCCTCAGCCATTATCAAGTCATACCCCTCTATTAACAGATAATGATTCTCTAACAACCTACAGTCTCTCACCCATCCAGACACAGCTGATGATCCATCTGGATATTTACACACCCCAATCTGTCAAATCACTCTGTCTCATATTTGGACAAAGGACTGGCCCAGCAGAGGACGACGCTTTTGTTTTTGGAGCTAATGGTTCAGCTGGTCAATTCACAGATTATTACAAAGACAATTAAGGTAGCTGCAGAGATTGCGGCTGTAATTTGGGCATCAGATGGCACCGAGCTGGTAAAAGTAAAAAGTGTAAAAATGTGTGTTTCTGTTGAGCTGCCAGTTGTTGTTGCTTTTCAGTTGCCCACTCCGACTGAAGGTCATCGCCTGTGTGTGACCGACTTCCACACTTTCCACAAACATCCTTTGGCATCAGCGTGGAGCGCTCAGTTGTGTCCTGAATCCTGGCCAGTGACCCTTGATACTGTGTGTACAATGTGTTCATGTGTGTGTGTGTTCATGCGTGTTTAAGCCACTAGTCCAAGTGGCCGGTGCCCATGCAGCATCAGCAGCAGGACTCACAGCACCCCCTGAGGAACACTCCACACAGCTGGAGCCACCGCTGATAAAGCTGCAGCCAACAGAAGCCTCCTCACACAAAACACACACACAAAGATAAAACTGCAAACACACACAAATGAAGGAAAGTACTCACAAGCAAGCACACAGATAGTCCAAGAGGCAGATGCACTCAGAAAAAAAAACATTCACCCAGCGTGACTTGGATCTCAGACACACAAACACAATCTCCAAATTGCATACCTTCACTCTCCTGCACTCACACACACACAAACAAACACAAACACACTTAACAAGCAGACATCTTTTCCGCTACATCATAATTTCCATCCCTCCCCTCCCCTACACAACAGCAAATTTAAGGGAAAGGGAAATATTTCTGCTAAATTAGTTATGCTAATTACAGAGCAGTTCTCAGGGGGAGAGACGGCGCTAAATGGCTTTTAATTCTTTTTGCCTGGAAAGAGACGTGGGAGAGAGCCAGAGAGAGAGCACAGTGAAAGAAACAGAGAGCACAAGTGAAAAAAAAATAAAAAATGCAACCAATAAACATACAAACAACTGGCGTTAAAATTTGCCTGGTGACACAGCAACAATGAACTAACAGAATTAAAAACTCAGGGGAAGAGGAAGGAGGCCCAAAGCAGGCGGCCGGCCAGACAACAAGCCGCCTTATCAGCTCCGGGGGCCCAGGGTCCCCCAGCCGAGAGGCAGAGGAGAGATCGGCGGCAGGAAAAGTTTTGGGGCTAACTTTGTGTCCTGTAGCCTTTGCCAGCGGTCACACAGCGATAACGAGGCATGAGCAGATAGCACACAGCACTGTACATGCAGGGCACCAGAGGAAACACTGGGCACTCTGAGTGTGCTGCACAGAAAGTTTGTTATTCTCTCACACTCACTCTTCAACAACCAATTCCTATACTAATACTATAAAGTAGAGACCGTATACTGATGTTGACAGTGCACTCTTGTGGCAGCTGAAATTGATGCATTTTAATACTTTTACAAATGCGAAATGATACAAGGTATAGCCAAGGTACAGCGACTTTACAAAACTTCACAAAAAGCTTGTAAAATATAATTTTCCAAGAACTTATAACTATATTTTTTTGGTTTCAGGTGTCAGGTAAGTCAGGTGCTCAAAAGTCAGTATGCACGTGGGACAAATGGGCAAACCTTCTCTGAATTGAGCTCAGAGCTGCTGAACTGTAGATTGAGGGGATAACAGTTTAAGCGTTAAATCCAATATTAGCTGCATGACTAACGGTCAAGCTTTGGTTTGGTACCAACAGTCGTGGCCTAATGGCAATACAGCCACCTCTTTAGTTTCCATGACTATCAGCCCTGTATTTGAATTAATGATGTTTAATTCCTGTATTTATGGACCTCTGTCATTCTTAAAATGGGTCAAAATATACTTAGGCAGCTATTAATATACATGGGTGGGACACCCAAGTGTAGCCTACGTCTGGGGAGGCTGATGTTGATCGGCACATGTCTAGTGGGGATCATCTATGACATTAATGACAAATGCATCTTGAGATCGACCGAATAGTATCAGGAAACATGAAATATATCCTTTCCTTGTGCACACAAACAGCGTGGTTCAATTTTTTGTGCCTGAATTGAGCGTTTTCATATTGACGTGAACATTTCTGCTTCCTGTCAATCACCTGACACCCACAGGAAGACATAATCAAAACATGTTGTCTTCTGGTACAAACTGTACTTTCGCTTTATTCAGGCTCTCTTTATGTGCTGGGACAGCAGCTCCTTCAAAGCATTTGTCTCTGCATATTTTTAATTTTTCAAGTTTTAAAAAATCCAATTATAATAAGACAAAATTGCTTAATGGGCTAATGGGCTAAATGCAGTCGAGGTAGACAATAGTAAATAAGCTTAAACTCTAAATTAAAGATATGCTATAACGGCTCATTAAAAGACAAAACATAAGGGACAGAGCTATTTCCATTTCTCCCAATTATCTGGTTCCAGAGCTCATAATAGAAATACTTTTTCCACGCAGTTATATTGCAGATTTATGAGCACTAAAAGTCACAGAGAAATGTGAGAACATTTTTTTGGAGGATATTGTTCCATTGGTCACCTCCCCTAAAATGAAGGTGATCTTACAGGTGAGAAAACAGGAGTTTGCGTCAGTTCTCACCCTCCGTGTGAATGCCTTTAAGGTATTCAATCTCCAAACTGCTCCAGTGAGACAAGACTACAGCTGTAGTCAGAAATGCAACTATCAATTTTATTCACCAACACCATCCTACAAATATTCCCATTGAATCCCATTGTGAAGAGAATCAATATTAAAGGAAGAACTCATTGGTTTGAGAATTACTTCTCCACCTCTTTGTTTTTCAGATAGGCAGTATGTTTACACTGTTTGTTGCTGTATTCTGATCTCAACTAGACTTGTCCTTGATGTGGAAAGCTGCAAATGTTCTCGCATGTCTTACGACTCATTTCCAACTATCACTGCAGAGGAATATATAACACCAAATGCACCGCTGGAGGCAACCTGTCATAACAATAAAGTGATGCATTGCGTTTAAACAGTTTCTCTCCTCCATAACCAATAAAAACAGCAGCAGTTATCATGTTCAAATGCATTTCACAGCAAGTGGAGGAGTTTAATCAAGGAAGGTATTTTTTTAGAAAAACAATATAGGTTATTGGATTTGGGGATGTACTTTTATAAATTAAAGATAGTGCAGATGTGTGACACTTCACACAGAAAATATAGAATAACTCATAAAAGAGTGAATCGAATGCCAAACTCTGGCTGTGTTGATGTCATGATGTAATCATCGAGCTACATATACACCAACACTGTCCTCAGGTTATGCTACTGTTGTGTGAAAATGGCTTCAGGGAGCTTTTATAAATCAGGATCATTGCAAGTGTCTTAAGAATACAAACAACACACACACAGACACCGATGCACACACACAAACATTGTAAATTTAAATCTCTAAGCATCTCCACACGCTGTTACTTGAGCATCCAGTTCAGGCTGCACCCCCACAAAAACAAACACACACACAGAGTCAGTTTTATTGTTGGTCCCACTCCAATATGGGGCTATAACCAGCGGCCAGTTTTATGTCTTTTAATTAGTACACTGTCACCACAACAGCAACCAGCTGGCAAACAACCACCTCCTTACACGCATACATAAACAATGGCAGAGGTAGAAAATAAAGAAGAGAGGGAGTGTATTTGGTGAGGAAAATGTGCTACAGAGAGTCACATCGCAGGGTGTTGACCACAGGCCGTCATTATGACGGCTAAACTGTGTGTGTGTTACCTAAGTGACACGTGCGTACCTGAAATTAGGTGCAGAGGCCCATTCCAGAGCGAGGCACGCCAAGTCCACGGCAGCATACACCAACAGGAAGAAAATGGTCACAATACTGGCGATGGTGTTGAGCTTCCCTGAAAACAGCACCAGCTAGAAAGAAAGACCCAAACAAAGGAAGAGGGAGAGAAAGAAAGAGTGAAAGGGGGAAAAGAGGATTAACATTCACAGCAGCACGTCATTCCAAAGTCGGACAGAACAGTGCATTTTAATGTCTTTTTCATATGACCTTTTCCAGCACCCACCTACTTTTTACACCCAAAAGATTTATCTCTAGAACATGAAGACAAGCACGTGATTTGCATGTTCATGCACTTTCTGAGTCAAAACAAGGGGATGAAGCATCTAATTTATAAGCAACTGCCATAGTTTACCTCACTGTCATCTACCTTCATACAGAAAGAGGCGACACAAGCTCATGTATACCTTTAATGCCTGTATGTATGGGAGTTAAAGACATGATTTAAGACATTTAAAGCTATTCTGTTTCATCTTTTATGGTTTTTCCACCAACAAAGTTCAATGACCTTGTTAGGAATTCTTAAAATGACATCTACTCTTTTCTCTCTCATTGAAAAATCAAGCACTTATAATATAC
This sequence comes from Oplegnathus fasciatus, assembly GCA_003416845.1. Taxonomy (NCBI): domain Eukaryota; kingdom Metazoa; phylum Chordata; class Actinopteri; order Centrarchiformes; family Oplegnathidae; genus Oplegnathus; species Oplegnathus fasciatus. The sequence goes on along the minus strand of NTHP01000072.1, from coordinate 1,415,097 downwards.
ATATGCAAATATAAATAGACTAATGCGCTCATCGGATCCGAATCCCTTTTCATAAGTAAGTTATAAATAAGTAGAAGTCAATTCAAGATTCCATTTAGATCTACTGTATAATCTTCCTCACAGTTGTATCCTGATTAATGCTCACATCATGTAGCTACAACCTGAAAATGAGATGAGCACCTGAAGATATAAAGTGTTGCACTCCTACTACTTCCATTTCCACTTTAACTTTAGTGATTTACTTTCTCCAAATACTGGAGATCCTGATGGAGAGCAATTAAGTTCATGAGCTTAAAATATAGAAATATATGCACAAAAGTTTCTTCTAAAACTGACGTAATGCAATCAGATAGATCGCTTCTTGAGAGAAGAGTCGCCACTCTGTTGTTTTTTTCTTGAACTACAAAAACACCATTCACTACACATGCAGTGGTGTTACAGATCAATGTGTCTTTTCACTCTACAAATGATGTCTAGCTGAGTAAACACCAGCTCACAGAGAGTACATTCACCAGACGTTGGCCCACAGTTTAATTTTAGCTTTCAGGATCGCCAGATAATTGAGCATTAGTCCATTTTGGTCCCAAGAAAGCTCGTGAAGATTTTCTGCTGTTAGATATGATTATCTGTCTGCACTGTAGTTGGGAGGTGACACCAAGGATAGATTTGACCAACATCTAGGGAGTTAGACACTGTTAAAATTAAATTGTTCTACATTTTCCTGGGCACCAGGTGGTCCCCAGGCACCACTTTGGGCACCACTGATTGAGGCTAATGTTCAGTTTTAATTAAGATGGTATCGAGGCTGCTGTTCAGCAGTCAGCTATTTTAGCTACGTTGGCTATGTGACAACACAGCCAAGTCGAGTTACATTTAGAATTTTCTGCCTGATTTGGAGGGAGACTCGTACATCTAATAATACTGACAGCACATGAACGTATGAGATTCACCCTCCCTCTCTGACCGAGGAGTAGTAGGTGACTTCTAATAGAGGAGGGGAATGATGACCCCATTATAAATACTGCTCCCTGCCATGTTTTCTGACATCAGAATGTGTGAATAGGGCCGTGTGTAACTCACTGCGAGGTACCACAGATGTGAAAGCAGAGAATGAAAGCAGTAAGAGCTTCCACTGTTTCACCTGCATTACATCTTGCTATAATAACCACAATCATGGCCGCATTTATAATGTAGGGAGTAGCAAATATTTGTGTCAACACGGTAGATTGTGTATTTTAAAGCTACATCTTTTTTTTTGGGGGGGGGGCTCTTGGTGCGCAATAAGCTGCACACACAACATGGACATACAGTATCATTACCTTGTAAAGCTGTTTTGATGAACTTGTCAGCATACAGTTGACTATTTACACATCAGGCAGACACAGAGCAACATTAGCGTCTTGTGTCTGCCAGGCAAATTTACGTCCAATTTTCACTCTCCTTGTAGCTCTGGTTTGGAGTGCATCAAGTCCTGAGGGAAATATCTGGCTCTTTAGCTTATAAACTCTCCACCATTTTCACCAGCTAGCTGACAACTTTGTTTATTTGCTGTTTGCTTTAGGTAGTGTACAGTTGGTGTATCAGGGCTTTTTCACTGAAAACAGCTGCCTGTTGGAGACCGGGTTGATGAGAGTAGTGGGAGTGAACCAAAACAGTAAAATTATGGGCTGGAAAACAGAAACAAAAACAAAGCTAAAACAAGAGTCAAGTGAAAATTCTCTTTAAATGAATAATTCTCTGTGGGTTTATTACTATGAGCGACACCTTCCACATGAAATTTGAGCCACTGTTAAAATAAAAATATTGGTTGGTGCAGTTTTAAAGATTTAAGGAACTGTAGTAGTTTCAAGGAAATCAAAGCCGTCAATGATATGCACAACTGATCTACAACCAAATCAGATCTATTAAGATATTTGATATATTTATTTAATAATATTTTAGGTCAGATTTATGCTGCATTCCTCTCATATAATCATATTTATCATTTAAAATTTAAATACAGTTCACATCAAAATCTGGGCAATAATTACAAGTAGTTTTTTCTGATAGCTCTCATGTATTTTACTTGAAACTAAATGATGTTGAAGAATCTGAAAAGTAAACAAACATGAATGCATGAGCTGAAGCCCAAATGTCTACACCCTAATTTAATACAATACTGGTATATGTACACTATTTTTATCCACACACGGTCAGATGTGCCCATCACAGAACTGTAGCTTAACTACTCATTCAGTTTGTAAATTAAACTTGTTACCAAAAATCTTCTATTGAATTGCACGATGGCGAGAACACTTTCATGTTCTGACAATCGAAATCCTTCCCATCACTACCTTCCATTTCACATGTACCATACCACCTTACTTTGGTGGAAAAAGGTGGGCATAAACATTAAATCTCTCAGGGAAAGGACATCATTAGTTCTTCTGTACTGAACGAAACATCTTCTGTGGATGTTTCATCATCATCATCAAGTGCGCTTTCCTTATCTGTATGCGAGCTGCTGAGACTGATTGCGCAGACGAGAAGGTAACTACTGTACTGCACCTAGGAACAAACACAGAGCTTAGTCTTTCTCTCCAATTATCGTGTGTTTTATGATTGGCCGTTGAGAAACTGCCCTGGCGTTGGAGTATATTTTCTTGAGCTCAAGGGCATATCATTGGTAATTATGGAGGGGAAAAAGTAGCAACTCTGTGATCACTAACTTTGTGACCATGAAGCAGAAGTAAACTGAAGGGGAGAGAGAGGAGAGAAGGTAATGATGGGGAATTGAGATTAATGATGTCACATTATTGACAGGCGGTCAGAAAGAGAGAGACAATGACGAACCGAGGGAGCAACAAGGATGGAAAAGAGGAGAGCGAAAGAGGAGTAGAAAAGATGAGATGGAAGGAAGAGACAAAAGAGAAAGAAAGACGAGTGAAAAAGAGAAAGTGGGTAAGAGAGCATCTCTGACCTCTGGCAGTCAAAGTCAGTGGGTGTCTCTCCAGCGCTCCCATGGGAGCCGGCTCTACCAGAGCATTAATTAGCCATTAACTCAGACACAGGCCAGCATGGACAACTGCTGTCACAGTGCAGGAATGTGTGTGCGTGAGATGTGTGTGTATGTGTGTGAGCGTGCACACGCGCACACTAAATCTCTCCTGGGTATGTTTTTGTGTGGCGATTTGAAAGACTATTTTTACTGGAAAGCAGTGTGCATAAATTGCCATAAATTTCACTGAAATAAGTGGACTCACACGGAGACTTTTATTAAATAAAAAGAATTGAGTGGAAGCAGCTGAGTAATGCTTTGGATTACAAAGCCATTGCTTCTCCAGAAATGTCTCTGGGTCACAGGTAACAATTGGACAGGGCTTGCTTGAGAGTGTGTTTGGGTTCAGATGCAGATACAGCATGGCTAATGAAGCGATAAATTTATAACAAGACAAGAAAATGTGCCCTCAGTGTGTATAATCAATAAACAGATTTTTGGTGATTATTGTAGCCCAGAATTACATAATATGTGGCAGCTTTTACATAAAAGTTTGCAACTATTTTATTTGGTTTGTTATTTTGGGATGGATTACAGTAGAAAAGAAAAACTAAAAGTCAGCTGAAAAGGTTACGACTGTTAAAAGAACTAATCATGATGTGTAATAATATTCCAAAGACAGCAAATATAAAGCCTAAGGAATGCCCTAACGTGGGCATCCAGTAACTGTTAGTTTGTTAAGTTAGCTAGCCAGGAAGTTGAACATGCTTTGGTCACATTTGTTTTCCCAGAATTCAGTCTATAAAAGTGACCTCATTTCTTACTAACATGGCATGTAGCTCTGCCAAGTAGATCAATAATGCAAATAGTTACTTTTAGGTATTAAATAAGACATAGTTCAGTTGTGGTATAACTTTAAAAAGTCGTGAGGCTTTGTCGTAGCGATACATAGCTTGAGAGGACAAGTTCTAGGGAATCTTTTCCACCAAAGTTATGGTGCAGACCCTCTATAAGTGAACAAATTGCACCACGTTGCCTTCACCACTTCTTGCTTGTCACTGTTGGCATGTCAACGCACGCAAGTTAGCTTGCTCGTTAGCAAGCATTGTGGAAAAAGCAACCCGAAACACTTTTTGTGACCTTGTGGCAAACAGTTCAATTGTGTACAATTTTGTATCTGTAGCCTTTAAAGTAAGGGACATGCAAAAGAGGAATCCCAGAAATTACAATAATGATGGACATGCAGTCACACCTTGTAAAGACTAAACTTCCTGGCCCAGCACTGCATCATTTTTTTCTTTGTCAGTCTTTCTGTAAATCACTACAAAACTTCATGTGGTTGTGCTGAATTCATCAGACTGTGGTTTTAAGAGCACAGCTGTGTGAGGATGAGAGTCAGCACCTCAAAATCTGAGGTCATGGTTGTTACGCACTCCCCCCTCCTTGTGTTCTTCTCCCTCTTATCTTCCTTCTCCTCCTCCTCTCTCTCAGGTGCTCCTGATCTGTGATTAGTGGGTGACCCTGCCCCATATTTAAGGGAGGCTGGAGGAGAAGGATCTCTCTCTCTCAGACAAAGCAGGCTTCTGACTGCCTTAGTGTTTTGTTCCTTTTGCTCCTTACTTTTGTGTTTATTTGTTTTGAGGAAGGGGGTCTGGAAAGTCCAGTTTTCGCGGCTTTGTTTGGTTAGTTTAGTTTATATGTAGTTCTGACAGTTTAGGAGGGGAAGCTCTGGGTCCTACGGCCCATTGTGTGGCTGGCCCCAACTTCCCCCATCCTTTTGTTATGTTTGGCCAGGCCTCCGGACTCCCATAGTTTTGGTTAACTTCTGGTAATTTTTGTAAATAAAGTAATTTTGCTTCAAAACTAATCCTCAGGCATGGTGTCCTCTTTGTATGTTGCTGGTCCCAAGGTTGAGCCACATGTTTTGTTTGTTGTGGCCGTAACAATGGTAATCAGCCAAGCAACAGTGGATTGCTCCCTTCACGGTGAGAGTGAGCCACTGCCCCAAGTGAAGCAATTCAAGTGACTTGGGGTTTTGTTCATGAGTGAGGGTAAGATGGAGCTGATGAGATCAACAGGTGGATTGGTGCTGCGTCAGCATCAATGTGGATGCTGCACTACACTGTTGCGGTGAAGAGCTCCTAATTTACCAGTCAACCTACGTTCCAAACCTCACCTATAGTCACAAGCTTTAGGTAATGACGACTGAAATCACGGTTACAAACTGAGTTTTTTTTTGCTGGGTGGCTGGGCCCCACCCTGTATGGCAAGGAGCTCAGAAATCAAGAAGGAGCTGGAGTAGAATCGCTGCTTCTTCATGTTGAAGACGACAGTCGAGGTGGCTCAGGCATCTAATAAGGATGCCCCCCCCATGCATCCCTGTGGAGATGTTCCAAACACATCCAATTGGGAGGAGATTACGAGGTGGACCCAGAACTTGCTGGAGGGATTACATATCCCATCTGGCATTGGAACACCTCGGGTCCTTACAGGAAGAGCTGGAGGAAGTGGCTAGGAAGAAGCACATATGGGCTACTTTGCTTACCTTCCTGTTAAAGCAAGCCGGACCCCGGGTGACCAGCAGAAAATGGATGGATGGATGGGCCTACTACGGAGCTTCCGGGCAGATTAATTTGCATTAAGTCAACAGTGCTTTGAGAGAAAATTCAGTAGTGTTTCCCTTAACATCGTACAGTGTTCAATAGGTTTTAACCCTTACAAGGACCTTTGTTTGCGGCTTGAGCTCAAAATAGTGGTTTTGAATTGGATTTTGTGTGGGAAACTGTGGTGGATGGTAAAATGGGAAAGCACTGTTACAGCTGGACCGATTTTGCAAAAAGTTTATATTTGCAAATATTGCAGGTATTGGCTGCATTTGCATTAATTCTTCATTAATTTGTGTCGGGCTGCAGCTTACTTTCACCACACCTATCCAGCCCTATCCTCTTCAAAGCTTCTCTTTGAACTTCTTCTTTCTTCTGTTTTTCCTCTCCCCTTATTTTTGCAGTCCGCTTATATTCCTTTTATTTAAAAGTCCAGTAAAAGAAAGCCTTGGTTCGTGCCTTCCCCCTCCTCCTCCTTCTTCCCTTTCAATCCGGCAGTTTGTGAGTGTTCAAGGCGAGATCACAATCAGACTTTTGTCATCAGTGAATCATTCAAATGGCAGAGGAAGAGGCAGAGCGAAAGAGGAGGAGAGAGTCAATGATCTCTGCGGCAGCGCCACAGCTAACGATTTCCATCTAATTGCTCCTCCTCCACTCCTGGAGAGAGGCGAGGGATGAAGAGAAGAGGACGAGAGAGGGACAGAGTGAGAGAAAGAGAGCGCAAATGATGACAAGCCATTCAGCCTTTAACACTCACCTCTGATAATGATGATAGTCAGGCCTATTTGCTCCTAAGATCCTCCTCCTCCTCTTTGTCTCTCTATCCTCACCATCCTCCCCTCTGCCAATATTTTTTCCTCAGTCTAAATTGACTTCTTTCCCCCACTTAGAAGACACAATAGAAGAGAAAAAACACTACAGGGAGATTTTTTTTGCCTTCTTTGGTCAGAGTAAAAAAAGTGGTCTCCATCTGATCTGTCCCTGTCTGTTCTTGAAATAATTCTTGCGCTCCTTCCAGTCTCCCAAACACAACTGATTTTGACAATACTTGGGGAAATAATGCATCTCCCTCTCATGTTTCAACTTTTTTAAAAGAACAAGTTATAATCACTTTGACACTTTTATTAGTGACCAGCCCAGATGGGGACTGCATCAATCATGGAGGATGTTTGTCTGGTTTTGTTCCTTAGTGGGAAAAATTTTACAACCACACTCAAGTAGATAGAGTGCATATTTGACCATAGCACAGACAAAAATACCCTTGTAACTACAACAATTGTGAATTAAAACTATCCATCCATCCATTTTCTGCCACTTATCCGGGGCCGGGTCATGATGGCAGCAGGCTGAGCAAGGTTTTCCAGCTCCAACTAAGGGATCCTGTGGCATTCCCAAGCCAGATCTTTTAAATGCCAGCTAAAAACCCACATTTTAAACTGTCTTTTAACTGACTTGTTTGGTTTTATATCTCCTGAACAATATTATATTATTTTATCAATTTATCGGGTTTTAAAATGTAATTTTATTACTGTCTCTCATGTCCTTTGTGAAACCACTTTGTAACTATGTTAAGAAAAGTGTATTGCATTTCATCGTGATGCGCTTTTTTCCAGATACTATCAGTTACAAATCTTGAAGGTGATTTGTGGCGGAAAATCTAATTTGGCAAGAAAATCTTTTGGTTTGAAATCAACTGACTACACACCCTGCAGCAGCACGAAATGCAGACACCACACAGCTGCAATAAAACATCTACATCATCAAAGAGAGCAGAAAACAGAAAACAGCACCTTTCCCTTTCGTAAGATCTGTCAGGTGACAAACAATACAATTAAATTCTTAAGTTATTCATATTTTTCTGGGAAACTCATTGAAAACCATTAAACCCAAGAGACTTCAGTGGTCCTGGAGAACTTTTTTGGAACACATTAGCCAACAAAATGAGTGACTTCAAGCAACATTTGTTCAACACAAATACACAAAATTAAAGAACGGTATGACAGGTTTGCATGGACGCAGACTGAGCAGTTAAAGGAAACAAAGACATCAGACTGCACAAACTGATCTAGTTTCTCCTCTGAATGAATCAGCTGTGTTTGAAGGGAGAATTCTCTTGAGTTAAACAGGAGGACTTTCTGATCTTCCTGCTGAGGAAATGACAAGACTTCACAATCCAAACAACAGGAGCTTGGGTTGATTTTGTCCCACTACCTCGGGAACCTTGCATCTATTATCCAGAAATAATGATAGCTTTTTTGATTCTTCTCTTCCTCCCTTTTGTACTAAGATTCATTGCTCCCGTAGCTGGAATTTATCGATTTCGCTAACATATTTAAAACAATGTCTAAGGCCAGTGTTGTATCTATATTCTTGACCCTTGAAGCTCTTTGGAGCTCCTGAATTTTCCCTCCGGAGATCAGTAAAGGATTATCTTATCTTTATTTTTAGGCCCATTGATCGCATAACAAAAAAATTTCCATTTTGGTCTTTTAATTTACTCGAGCCAGCTAGTGGATGCTGCCCCAATTCAGGAAAAAAAGGGTCTGAAATTTGGACAAAATGTGGAGCTGAGGGGGGAAAATGAAAGGGAATTGTTGCGTCTGAAGAAGAAACACCATTTATACGACCCTTTTTCCTCAGACAACACTTCCACAAATCGTCTTTGCATCACATCAGATCAAAATAAAATAACTTTTATTTAATATGTCATCTTTCAATACTTTTGCGATTTGCTGGGATTTGCTGGGAATTCCCTTTTGATGATTACTGCCAGTTACTTTTGTCAAGTATCTCCATCATTCCTCATTTGTTTATCTCCACTAACCTGCACAAGGAACCAGGAGATGAGCACCGAGACCCAGGGGTTACCACTGTGGGATGTCTTCTTAGCCGGAGATAGCACCGTACCTACAGAGATGAAAAGAGATCTTGGTAAAAACAACAAACCCTTCAAATGTTGGGGAATTATGGGCATGAAAATTATGCTGAATATTCTGAAGAAAATCCTGGTACATACGGTGACAAAAAGATTTAATCAAAGAAAGAATGTATGTAATGAATGATCATCCTTGGGTTTAATGGAGGATTTCCTCCACAACATTCTCCATTAAATGTGCAGGCATTTGTCAAACACTGGAAAATGTTACACAATTTTGGACGTACGGTGCGCACTGTAACTGAAATAGCAGGCGGACATTCCTTGTCGATCAGATGTCACTCAAAGAGATGCCTGTTCACTTGTCCATACTTGCACAGTTTCACTTGAGCTCCTCTATCGACACCTCCTCCTCACTCCTATTCCTGATGATTTTTGACACTCTACTTCCCACAAGTCTCCATGAAATATTAATGTATTCACTTGGCATGCAAAGTTTGCTGCCGGTGGACATTTTCTTACTTATTCACACAAAATAGAATATGAAATAAGAAACAGAATAGTGAAAGATTACATTGCAGTAGAGGTCTGTGCGGAACAGTGTTTTAATCTCATACCAGCTCGGTCCTGCAGGATATATAACAATTAATGCCTCCTCCTGCAGATGTGCCATCCGTCTCCCATCCACTCCTGTGAAGATTGTGATCCCTCCTTCTTGCAACGGTATACAACATCCCGTAAGGTAAATATGACACATACATCTTGAATTTTTTAACCTAAACAAATGATAAGGCTGTGTTTATACCAACATTAGCACTGGGTGAAAAAGGGCAGCCCTCTCATTCATTTCAACCAGACCACAGTGTTGATGTAGCAGGGCTGCTGACGCAGAAGGCTCAAGTAAAAAAGTTGATTCTGGCTCAGCTCTTGATCCAACGCAATGCGATGCCACCTGGCAACACACTGCACACACTGGCCAATCAAATACGTGCAAGCGCACATTCTTAGGCCATGTTGAGACAGACAACAGTACTGCGTGAAAAACAGCCCTCTCATTCATGTGAATGGGACCATTGCATTGGGTCGGTAGGGCCGGGCGACAAAAAAGTTGAACCTGGCTCAACTTTTGCCGCAACGCATCATCCCGCAGCATCATCCCCCAAGATAAAAATGACACCGTGATAACTTTCCAGAGATGTACAATCCTGTCTCATAGTATTATGAACACCTGTGCAGTGTTTTGACATCCGACAAGCTGTCAAACTCATGGATCCATCACTTAAACTGGCCTCCCTGGAGCACATCATCGTATCACCGTTACCTGAAACAACACCCGCCCACCAACGCATTACATTACGTATTTGTGACGCAGTGCCATTTTCAGTCTAAACACCCGCTAACACAATTACTCGGCTGTTAATATGCCACCTTAGAAGACATGAACAGTTGGAACATGAACTAGAAATAAGCCTTATGCTACCTACTTAAGGAAAATTCAAACCGCTTCATCTTGAGGCCATGGTAGCTATCAAAACACACGGATTGTGTCCCTGTTTCTCTTATAATTCATGTTGTTTCCTATAGCAACAGATACAAACCACATTATGGACCATCAGACCTGAGCAGCAGTGATAATGTTAAAGTTTACAGATCAGATCAGATTTAGACTAGGGATGGCAATTTCGAATGTTACTGACATTTAAACAAAATTTCTGTAATTAAGTACACGTCTAGTCAAGAAAAGAGAGGGCGAGAGACAGGAAAAGTGAGTGGGAGGGCGAGACAGCGAGGGAGACAAACTAAGCTGTCACTTATTTAATACCTTATGGGGCTGTATGGTTTACTGGAAGACAATTCATTTCCATGCAACCTCTCATTTTTTCATATATGACATTTCATCTCATGACATCACGTGGCAGCTCTGTACAGAGGTTACACATCAAGAATGAAATCAAGACCCGACTACAGACATAAAAAGAACAAGAAGAGCAACTCAAAAGGGGGGAGACTGGAGGTGGTGGGGGAAGGGAGGGAGGTGACGGTTGATGGACGGGGAATCCGAGTTTAAGACTGAATTTCACAGCTGATAAAGGATTGGAATTAAATCAGTGAGACTTTAAAGTCAAATCAATGCGGCCGCGGAGAGCAGACTGAGTGATGGAGAGGATAGAGAAAGGCAGGACAGAGGTGAAGGGGTTCGAGATTAGCGAGTTATAGAGAAGAAAGAAATGGAAGATGTGTGGGATGGCAGAACAAACTGTGTGTGTGTGTGTGTGTTGGAAAATTGACGCATCCATCACTCCGTTTGCATAGGACAGTGGCAAGGTTAAGCTGTGAGCAGCATGCATGAATGACAACAACAAGAACAACTCACACACACACTCATGCACATACAGTGTGGTCATACGTACCATGTCGTCCTCCCTACAAGAACATTACACATTTATGGTTCCACAGTCGTTGACTCTTAATTAAACAGATTAATCTAAGTTAACCCTTTGGCTGCTGGTGAACAGACAGCTGAACAAGAGTCATCTGCCTCTGCTCCGTCTGATCACTCCACAGAGGAACTCGCACTAATACAGTCATTTACCTCCCCTGACACACACGCACACACACAGACAGAAACAGGCCAAATCAATTTGCAATAGACTTAACAAAGGAGCAGCGGAAGGGATAAGGAAGTTGCTCACAGTCATTAATAATGACAAAGCAGCAGGCAGCATGGATTCACACAGAGAGGCAGGGAGCGATGAAAATCACTTGAATGCTGCGTTTGCTTGATATGGGAACGACTGCGGGAATAACTTCATGGCTAACAGGACAACTCAAGGTGTTCTTGTGTTAAAACTTTCAAGAAACATGAAGTTTTGATCACTGCGTGATTAGTTTCTTAAAATACACCACATATACAGTACATATATCCTGAAGGAGTTTGTTTGTACAACATATCATCAAACCGGGTATAAAGGCAAAAGTGCTCATACCTGTGTTTAAAGGCTATACTTGAAGATGGGGCAAAAAGCTGTTATGATAGCCTCCACATCTCTTTCAAAAAAACTCTGTGTCTTTGTTTGTAGTGTAATCAAAATGTATTGTACAAATAGGGATAATGTCCCACATCTTCAGACAGTTTCTACTGTCTCTCGCTCTAAGGCTTTCATGGTACACTTTGCTGTACACACTAAAAAGTGGCGGCAGTAGTTGTGTGAAGAATGAAAGAATGAAAAATGATAACTTGAGAGAGAAGTCTTGCCAGGGACCTTTGTTGCATGCCACTCCCCATCTCTCTTTCTCCTCTTATTTCCTGTCACCTCCTTACTTGGCTATCCGAACAGGCATATAATAACAGGGGATGTACCTGAATCCGAATCCGTTATTCGGGAAAGCACAAATAATGTGATGGAAACAAATATTTCTTGGTCATTATTGGTCATTATTATTGTTTTTTGGTTTTTTTTTT
>NTHP01000072.1:1390769-1401743 GCA_003416845.1 Oplegnathus fasciatus | reverse complement strand
GTAGCGTATTAACTTCAGATAAACGTTTTGAATGGAAAGAGGACTGTGAATTTTGAATTTGATCTTTTAAAGGCCAGGAATGAACAGGGGAAATGTTCATATGTGCACCTGACTAGCTTTTTTAAGACAGACTTGAAGAATTGTGAACTGTTGATTGTTCATTTATTGCATTTACTTTATATCTAAAATGTTAAGAATAATACAATTTAAGTTATTAATACGCTTAGTTATTACTAATTATCATACTTAAAAGTACTCTATGGAGTTTTTAAGTGGTTATGAAACAGTCTCAATTTAATACCAATGCCTCTATATGACCTACATAAGCAAACGAGACAAACAGCGAGAAGACTGACTATTTTTATTAGTTTCTAATAGTTATTCTTAATGCCTGCCACCGGGTCGGGGTTTTCCGCGATATCAGACGAAACGGCACCGGGTTTGCTCTGGCTGAATTCGAGTTGCTTCAGCGGCTAACTGAAGGTCTGTCTCTGGAGCTGCCGCCCGCTCTCCTCCTGGAGAAGTAGTCTAAGTAGTAGCAGCGGGGAGTGAAACGGAGGGAATATGTAATCCTAACGTTAAGTGAAACACTACCGCCTTTGTCTACAGGGACTGCCAAAATCAACACAAAATGAAAAGTTCCACAGAGTTGCTTTAACTACTGAACTATTGGCTGAAAACAAACACAAGAGTACTGAGGGACTAAATGTTGGTAACAAGAAATATTAATTAAGCCTGTTGGCTGATGGTGGGGAATAAATTATTGGCCCAAACTGAAGTGATGTCAACTATTTTTTGTTTTTAAAGCGCCTTTACCTTACAAAAGCTGTAATATGTAGATACGTCAATTTTTCAACACACACACACACACACACACACAGAGTGATGGAGATATGTAGGGCTACACAGAGTTTTAAAATCTGAAAAAAAGCTAGTGAGCGGAGTGTCAGGATGTCTTCAACAGAAAAAAAAAACATTATTTCTAAAAACATTCATTTTAACTTTCAATGACGTAATAAACTTATAAAATAGGTCTATTTTACTTTGTTCACTGAAATGTCATCAGTGCTGCTTGTCTCGATCCCAAATCTGCCTCTCTCCCTCAACAACAACTCTAACAGCATTTTCAGAAGACATTCCTCCCCAGCAGGAAAAAGGCTGTGCTACCTACCAAACAAGTCGTCCCTGGCCAGGGCGTAGAGGATGCGCGAGGCTCCGATGAGGTTGCTCATGGCAGCGGAGAGAGTGGAGGAATAAACCCCGACGGTGACAAAGGGGTGCCAGATGTTGATGTCTCTCAGGAAACTGTAATCCCTCTGAAGCAGGACACTGTAAAAGTTTGGAAAATAAAATTCAAGAGATTACTTTAGCAAACACGCGTGGAAGTTTGGTTCTGGACACTACAAAACAAGCACAAAGAAAACCATTCATTTTTTTTCAGTTTATGGCATCTTTAGTTTCATTTGATAGTTTTAAGTAGAAATACATAAAAGATGGGAAAAACATGAGGTAAGATGTGGAAAGGACTTCGGCCAGAATCAAACAAGGCTTAGCCAACTGAGCAACAAAGACACATACAGGAAACAAACTATGAATAAACAGAACCCGACCAATTCATTGGCAGTTTCATCATCAGCCATTGGTTTATCACACATATATGTAGCTGTGTTGGCATGTACGTTGGCAGATATGAAAAACAAAGTGTGGTAATATCTGACTTTATGTTTTTCCAATTCTAAGGTCAAGAAGGAAGTTTCATCCTTGACTTTTAAGCCAACACAGATGGGAAGTCCTATGGAGGAATCATTAATAGCTACTGAGCCCCCATGTCAACAGATCCATCTCCATTACAAGCGAGTAAATTCCCTCTGCTGATAAAGACCATGTGATACAGTCGAAAGCTCCAGAAAAAGCTGGTAAGTGTACTAAGAGTTGGGATTGTTTTGCCAAACTAAGTTTTGTGCGCTTTTATTTATAGTTATTATCTAAAATAATTGAAATTTGAATGACGTTTACTGTATTTCCTGTTAGTGTCAGCGATAAAGTTTATTGTTCAACTGTAAAATATTTTTACTCAGACACTTCCTTATAATAAAATGTTTTCTCACTTTTATGTGTTTTATGCCTCAACAATCTAGGTAGGGCTCTAATCGGAAGGCACGACAGCAGCTTCGAATATATTCAATTTCTGGGGGGTGCTGTAACTCCCAGGACCTGCTGTGTGTTACTATACTGTAGGTTGACCACCCTCATTCACCTCTGATGTGAATAAAGAATGGCAGAGAAGTAGAAGAACAAATAAAGGCAAAACCTACATCTACTACTACAACCTAGCATTGAACATTTCCACATGCAACAACGCCACACAGAAGACGCCCATCATCTCTATAGCCATTTTATTACACTCATATCAGGAGATGAAAATCAAGTGGTCTGAAAGGTTGTGTGTCATTTCAAACTCATTTGTTCTGGGGGGCAAAACGTGTCCAGTGAAAAAGAACAAGATTGAAGAGGAAGTGATGATTACTCTGCCGGGGTGCCTAATGATGAGATCCTGGAATAAGGGGCTCACTCACAGCGAGTGTGTGTGTGTGTGTGTGTGTGTGTTTGCGCAGAAGATGCTGCACAAGAGATGGAGAAAGAGAGATCAGAGAGTACAAAAACCACAGCAGGGTGTGCATGATTGCGGCCTGCCCCCCACCTCTTTTCAATACAACACAGCAAGGGAGAGGAGAATTAGAGTGTAAAGTATTTCTTTCTCTCCCTCTCTCTCTCTCCTGATCCATCTCAATCTCTCTTTGTGTTTCAATACACACACACACACAATCCATCTATTCCTCTCCCTCATCACCTCCATCTCCCTTGTGATGATGTTTTTAAAACCCGTTCAAGGGTTGTTTTTTTTTGGTTTTCTGACTCAATCCTCCCCTCTCTCATTTTATTTCTACCACTGTCCTCTCTCTCTCTCTCTCTCTCTCTCTCTCTCTCTCAATTAAGAGTCTCATCACGTTTTCTTTCAGGTCCAGTGATTTTAATACTTATTATCATGGCCCTGTTAAGTATTGTTCACTCCATCCAAAGATCTGAGCACACTATTATTTCACATGGAGCCCGAGAGGCAGGCGGCGTTCACGCGCGCGCAAACACACACGCGCGCGCGCGCACGCACACACGCTTTTGCATTACCACAAATCAACTAAACAAAGGTTCTGCCGAGAAGTTAACATCACCCTCGAAATTAGGAAATGCCAACTGCTTTGTTTATTTGGCGTGTGTGTGTGTGCATGTTTTTATAAAAGTGTGTGTGTGTGTGTGTGTGTGTGTGTGTGTGTGTGTGTGTGTGTGTGTGGCATGGGAACTGCAGTGAAAGGTTTATGAACCATTGCTTTAATCAGACTCTCTGACATATTCATAACACCAAAAAACTGTTCAATGGTCTGATACGCAGGCGCACGCTTGGAGGGGACTCTCAGTGTGTTTGTTACACAAAAAAAGAAGAATCACGCAAAAAAGAAAAAAGCGCTAAGCATGACGAGGAATTAAAGAGTGTGTGTGTGCGTGTGTGTGTGAGAGGTGAGTGATGATGTGGGTCAAAACTTATAGGCTGATTATTAATTTCTCTGACGTGCAGCAGGGGCAAAATAAATCTTGAAAAGCTTGACATTTCCAAACTGGCTCTCAAAAACAAAGCCGCTGCAAACTGGGTGACAGCGATGACAAATGGTGTGTGTGTGGGTGTGTGTGTGTGTGTGTGTGAGAGAGAGAGAGAGAGAGAGGGAGGTTGTTCATGTGTTGGGTCATAATAGAATGAACGACTATACTGTATTCTGTGTTTTATAATTTTGTGTTTCTTCCAAAGCTGGTGTATCCATTACCAAGGGAGTATTGCTTAAACGTCACTGTGTGCGTGTGTTTGTGGCCTGGATAGTAATTATTGATCAGATCATCCAGCTGAAATGAGCTCTGCCATCCAAATAAAGAGGAGAACAAAAGCGCGAGGGAGCGAGTGACAGATTAAAGGAGCTCGTTTAGAGAGGAGGAGGAAACAAAGCTAAACGACTAAAAGGAGCCCGCAGAGATTGTTCGGCCGATTGTTCTCGCTCCTCCCGGCCCGCTTCATCCTTCAGCTCATTTGTTTACCACTTTCATTCATGCCCTCATTTGTGTATTCATGCGTATTCATCTTTTAATCCATCATTTCATGTGTTTGTGCTTCTGATAATTCACCCAGCGCTTTGGTCGAACATTATGGATTAATCATCCGCGATGAAAAATGAAGCACTGACAAGGAGCGAGTGTGTGTTTAGGTATATTATAACACCGGCGTAAGAGATTCTCATCACAAACAGTGCTCGGCCCTCAGAGGGCGAGGTCACCCCTCATCAGGACTAACATAGCGATTTCAGGATCATCTAGTTTAATGATCCTGAAGAAAAAGGCTTCAGAGTGTCCAATAAATGCTCAAGTGGGATCATAGCTAGTTACTGAGATGGCTCTAGCTTATGGCTAACATTACTGTTATGCTCATTACACCATTATGTGACCATTTGTGTCTCTGCAGTATGGGCATGATGCTCCTGTAAGTCAATACTCTCTGCAGAATTCAAAGGTTAGTCCCTCTTATGAGTCTCTCCGTCAACATTACAAGGACAGCGTTTATTCTTACTGCATTCTTCTTTTGTTTGCCTTCTCTCCATGTTTGCAAACAGGGATGGGCGGATACAGTGCTGATGTTTTTACAGTCATTGTTTGTGCTCTTCTATTCAAAAAACTTGCCAAGCTGTAGTAATCAATATTTTAGACGTCAAAAGGAAATTAAATTATTACGTGTAATGTGAAAGGGGTTGCTCATGGTGACAAACTCATAGAGAATTATCGCCCAGTTCTGCATCTCTACAGTGCTTTTTAGCCTACTTTAGCTCATCGTTTCGGTTTTCCAGCCCAACAAATTCTGCTCTCATCAACCCAGCAGCAGCAGGCAGCTGTTTCTCACTGTACACCACCTGCCCTGCAGCAAACAGCAGACTGACAGAGTTAGCGACTAGCTGGTGAAGAAAGTCAGACATCTAACAGCCAAAAGCTAAAAGCAGAGTGAATATTGGATTTTCATTTGTCGGGTGGACAAAAACACGACACCGAATGAATGCTAATGTTGCTTTGTGTCTGCTGGATGTGCAAATGGGCAATTGTTTGCCAGCACGTTGACCATAACAACATTAAAAGGTGATAATATCTTAGAATTGGAGTTTTTAGGTTGATGTGGAGTTCTTCTGCTCCCAAGTGGCCAGAAAAATAAATGGCTGCAGCTTTAAAGCTCCCATGAAATGGTGTTATCAAAACATAATTAACAATGGGATTTTGAGGCCGCAAACATTAGACAGTGAGGGATTCATCTTAAGTGTAAAGTAATAGGCTATTAGTTATGGAGAGAAAGGCAGTTTGATTAGACAGGTCAGTGCAGATTGTTGATTTTTCAGCGACTTTACCCGGCTGAGCTTTTTCATGACTACTGCAGCACGAGGTCATGACTGATGATCCACCGTTTTTCAAGAAGCATATTTCATGGGATCTTTAAGAACATGGGACACAAAACACCCTCCATAACTTACCTAAATGTTGATTAAATGTGTATCTGACACATTGAAATAACAGCACTACACTGCTACATTTGGCACACTTTATTTTTCACAAGTTACTTGATCAAAATGCTGAAGGTCCTAGTTCAAAGTATTACGTTTCTAAGCTTAAACTTTCATTGATCTCATGTCAATAATATGTCTGGGAGGTTCTGACTCCTGACATTGATGTGATCAGCTAGAGGGAACACGCAACACTCTGTTGCAGTTGATGGAACTACAGAAACACTCGTGGTTGTACAGTGGAGTTACAGAGCGGAATATCTTCCCCCACAAATGATCTTTGACGAGTACAGGCACAAACCCAACAGCAAAAGTTTTATTTTGGCCTATTTTTTCAAACTTTGAAGAGCTCCTCCAGAGCCACAGAAGACCTTACACAACTGTTTTCACAGGCTAGTACTCCTCATGAAAAATAAACTGAACTTGTATGTGTCAAGGCCAACAAGAGATTCACACAGATCATGTGATTGTTGAGTTATCAACAGCATCAAACTAAGACTTATTTGTGGTGTTAAATGAAAAAACACTTACTATGTCTGCTTGTGAAAGTGCACCTTCATCCTAACCAAAATGGAAGTGAAAGTGCATGATGTGAAAGTATAAAGGCAACACCTCAGCTGAAAGACATGAAGAGGTGACAATTCTATGGCCCAATTTTCCACCATGCCAGTGGGGAAAAACAAAGAACTACTTCTGTAAGCAAAGCCAGTGGCAAAATCCTCAGAGTACACTTCAAAAAGTCTGAACAGTAACAGCCTGAACATGTGGATCTCAATTCGCAAAAGACCCGTGTTACCTTTACAGAGTCTGTATCTGGCCCTGTGTGCTTTCAATGAGCTTCTTAGAGACGACTGAATCGACTCCATAGCAACAAATGCACCAGCACAGAGCTACACCCTTCACTGCTGGGATTTAGTGTTGGTCTTTAGCCTCACTCCACCTTGACCTTGTGGAGTGTAGCCACGATACACTGGGGGTGAGGAAGAGATACAGACACATAAAGAAGCAGCCGAGGAAAAGGAGGCAAAATGAAAGTATGAGGGAGGCAGAGAGGGGTTGTAAGAGCCAGAGAGAGGGAGGGAGGGGGAGAGTTAAGTGCTCTCAGGGGAGCAGACTGTGGTTAAGGATTATTAAATGGGATCAATAACTAACAAGGCCTCTGTGCACACGCACACGCGCACACACACACACACACACACACACACACACACACACACACACACACACACTACCTCTTTCTCTCTCCCTCCCTTCTTTTCTATCCTCCCTTTCTCAATCTGCAGCCTTCCCTTCTCTCCCAACACTTCACACCTACTCTGCACGTCTCAGCTTTTCCGGGACCTGTCTTCCCATTCACATTTTAAAATGTTTATCACATTTTCCCTGATACTCTCATCTTTTTTGTGGCAGCTCTCCATTTCACCGCTTCCAATTTCCAGCCGCTCTATTCAGTCATTCTTTGCACCAACTTCCAATTTCCGACCACTTTGTATTACCTCATCATTTGCCCACAGTGCTTGTAACTAGGGGTTGACTGATATGGGAAAGCATTTTTTTTCCTGATATTTAGCGTCAAACAAGCCTCAGGAAAAGCAGGTACACCATCATCGGACGATAAAAGTCTCCAGTGAAGTTAAACTGGGAACTTCAGTATCCTGTTCCAGAAGTAAGTGCATCTCATTCAAAAACACATTGACAATTTTAGCAAATTACTTAAAAATCCAGTTCTACAACATAACATCACTTAACAGTATGTAGTGTGGTTCACTCTGTTTGTCTTGACAGGGACGGTGATTTTTTTGGCATGCTAGCAGTGAGGCTTTAGGTATGGCAATGTTGGTCTGTCGGCCCACCACTTTGGTTCCACACTGAAATATCTCAACAACTACTGGATGGAGACTCGTAACATTCATGGTCCCCAGAGGAGAAGGAACAGATTTTGGTGATCCCCTGACTTTTCCTCCAGCACCACCAGCAGGTCAATGTTATCCAGTGAAATATTTCAACATCTACTTGATGGATTGGCACAATGTCCCCCTCAGAATGACTTGTAACTTTGGCGATTTTCCATCTAGAGCCATCATCAGGTCATTCAATACTCTGGTTTTTGACTAAATACCTTCAAAACTAATGACAGTCCCATCATCCTCACCTGTACTCCATGTTTCACGCAAATTAGGAAATGTTAGCTTGCTAACACGCTAAATTAAGATGCTAAACATTAGCATGTTAACATTGTTACTGTGAGCCTGTTAGGAGGCTGACATTAGCCTTCAGCTCAAAGCACTGCTGTTCCTAAGCATAGCCTCACATAGCCACAAGCATGGCTGTAGACTCTTGTATTGTGTCTCAATTTGCGTACTTCCATACTTACACTTGCTATTTTGAGTGCATAAGTGCGTTCACACTGACAATTATGGCAAAAAGGCAGTGCGCTATGAGTACCCGGATGGTGTACTCATAACGGCCAAAAAGTTGAGAGTGGAACGCTGGGCGCTTCTCACTCTCGATGGTCGCCATCTTGGCTACGTAGCGGACAGGGAGGGACCACCAACCTATGAAAATGGCGGCCATGGAAGCTGCACACAAGCAAGTAAAAGTAAAAGCACATTCATTTCTATTTATTTTTAACAAAACTGAATTGAAATCAAGTGAGCAAACAAGCCAGCAGATATTTTGACAGGCAACAATCGCAGTCAAATGTTGGTGATAATGCTCATTAAAAAGAAAAAGAAGAAAAGGTCACATGTTGGCAATAATGCTCCACCCAGTTGCAATTTGCCATTAAAAAGAAGAAGAAGAAAAGGTCAAATCTTGCAATCGTCATTTCCGGTAAGTGCACAACAGCCACTACCCTGTTGAAATTCACACACTACGCAAGTAAGTACATAATGTAAGTAAGTATCCAAATTGAGACACAGCTTTAGTCTTCATAAAAAAACAAATATCATTGCTTGTTTAATATTTCTGTTTTTAGCTGCCTTTTACAAACACCATTTCTCACAAGTCCAAGACTGTTGAGGGTTAAATATCATCAGTTTGTAAAGACTGAGGCCAGTCAAGAGATGGAGATGGAGATTGCCCGACTGTCACGGAATAGTAACAGCAGATTTAAACCTCAGGTTTAAAGCCAACATGGACAAGAAGTCCTCAAAGTGCTCCAAAAAAAATGGAAATTTGAACATCGATTCCCATGACATTTCCATGACAACTGGGCAAACTCCATCTGCTGAGGAAGATCGAAAGCTCCAGACCAGCTACTAAATTTACCTTGTGGTGAGATTCTTTTCTCCACAGATGTTTCCAAGGTCAGAACTTTGAACCTCAAACAATCTTAACTTTGTCAAAATCATGAAGGGTTCAAATTATAATAGCAAGTACTGTGATTCTCATTTATCTAGAATATGGATAGTAAACCCCAGAAACACGTTTAAGGTTTTTCAGAAAGACAGATGAAAGAAACTCTCAAAGAGAGATTGCAGCAGACATTGGCTAGCCCAGTGACGTCAGGACTTCCACTTTCTACTCATCAATTGTGTGGAATCTGATCAAAAAAGTTGAATTAGAATTCAAGTTTAGTACTTCCCATAGACGACAGGTGAGGTATTCATCAATTATAATAAACTGCCTCATATCTTTCATGACAACACAAAGTGCCTGCCAACATATTATAAATAAAAAAGCCCAATATCTAAGCCTCACCCAAATCCTCCCTTTCTCTCCTGTATCTGTTGCTCTTCATCCATGTGTCTCTCCCTCCAACCCCAGCAGCTTTTAATTCAGACTGGACATGTTGTCGAAGACTTGGCCTGTACTGCCACCATTGTTACTCCCCCATCCTCAAAAAACAAATGGGGACAGCAGTGAGAAAAAGGAGAGAGGGGGCGAAAGTGACTGGAATCTCTGCAGTGGAGAGATAGGGGGTGAATAACAAAAGGAGGGAACACGGCTGTGTGGATGGATGGATGAATGATAGACAAGGAGAGGAGGGAGAAAGGAGACAGGGAAGCCAAGAATGCTGCTGTGGGGCGATAGTGCCAAGAGAAAGGGAGGGAGAGGGGGGAAAAGAGGGGGGAGAGAGAAAAACGAAGGAGTGGGGATGAGGGGAGAAGGGATGCTGGACTTGTTGCCTTACAATGGCTACAGTCTGGACAAGCAGGAGCAGAAAGCCTGAGGATGAGGGGAAATGATGTAAAGACTGAGAGGGATGACAGAGGGAGACACAAGGTTCCTGAATCTTTTCTGCCAAAAAGTGCAAGAACGAGAAGAGCTAAAACGTTCACAGAGTGCAGAGAAACCACAAGTATGTTCGTGTATACTTTGCACCTCCAGAATAAGTTACACAAGATTAAACCTGATTCTGTTTCATTGAGTTTTTCCTGTACAAGGCTGGATTAAAGGAGTAATTTGGCATTTTGGGAAATGAACTTATTCGCTTTCATGCCAAGAGTTAAATGAGGAGACCAATGCCAATCTTAGTCTGTATGCTAAATATACAGGTAGAGCCAGCAGACAATTAGCTTAGTATAAAGACTGGGCACAGGAGTCACTGTGAGGTTGCCAGGCAACCAGAGGGGAATCACTCGGGAGTCACTCGCCCGCCACTCATCGTAACACCATAGCTTGTTTTATACACTTGGGTTTTTTAACGGATTAAACAAAGGAGATATAACATGTGAATTAGTGAGAGGTGATAGTAGGCGGAATTTCTGGCTAGCTGTTTCCACATGTTTCACACAGCTGCTGACTGTACAGTACCTTCATATTTAGCGTACAGACATGAGAGTGAAATGATGGATCCTCTCATTTAAAAAAGCCAATAAGCGTATTTCCCAAAATGGCAAACTGGCACCCCACAGGGACCCTCTATAAAGATACAGACTCAACATTAGATACTGCACAATTTTGTTGATATTGTACTTAAGCCGTGCAAATTCGGTCACCCATTTGCAACTAATCAATTTACCGAAACACATTAACATGCCCTTGGGGAGATTTTTCGTACTTACTTTGTTTTAACTTTGCTTCCTCTTGCTGCTGATGCGTTTTTTAATCAGTTGGTTGCTAGTATTAAAAATGGTAGAGATTTGATAGAGATCAGAGACATGTACTGCTGCAAATTCTACCCCAATAGTTTGTGACCCATCGTGAAATACTACCTGGGTCACAGGGTTTTTTTTGTGGGGGTAGAAACTAAGGCGAAGAACCTTTAACCTCTTTTCATAAGGGAAAGAGGGGAAAGGTTCTTGAGTTACTCAAAAAGCTTCAGAGTTGTGGAGAAGATCCTGCAAACAGGAAGGGGCTAAAGCAGGAGAGAATATGTTGAATGAGTGAA
>NTHP01000072.1:1356199-1376084 GCA_003416845.1 Oplegnathus fasciatus | reverse complement strand
ACACACAACCACAACACCCAAATCACCGGAACAGTGATAAGAGAAGATGGAGTTACGAGTGAAAGGCTGACTTTTGGTGCATCTCAGTTGTCAGTGGCCTCTTTTTTCTACATTGACAGCAGAAATGAGAAACTGTGGGTTGCATGACATATGACTACTAGCTTCACACATGCATTTTTCACAGGAACCCTGTAGATGTGGACCACAATTACTTATTTCAGCTATTTTAGCCTTAAACTTACACAACATTACTGGAAGAAAAAAGCAGAAATCCTTCCTCTAAATGAAGTTGGCCTAGTGTCCCCACGATTACAAGAACATGAAGGATTTGACCTGTAGAAACCAGTAAGTTACACTTTCCTACAGATAATAACACTTGTTACAACTATTTTGTATAACTTACATATTAAAAGCCTGAGCCTCTGAAGCTCGGAGATGCCAGAGTGGGACCTATTTAACTGGTCAAATTATTTCTTAAACCTCAAGAAAAAAGGTCCAGCAATTTCCAAAACTATACATTTTTGCTGTGAACAAACTTTTGTTGAGATTGGAAAACACTGCAAGAGAAAGTAACTCATGCACAACATTCAAAACTAAAGAAAAGTCTGGTCAAACATTTTATTCTTACCCAATAAATAAATGTCAATACGGAGGGAAAAGCTCTGCTGCTGACTGGATGAATTCATCCACCTTACAGCTTATATGCAAATCTGATTGAGATGCTGAGAGTTTTAACGTAAAAAGCTGGTAATAAATCTAATATGAATATCTAAAGATGTATCTGCTGGTAATATTCTCACTGAACTAAATCTACTTTGAAATTTAATGACATAATACAGATTGATGCTACTTGCTTTGCGTTTCACTGGTGATTTAATCTCCATCAAATCAATTAAAAAAATCAATCAGTCATTTGGGCACTCTAAAATCAAGCAATTCACAAAAGTTGCATTTATCAAGACTAGTTCTCACACTGGTACCACAGAGCTGACAGAGGCCCAAAACAGAAATAGGACCCTGGTTTTGGGTGCAGGTGTGTATGAAACCTAAAGTGACAACCACAAAGCTTAAACATCTAGCCTAAATCTCCTTTATGAGCAGTGCTGAATTAATGAGGGATATTATTATTATATAATGAGGGATACAAGCTTTTAATGGATTCATCACATCAGCTTGAATGCCATCAAGCACAACTTTATTTCAGTAAAATCAATTTATTGAATGGATTTACACTGCTCACTAGTGCCCTCCAAGGTTATTCAGACAGAAGAACACTGAGCATTTTAAAAGTTGATATTACTGAAACAAGTTCAATTTGATGAATGTCTTACATGCCGAATTCACCATTGGCTCGTAAAAAGGCCAAAGTCATGTTATGTACCATGAACCTTTACTGATAAGCAAGGCAATATTAAATTATCTAAATTTTGAATGGGGTTTGGCGTACCTGTGTTGTTTTGACATCACCAAACGGTGTGCAGTGATTCAAGTGGACATCTGTCATCATCACCACTCACCTATTCTGAGAAACACTACCACGCTGAACATCGACAGCAAGGTAGGGACCACAACACCGAAGAAGATGGACAGTTTCTTCGGTTGCCGCTGATGCGTGGACCTCTGCCTGGGGATGCCCGGCTGCTGCTCCAGGGCCTGCCCGGCTGGAGGTGACCGCAGCTCGGATTCATTGACGCTGGTGGAGAGGCGGTAGTGGAGAAGAGGAGTCCGCTCTGTCATGGTGAAACCTGCCTCTGCACCAGCTTCACAACTTCATAAAGTGCTCTGGATAGTTTCAGAGCGAGCTGTCTCTCCAGCTCTGCCCTCGAAAGCTGACTGACTGCTTCACCGAGTCTCTGACACGTTAATGAATTGCTGCCAATGTTTTTCCTCGGAAGATAATGACGCGTCCTGATTGCCGACTGATAAAGAATGAACCTTACCTAGCTACATAGCAAAGTAGGAAATACGTGCTTTCGTTATCAGTAAAAAATACTTTAAATCGGCGTAGTAAACCTGTTTATAGTCCTTACACATAGTACTAAAAACCCCTCCAAGCGGCCCATGTCTGGTCACTGTAGCTCTGATAATTTCTTAGTAGAACTTCTGAATAGAATATCATGTGATGTACGACCGTTAATCCGCCTCAATCACTACAACTTCCGGTTATGACTTTCAGTATAAAAGCTATTGACAAGCTAGTTCAATGCTTGTCCTGTAATAAATACACTACAAGGCAGTGTGGAAATAAATAAGGTGTTTCAACAGGAATATACAGCAAACGCAGATTAAATTTTTCTTCTTGTCAGAATATATCTGCATATCCTACTATTAATAATATATAAATCAGGCTAGCTAGTCACTCTGCAGTCACTCCCTATTTCTGATTTTTAAAAAAGATCTAAACAGCTTCTCTTGATCGAGTACAGTTTTATGTAAATGGGTTATGATACAATGTATGAAAGCAGTGCAAATATGTGTTATTGTAATCCCTGTTTATAATTATTTTTTCTTTCTTATATATATATATGTATATATATATACTGTATATGTATGTGTATATGTATATATATAGTAGTATTTCTTGTCAGGAAATTGTTTTGGGTTTTTTTCAGATATTCTAAAAAATATGTCTGTTTGTAAATTGGTGGCAAGCATATACAGCTGTCTTTGATTTCAATGTTAGGTGGGTTCCTTTAACAAGCCCTCAGGGGGTTTTTTTTCATCCCATCTGTGCATTTTCTTGTTATTGTATAGCCTTTTTCTTTTTTGTTTTATTTCATTATATACACAGAAATAAAGTACAAAAAGGGATCTAAAGAAGAGAAATAAGAGAAATGCCGGTGCTTGAGACACAATACTTACATATGGGAAATACATATATTTGTTTTGTTTTAAAGATAAATCCTGCAACTTCCGGTTTTGTCCTGCCTGTCTATATCTAGCTTGACAAAGCTTTCTAACGCTGGATTTTCCTGTGTTTTACAGCCTCCATATTTCCAGCCTGTTGCTTTCAGTCATATGATCAGGTAGGCTGGGCCAATCAGAGCACAGCATTCTTCCGGCCACCTGGAGATAAAAGCCGGATCAAATTAGACGCAGAAAACCTCTTCAAAATCCGGAACTTGATGTGCATGTGATTTCACCTTAGAAACAGAAGTGTAAGTGTAGTTACTTTTGAACTATTCAGAATATAAAAAAATAAAAGACAAAAACGTAATAAATATTAAATGTAGGTTAATTATTATTTATACATGCATCATATTTGTTTAGTGAAACTTCCAGTGTAAGAAAAAAAGTCAGTGTTTCTTTTTTTGGCAACAATGGCATCTTGCAAGGATCAACATGGTTATGAAAATGTAGTGCACTGTGAAACAAAAATTATCAGAGCAGCCCAAACATGTTCCTCCTCTTCTGTCCATTGAGGCTTTTATTTTGAAAGTTATGACTGGTTTAATACTAATGATAAAAGTGTTACAGAGAAGTGCAACAGTGGTCCAGTCTAAAGTCTTCCCAAGTAAATAAATAACACATTAACATAACAGAGTCTGACTAGCAGAGTCTGAACGTCTTCTAGACACTACAGTGATTTATCAAGGATTAAATGATATTGAAAAAATACTGCAGCATTAATACATTATATATTATATACACATATTGATATATATATTGTAAAAAAGTAAATGCACTCATATCTATAAAATCTATAAAAGTAATGCAGACATAAACTCTTTCTATGTGCATACATACATTCACACATCTTTGAATTTTCAACACTGATATTTCCTAAGATTTCAAATAAAACACGATAAACTTAAATATAAACTCACTGATTGTGTTGTAGCACACTACAGTTTCCCTGTTTTGAAAATCTAAAAAATTCCACAGTTGACTCTCACGTCATCAACAGTGAACTGGGAGGAAATGTTGCCATTTGGGGCGCTGTGAAGTGTACCTTAAAGGTGTAGTCTACGATTCTAATCCAAAACAGTTTTTGTCAAATTCAGTGAATATCTCCCCATCTTTCCGTTCTATGTGTGCGCTGAAAAAAAAGTACACAGCCCCGGCTCTGTAAACAGGAAACAAACAGAGTGACTCAGGCAGAGCCACCAATCCAGGTCGTCAAATACAGTCGCTTTAGCCACATTTCCACTAAACACTTCGGTATAATACGTCACAACTCGTGCTCGTGCACAGGACAAACTCATGCTGTGCATTACTCGTGCACTGAAGGGAGGGGTGTATTTGTTTTGCTGCTGAGTTCAAATATCAACAAGCTTTCTCCAGAATCATAGACTACACCAACTGTATCTGTTTCATATTTTGAAGATCTTGTTTGCATGTTTTTATTCCTTCTTTTCCTCCTCTCTCTTTTAGAAAGATGAGCTATTAAAATCATCGTCAAAGTCTTCCTGCCGGCCGGGGCTTAAAAATGTACATTGATTGCATTTGCCAGCCTCCCACAGATGTGTCCACTTGTTTCCATGTGAGCAGATCACTGCAGAACCCAGCAGAGAACACTTCTCATCCAGCACCCATAGAGGGCGCTACAGTCACAGTTTTGATTGCACATTGCAAGAAGAACCATCCCAACAAAGTGCACTGCCACACTATGCTAATTTTAGCACCAGTACAGGCTGTGTGGTTTACAAAGGGATGGTAATTACACAATTAGATTTATTTAACACTACATGGAAACAAATTAATGTGTGGGATTTGACGTCAAGCTAAGATAAGAAAACAGCGTTCCAGCCAGATTGGTTCACTTGGAAGACCTTGAACCCCTATTTGTGAAGTTTCCCTGGCACCAACAGTTGGTTGTTTAATATTTATTTATATATACTTACTTCACTAAACCCTTTTCATGGGATTATGAGAACCTTTGAATCTAAAACAGTCACAGATTACTGTCAATACAATCTCCCTCACTAACGTCACAAAAATGTCAAGTTGAGTGGTTAAAGTTAGTAGTTTTTTTTTAGCCACTCTAGCAGCATGGCTCTAGGTACGGCAATGTCGGTCTATCAGAAAGTGGTTCATCCACCACTTTAGTCCAGATCTCAACACAAGTGGATGGATTCCAGTGACATTTTGCACAGACATTTATGGCCCTCAGCGGATGAATCCTTTGGCGATCCCTTAACCTTTTCTCTGGTGCTGTCATGAGGTCAACATTTCGATTCATCCAATACTTTGGTTTATGACCAAGTATATGTAAATCTAATGACATTCCCATCAGCTTCGTTTGTATTTTGTGTTTAGTGCTAATTAGCAACTGTTAGCATGCTAACACACGAAACAAAGATGTTACACAGTAGGCTGCCATTGTGAGCATTTTAGTATGCTGGTGTTAGCATTTAGCTCAAAGCACTGCTGTGACTATGAGCACAGCCACACAGAGCTGCTAGCATGGCCGTAGACTTTTAGTCTTGTTAGAGAGTTGAACATTCTTTCTCAACCGTGTTACGTTTGGGAAGAAGAAATCTAAACCTTTAAGTAGGAGAAGCTGCTTCAGAAGCCACAAACACACTTGAACAGCTCCTTCGTGTCTCTCTCTCTTTCTTCTTCTTTTGACATTCAACTCAAAACTATTGCTGCCTCCTTTGACCCTCAAAACCACTTGCTGGTTGATGCCTTCATCCATCCTTGTTTCCAGATAACAAGAAAACCACAGCTTTTCACCACCGAACCGTTCTATCCACAAATCCAATCCCAGTCCTTTTCTTCTTGGGTCTTTGTCAATATGACGGATCCTCTCAGCCCACGGTGAGCTGTTCCTCTCCCGATATCCTGTTCTCAGGTAACAGGTCTATCGGTCGTCCTGTGTTCTACTTTGCAGATACTGTCTCGGAGGTCAGTAGCAAGGCGGTCCAGTTTTCCCTTGAGTAGCTTTCCGTACTGTTCCAGTACTTTGTTCAGGCTTGTTGGTCTGGAACAGGTCTGTACTGTAGAATCAGGTAGTGTCACCGCGTCATTCTGTCAAAGCCCAAAAGTAGAAACAATTTAATAACTTTGACAAGCATGTGTTTTTCAGAACCAATACAGACATTTGTGAATTAATGCTGCTGATAGCATGTCCATGTTCTTGGCTTGTCACATTGTTTATCCAAAATGTATTTGGATCATATGGATAAATATAGTTTAGTTACTTGGTTTTTTAGTGGATCTTTGTATAATATGTGTACAACAATATTCAATGTGCGACAACAACAAATGTTACGTAGCCACGCGTGGTAGACCTATTCACGTTCATGTGTATCACCTGTATCTGAAGCTTGTTGACGATAGCCAAAACATTTGTGATGTGCTGCACCAGTTTCCCCAACAATAATGTCTGACATGGCAATGTGGTCTGATTCCTCGCCCCCTGCATGCCGTCTTGAAACACCCGGAGGGCCCCAACCACCTCTGCACGCTTCTGCTGGAGCTAGAAAAGCACACACATACACAAACTGTCACAATGTTGCTGTGAAATGAAATTTACTGGTTTAATTGGTACAAAAAAGTATTTTAGCACTCATACTGTTGAGTACTAACTACTGTTGATGTTTAGCAGGTATTATGTTTACCATGTTTGCCGTGTTGATTTAGAGTTTAGCACTAGACACAAAGTGCAGCTGAGGCTTGACGGGAATGCCGTCAGTTTTGCAGGTATTTAGTCATAAAAAGTATTGGACTCAATTAGATTTTAACAAGATGGTGGCACTAGATCCAGGGAACATCTGTTGTACATTTCATTGCAATTAATCTGATAGTTGTTGAGATATTTCTTTCTGAACCACAAATGTAAACCTGGGGGGCAATAACGGTAAAGTCAGGGGATCACCAATCAGGATTCATCCTCTGGGGACCATGAATGTGCCATCTATCTTATAGTTGTCAAGATATTTCAGTCTGGACCGAAGTGGTGGACCGACCAACATATTCATTTAAGTAATGATTTCATTTCTATGAAAATGGCATGGGCTGGTAATTTAAATGTACCAAACCTCATCAATGTTCAATGCACTGATTTGACAGTCTCTTGAAGGATCATTCTGACTCTCACAGTGACCCTGTTGCTGTTTATGGTGACAGCCTCTTCTGCACCACCATCTGCCTGTATAGGTTCTGCTCTAGTAAAGAGAACCTTGGATGTTGTCCATTTCTACTGAATTGCTTTCATTGAGTACTGTCATGCTCTCCTCAACGTGAATTGGCATGGGTTTAAATTCCACAGAACTCCATGCCACCCTGTGAACGTGAACTGGGATAGGTTTCAGTTTCCCATAACCCTTCACACAATAACCAAGTAGTGGATGGATGGAAGAAATATATTTGTACAATGGTCCCTTTTACATACTTTATTTATCATGTTTATTCCCATTCACATCAATCTCCGCAGAGGTTTGAAGCGCACGGGGTGTAATGTTGATTTAAGATTATTGGTGTTATACTATATCAAGGTATATGCCTCAGCTGTACTTTGAGTTTAGTGTTAATTAGTTACGCTAACATGCTAAACTAAAATGGTGAACATGATAAATACTTGCTAAACACCAGCATTTTAGCATTGTCATTGTGAGCATGTTTGCATGGAACTAAGTCCTTTGTGGTGTAATGTTTTTAAAAATGGCAAAGATTATACAAGAAAGAAAATGATATGGTAATTTCTAGGTCAGTTTCATTCAAATTACATTAAGTCCATTAAGACTACATGTGATATTTTACTCCAAACACTTGCCATGCCATGTCTGAGAACCTAGCAGTTAGCAGCAGATTTTGGCACATCAAGTTGGCAAGCGAAGAAGGCAGACATTATATAACTGCCCTGGAAGTATTGGTGGATGTTGCCAAAACTTGTCTTGCCAATTTTGCCTAGTTGCTTGATGAATCTTCTACAGTATACTACATCAAACCTGTAAACTTAAAATAAATGTTCAGCCTCTACAGAAATATATATGTTGTTTTCTTACATGTTGGAAAATTTAGCCTACTTGTGTAACAAATGGATGTTGCTTGATCGTCAGCGCTTTACTGAAGCACTGAATGAAGCTCGATGCACCATTTACAAAGTAGCTTTTTAACAGAAGATGAGAGGTGGTATGTTTTGCTTCTGTAACTATATGTTACAACCAAAGTAGCATATTATTACACTGTAAAATGGGTTATTTAAAAAGCACACCCTCTCTTTGCACAGTTTTCCATGGTCATTGATAAGTAGCGGACTAAGAAAAAAGAGGAAAGGCAAAAATCTCTCATGCATGCTGTCCATTTTTGCAACCAACTGCCAAATTTGTAAATGACAGAGAAACGGAAGGTGTGTGTACGTGCTTCGGTGGATGTCACATATTACTCACAGTTTTATTTGCCCATTCTGCTCGGTGTACCCAAACACATGGTAGCTGTACAGGAGAGGACAGCGTATCTGAACCCACGCAGCCAGCCTGAGAACATGAACAAAGTTTTATCACACACATAACGCTTACGACATCACATATAAATCAACGAAGAAGTTCAAGCTCAGTCGCTGCGGATTCATTTTTTCATAAGTGAACATTTTTGTACTGACACATGCATTTGTCAGTGGTCCAAATTCTTCCTTCTTAAATCAGTGTTAATGCGTAATTCCTCACCATGTCTTCCTTCAGTGCCTCAGTCATTTTCTCCATACTTTTCCTGGCTTTACAGTTGCACCAAAACTCAGTGGGTCTGGGCTGGGCTTCAGGTAGGTGGGAGGAAATCACTCCTATCAGCAGCAGCAGGAACCCTGGAGGAACACACAGGGGAGATGACTGACGAGCTGCCATCTAGCTCCTTTTTGCAGCAGCAGACAGAGTTTTACCTGCCTGCATTTGTCTTTTTATATCCCCCTCTCCTTTTATTGTCCTGGGTCCAACTCCTCCTAAGTGGAGTTTGCAGCTGTATCTCACCTGTAGCTCTTTCCATATCGTCTTCTTATCTTGCCAAAATCCCACCCACAAGTTTTGCCCTGACAAGCTGGAATTCTACAACCAATTTCATGTCATATGCCCACATCCATTCATACATACTAATGCATGTGGAAGTTGGATCGGAATGAATGAAGTGTTGCAGGAGAAGATTAACTGTCTTCTTCCAAGTAAGATGAGGTCATATACGAGTCACTCTGTGCTGCTAATAAAGAGTGTGGAATCCTCTAATGGATTGAGGCATTATATCACAGCCATAGTCCTAACATTGACATGATCTACAGTATGCAACTTCTTGTTTGACATCCAAGTGACACATTTACACATAAGTATGTATAAACCAGTCAACTTACTGCTATAAGCCATAACCCGTTCCTGGACGCATGGTGTCCCTCAGCTGTGGTCTGTCAACCTGCATCCTTTTTCCAATCAACTTCATAAAAATGAGCTCAGAACACAGATACTCAAAAATCACTCGGTATCCAGCAGAAATGCCATTTTCCATGCATAAAGCTCAGGCAAAGTCCTCACTCACAGGTCTCAGGTCTGGTGAAAACACCATTCGGCTGCTTTATGGTTTGATAAACTGGTGTGTCAAGAGTGAGTGCGAAATCAGGACATTCAGTGCTTGCTTTTAGAGCAAGTGGGCTTTATATTTGATTTGGCCCAAAGTTAATGTTTGACTCCGGATCCTCAACGCAAATAAGACAAGAGAGGCACCATGAAGACCCAGACAGTACTAATCCAGCTATAACACGACATGTAGGACTTACTGTTATAATGTTTAGTATTAGTTAGTATAGTTTATATCTGTTGGTCCATCTGTCACGTATGTGTATCTGTTAGTTCATATCATGCAAGACTAAAGAATGGTTGTGTAATAACAACAGCACCACCAGTATGGCACTACTACTACCACATTACCACTACTACTACTACTATTACTAGTAACATCTTCCTGTCTTCCCAGGCCATCACTCTGATGAACGCTTGCATCAATCATGTAGTGTCAATACCCCTGTAACACCAAAACATCCACTAGCTTCCATTATAGATTATATTTTTACGTTTTTTTAACATGTGCATATCATCATGTACTGTCACAGTCAATATAAATCCTGCATGCTGTATATACTGTATTTATTTTATAGTATATAGACATGTATACTTTCACATACTGTACATAATCATCCACTCATTGTCCCTCCATTCAGTATTTATTTCTTTGCACTATTTGTGTTGTTTACAACTTACAGAAACACTTGACTTGTATATAGACATTTTTTTTATTTATACTGTTGGTCATATTTGCTTTTTATATATATTTATATGTATCTACATAGACATCTATCTTTTCACATACTTGTGTACATAATAGTCTTGTCTTTACCTTTATTTGTTCAACTTTGTGGTCCTTGTTCAGCTGTCTATTTCTGCATAAGTACATTGAGAGCAATGGAAAAAAACAGAGTCAAATTCCTTGTATGTGCACACATACTTGGCCAATAAAGCTGATTCTGATTCTAATTCTGATTCTGACTACTACTAGTAATAATAATAATAATAATCATAGATGCATAAAGAAGAGGGGTTACTCTATATTCCAGCACTTGGAAGACGGAAGCGTAGAACAACAAATGGATGGTACAAACTTTGTTTTGCTAAGTCTGATTTGGCAATGTTTCACTTAGAGATAAACAACATGAGCACAGTTTGTGGTGCATTTTTCAATTACCTGGTCAACTGAGAAAGTTATCAGTTAACTTAGGGCAATTTAATTTATAGAGCCCCAAATCACACATTTGTCTCAGCAGTCTTTACAGTATGTAGCCTACAATATACAACAATCTCTAGATCTATGATTGAAGAACTCCACACACCAAAAAAAGAAAAAAAAAGAGAGGATATGCAATATGGGTGTTGCAGAGTAGACAGAAGTGGCAGTACCATTGTCTGTTCATTTTCAAATCAAAACAGAAAAAATGACAGGCCGTGCCAAACTTCACTGGTATCACATTGTGCAATGCTGTGACCACACATCTGTTGTTCCTAGGAACTCCCATGAGGAGGAGGATTGAGCCAGACAGGAATCACACTGCAAGACTTAGTCTATACATGTCTTTTTTTCGCACCACCTGTCAGCTTCTTGTTTTAGTTCTTGATACCAATTACATGCGTCATTGAAAGCGACAGTTTTCTGGGGGGGTTTCTTACATGGTCCACCTAGGAAGTGCAGTGCTATGTGTTTTTGTTTTTTTACCATTCATAGTATTGGAAAGCCCTCCCTATGCCGACCTCAGATGTGCCCCCTACATTGTAGACAAGGTGGCGGAACAAGGTGGTGGAACAATGAGCCTTCTCCCTCTCTGTGACAAATATCTTTGACATTCACATCATGTAATCCTGAGGGTGGACCACCCATTGATAATGCTCCATAAGGGAGACACGGCCGAGCAGGAAGGAAGAGTATCTGAAACAGGAGGAGAAAATATGTGTGTGTGTGTGTGTGTGTGTCACAGAGGTTTCGTGGTGTGGCTCCTGCTCATGGCATTAATGAGGTCTTTGTTAACATTTATGCTTGCATGCGTGTGTGCACAAGGGCTCTATGCAGCACATTATCTTGCAGTTGTGCGTCTCTACGGGAAGAGCCATCACCATGGCAACACCAAGCAATGAGTACCTTTTAAAAGGCTGGGGCTTCTCTCTCTCTCTCTCTCTCTCTCTCTCTCTCTCTCTCTCTCTCTCTCTCTCTTTTATCTGCTCTCAGGCCATTCTACCTATTTCACCCAGCAGTCAGCTGGGAGACAGAGAGGACGGCACAACAGGAGGATTTCTTAATATCTGTTCAACAGCGTTATCCTGCAGTCTGCCAATGTGCCTTTGGTCTGTTGGAGAAGAGTGAACTTTGTCATTTTTGCCACAGTGGGATGTCACTAGAACATCTTTGTGATTTTCTAGCTAAAGGATATCTTGACAATTAGATGTGTCTCTTTTCTGTTCCTGCTGCTTCTATACTGACTGAGGCCTCGCTTACTGAAGATGGTAACTGGATATACTCAGTCACGTATTACCTCCGTATTGGGAATAAATGGAAATGAGGATTTTTTTTCCCCATGTTGTTGGGCCTTTATCTTAACTGTGAAACAAAACCGGATTTTTAAGGAAACATGTGGACAAAGAGATTTCCTTTGCTGACTTTATTCACAAGACTGGAAATGAGAAAGTCAAAGAAGGCATTATAGAATTTATTGCTAACCCTAACCCTAAATTTTCAGTAATGTCAGTGAGGACCTTTTATCCCCGGAGAAGACACATAGAGCAGGGGCTGTCGGATGTGGAGGCAGGAAAGTCTGACAGGGAGGAAGATGAGGAAAAAGACATGGATTGTTTGCAGCAGCTCTCCCGCTGTCCATCTTGTAACCAGGTGTATGACATCGTCCAGATCCTGCCGTGCTCTCACACCATGTGTGGTCACTGTGTAGCGGCTGGGGGGGGAACAAGTTCAGGTCAGCCTCATCATCGCAGTGTCTGCCCGCCTATCTGCTCTGTGCTGTGCAAATGCTGTCGACATCCTGTGGAGCTGCCATGCTGGACCTGGTCCTCTGCCACTTCCTGTCTCCCAAAACATCCCACCCTGAGTCCTGCATGTGTCAACAGGGAGACAGGCACCCAGGGGGGAGCATCTGAAGATAACCTTCAACATGTGCGGGTGAGAGATCCAAACTGAGGAGATTCAAGATTTATAGATTTTATTTGTCACGTGGGCAGTGAAATGCAGCGTGCCACACTGTTGAAGCCTTTCAAAATAGGCTAGTATGCAACAAAGAATAATAATTAGAATAAGTTGTGTTGTTGTGTTGTATGTGTGTAAAGTATAAATGTATATTACACTTCTGTTACATATGTAAGCAGGATTTGAGAAATTCTGAGGTCATGCGTCGAACTCCCCCTAGTAGCCCCACATCATGCAGAAAGTCTCTAAATATTTGTGTTTATATCGATTTTTTCACATTTTATTCATTGATTTTTGTGATGGAGTACTAATAATACATCTTTTGTTCATTTATTTCTTTTCTTAGCAGTCAAATTTAAATATACTGAAAATACTGGAATTGGTTGGCAAACCATTTATTTAGATTTAAAGTAACAGTTCAACGTTTTGGGGGGAAATGCTTATTTGCTTTCCTGAGAATTAGATGAGAAGCTTGATACCATATCATATCTGTCTAATAAATGTAAAGCTACAACTAGGAGCTAGTTAGCTTAGCTTAGCTTAGCTTAGCATAGCAGAATTGTTAATTAACAGCTTTAATGGTGGTGGTGGGTGGATTTTGTTACCTTTGGACAGAGATAAGCTAGTTTCCCCCCAGTTTTCAGTCTTTATGCTAAGCTAAGCTAATCACCTCCCAGTTGTAGCTTCATACTTCATATGAGAGTGGCAAGAAAGCAAATAAGCATGTTTCCCAAAATGTCAAACTATTGCCTTAAGCCTTGGATCATCATCACAACTGGAAGCAAAAATAAATTCTCTTCGGGTTACATTTTCATGTATTTGATACTATTGATACTGCACTGTAAGCAAGCATTATTGTGCAAGCTTACTTCCTCTATGTTTGATTCCACCTCATTACTGTCACTATATCCAGGGGGACACATGCAGCTGGGATGGAGGTGATATGACGGCACAGAGCTGTTTACATGGTGAGTATGGTGATGTATCCATAGGTCCAGTCAGTTTCTAAGAATAAACCTTCATCTATGTGATCCTCACTGTAAACATGGGAACCTACAGCATTGTTGCTCTCTCTCAATTTGACTCAGGCTCCAATGCTGCCAGTTCCTCAGTAGAACCAGTGGAGGGCGTTGTAGACCTGCGAGAGGAGGAGATGGAGCAGTCAATCTTTGGTCAGGAATCATAGTTGATGCTTTTAATGCCCAAACTAAATACATTTAATAGAGGTTTATTTGTATAGAAGATGAGCAATGTTTTGTTTGTGTGGATTACTATACTAAAAAGCTCAGAATATTCACTCCTTATCCAAACCTCTGTTCACTTCTGGTCTATTTTAGGATTATGTTTTTCTCTGGACCCTTCAACTGTCCCTCCATCCCTCCATCTTTCCAACTCCTCCCTCACTGTCACCTACCAAGGAGAGAGCCCTCCTGGCCCACCTCCAGACAACAAGGTCAGGAGATCAATGACCTCTGACCTCGGGGTTACACTGGCCCTCCCACAGGCCTGCGCTGATGTTGTCATTGCACGAGGACAGTATTACTGGGAGGTGGATGTCTGTAACAGCTCCGTCTACAGGGTCGGTAAGAACTCTCTTGAGTTTGTTTTGGTTGGTTTAATGCCAGTGTGCTTATTGCTTCCAGAAACACTCACCGTTAGTCAGCAAGACTGTGCTTGTTTAAGCCCACACTCACATGTATACACACATGCCCACGTCATCAGACTCCACTTCATAGTTCATAGTGCCACCAAGCGGTTAGAGCGTTGCAAGACCATTGATCACTGGCTGAGCAACATTGGAAAAATGATTCCCATTTTTAGTATTTTGTCAAATTACTACCCTAATATCTTGCCTTTAACTTTCAATCTATTAATATGGCATATACAGACATGTTTTCATTTCTATCAAATAAGAGGAATTGCCACTTTATAGCTTTGAAAAACAAACTTTAGCCTCTGAAAAGGCATCTTTGATCAAGACAATTCTTTAAAAAACATATCTGATACCTGTTCGTTCTCTGGATTGGTTTAACGTGAATGGAATAATTTCTCATTTTGAAATCTCGCCCAAATCATATTTGAACATAGTTGATATTAATTGATTTGAGCAATTGAAGTATTGACATTATGCCGGTCCACACTGGCATATTCATGCTCTAATTCTGCTCTTCTTAAATTATAATCCTCACCACCAGCTGCATCAGACCGACTTATTTTCAGAGTTACTGTCATCAAAACCCTACAATATCTAAGAAAAGTACAGTGAACCTGAAACCCTGCTGCTGCACCACCATGTTACTGCAACAGTAAGCTAACAATAGAAAGTTCTTTATTCTTTTGACTGCATTAATTCCTAGATTCAGTGACAGGACAATGCCACCAAACAGGAAAACACAACATTCCCTTGCAAACAGTGAAAAAGAAATGAGACACTCTCAGATCAGGTTTTTGTTGGAAGATAGCAATGCGCCAACAATGCACCTGACCACACCTCATTTTAAGACCATGGCAT
Organism: Oplegnathus fasciatus; assembly: GCA_003416845.1. NCBI lineage: Eukaryota > Metazoa > Chordata > Actinopteri > Centrarchiformes > Oplegnathidae > Oplegnathus > Oplegnathus fasciatus. Next base: position 1,360,912 of record NTHP01000072.1, on the reverse strand, counting down.
TGTGACAGTATATTTGCTACTTATACAACGTGGGTGCTGGGCGTGAAAATGACAACTGCGTCAGTTGGAATGACAGTTGCGCTGATGACAATGTTGACATGCTGATGTTTAGCAGGTATAATGTTAACCATCTCAGTTTCAAGTTGTCACATTTCACTGAGAAACAAAAATGTCAACCTCTTGGTGGCACTAGAGGAAAAGTCAAGGGTCACTTAAGTAAGTAGGATTTGTCCTTTGAGGTTCAGGAATATCTGTACAAAATTTCACGGAAATCCATCGAATAGTTGCCATCCCTAGATATATGGCACTAGCATGAGTAAAAACAGATTTTCAACTTGTTTATTTTTAATAGAATAAAATGAAAGAATCAGACAGGATGTATTATGGAAGCAGGGTTTCTAAATAGTTGAAGGTTAAAAATGTTTATGATGTTTTGTAAAGGCTGCTAATCCATAAATGTGCACAATGAATATGAAACTTCACTTTTCTGTCTCTCTCAGGTGTGAGCTCGCTGGATGGTTCTGGCGGCTGGTGGCTCGAAAGGCAGGGCATATCTTTTTGTGCAGTGTATGATGGGAGCCGGGAGCCGCTCTGCACTGTCCCGCCTCAGATCAAAACCCTCGGGGTCTTCCTCAACATTGGTGGGGGCGCCCTGAGCTTCCACAACCCTTTGACCCAGGAGCACCTGGCCACGCTGCCTACCCGCTTCAACCCTGCTGGAGTGCTCCCGGCTCTGGGCCTGGGCCAGGGCCGACTGAGGCTGCGCTGCGGCCTCCCTCCTCCTGCTCATGTGTTCCTCAGTAAGGACTCGGCCTACAGGGGACCTTGTGGGTCTGGTGGAGGCCGGTGGTACAGAGAGATTCCCTTCCAGTCAGTGAGGAAAGTGATACAGAAGTTTGAGGAGCTGGCTGTGTCGGACTCAGACTCAGGTCTGGTGTCCAGTTTCGGATCGTCCTGCTCCACCTTGGCTTCTCTTCCAGATCTGGGGATTCCTGGGACGTTTCCCTCTGGGCAAGCAGGACATGAAACTGTGGCTGAATAAGAAGAGCTTCTGAAACTCTTCAATGGGTGCATCAGCAACACACCCACTGCTCCTCTGAGTGGTTTGATCTTTGGCTGTCATTTGAAAGGCAAATTTTTCATTTTGAAGGACTTTTGGCTGCCTCTTTCCACTCTCTGCGTGACCCCGGAGTAGCAATTGACTCCCTCCCCGGGACACAGCCCTTTCTCTCAACCAAGCAACCCCCACTGGTTTGGGATCGGGCCAGAAAGAGTCCTCTGTAATGTGAAGTGTGAGGAAAGGGTGGGCTTTTAGCAGCGGGACTCCTTGATTTGTCTCTGTGTGACGGTTGTCAGACAGTAGGGGTCCTACAGTAGTAGTGCGCATGTTCCTGTATGTGTGTATGTGGGCACAAGCACTACCCCGAGTATGTGCGTTTGCTTGGTCGCATTTCGGTGTGTGAGTGAGCAAGAGGGAACAATGTACAAGCGGCAGGGGGTGAGATGACGAGGTGCGAGTACAGTGACACCAGCGGTGTTGACACAGAGCAGCAAGGACAGGTGGTAACATACATTTATCCCGCGGCCTGCCTTCGATAGGACAGTAGGGCTGCCCTTTTCTGACCCTTTGAAAACCGCAGGACTCCCAAAGACTTCAAAAGGGGCGACAGAGAGCGGGAGAACAGAGAGGGAGAAAGAAAGAGAAAACAGCATGCATGAATTAAAGACAGCAGGTGATGAGCTGGTAAAAAAGAAAGGAGCTGAGAGAGGGATTCCTCTGAATAGATCAACTGGCTTTAAGGCAGTGCTGAGCTGCAGAAGCCACTACTTTACATGAGAAGTGGTGACATTACAGTAAAGTGATAGAGATGCATTAGTTTTCTTGGCACATTAAAGGGTGTGAGTGGCACTTTTTTCAGTCAAGCACATGTCGTTTTATTGGTCAGATGTTGAATAAAAAATGTATGTTTTAATATGTTTGCTGAGGGTTTTCTCTGCACCTAAAACCTCCTCTTGTGTCTCTTGGCTTTTAGCTCCACACAGCCTTGGTTTTGCATGTTAGGCACAGATTCAATTTGAGCGATTTTGGCTAAGAAAATAGTGAAAGTATAAATTTTTCCTCATTTTCTCCTCAATCCCCGGGGCTCCAAGCCCCATTTGAAGAACCACTGGTGCCGAGGACTATTTATACTTGGCATGGGCGATGTTCATATTCTCCCTGTGACCACTTGACTTATGATTAAGTAATGCAGGCCCTATTGAAGAGCTCCCTCCTGCCCCATCTTCTCCTTTCCTGTCTTTTCAATGACCGTGTTTGCCTCTTTGGAAGGTGCAATCTCCGAGTGTTTAGTCAGACCACCCAAACTGTAAATCTCATTGTAAGAGGACAAAAATCCTCTCAATTAAAACAAGCATCAGTCAGTAGTAGCACCGCAGGGGCACTTCTGAGGACGAGTAGCTGGAGTGGAGTTGGACCAATTTTCCATTGTGCATCATTCATTTCATGCGTGCACGAAATCAGTTAAGCAGCGGGTCAGACTCGGTAATAACCGATGAGTCAAAGAGGCGCTTGTTAGACTGTCGCCTCTCAGACCACTCATAAGGATGACTGTGTGTTGATGTTTAACGGTCGAGGTATTTACCGCGCGAGTAAAAAAAAAAGCGTGTGCCGTGACCGCCGTTGGCGCGGCTCTCTCTGCAGATCTATTACGAATAAAGCGTGTGGAAGCAATTTGACTCTTGTAAACAGAAATGAGAGGGGCGTGATGCAGATTTCAAAGGGCCGGGGGGAGAGAGAGGGGGAGTTTGCCAGGAAGGATGGATAAGACTTGAAACGCGCGCTGTGCCATGTGTGCGTATCTGGCAGCGTCTACTGTACAGTATGTATAGTCTGGCTCCCTGAACATGAACTGTACAGCAAGGTGCAGTGCTGGAATACAGCTAAGCACATTTAGTGCTCTACATTTATTTGACAGCTGTATTTACTAGTTACTTTGCGGATTCATATGTACATTTACTCAAGTACTGTACTTTTTTGAGGCATTTCTACTGTGATATTCAATACTTCTTTTACATTTCAATGGGGAATATTGTTCTTTTTACTCCACTACATANNNNAGTAGCTTCATCTCCACAAGCTACATCATCAACATGATGATTAATGCAACTGTAATAAAAACTGAATAATGTGATATATGAGTTGTATTATAACACTCATATGGGGCCGTTTTATTGCGTAATGTACTTTTACTTAAGTAACATCTTTAATTACAGGATTTTTAGTTGTAACAGAGTATTTTTACACTCTTGTATTGCTACTGTTACTTAAGTAAAAGATCTGAAAGCTTCTCCCCCCGCCGGCAAACATATCTGATGCCCTCCAACATAAAATGTCCAATCAGGAAGCATCATGGCCGTTGTAATTACATGTATCTGAGTGAAATTGCAATATCTTGGCAGTTTTTCTCCAGAAATCATTTACTGGTGCCAAATGATGGAGACTCCACCCTGCAGCCACACAGGTCCTCTCCCCGAGGTGTCAAAATAAACCAAGCGCCCCCAGAGCAACCAAACCCAGTACATTTGGAGATGGCTTCTGCCCGCTAATTGCCTCCAGTGATTATTGTCACACACTCTCCATCGTGGATGCCAGTTCGGAAGTAGTGATGGTGAGAATAAAAAGAGGTCCGCTTTTCTCTCCAAAGTTTCGACTGTGTCTGCAAATCGATTCCGTTTGTATGAATAAACATCAACTCTGCAAGACTTCTCCCATTTGCATATTGAGTGAGGAAAAAGGGCCCATTCGCCCTTTTCCGTTGCCGGCAGCAGCACAAAATTAGCTTTACAACTGAGCGGGCCGCCTCTTATTACCATCATTATCAGCATCAGCATAACAGTGGCTGTAAAAGCATCATGGGCCTCTTGTTTTGTCGCTCTGTCAGCTTTTACGGCTTGCTCTGAGGTACATCCTGCGTTTAACTGATATGCAACGACCCTGTCAGATGAAGATTACCTCTGGTGGGAGAAAAAATGGGATGCAGTTTAGTTCATTTCTCTTGATCTGATTATTTTTTGGCGTCAAAGATCATTTTCCAGCATCTTTGAATGAGTTTAGATGTCTGCCCACGATAGAATAACCTCACCTAAAATACACGCGTAAGTTATAGGAACGTAGCGGGAAATGCACAATTACAACCAGTTTATATCATGGCTTATCTAAACATGAGTCAGAAATAATTGGGCCTTTAAGATGCATTTCCAGCAAATTAATAGAGCAGAAAGGGAAGGTTACACATACTCTAAACAGAATGTGTTCTATGAGCCATGTGGGAGCCTTTTTGGTGCCATAAATCCTACTGGACAGGTTCTCTAAAGCACCAGGGTTTGATTTACCGTCCAATAGGTGCAGAAAATGCATGCATACTCTAAATTAGGAGCTGATTTTTCTATTCATTTTTAATCTCTTTAACAAATGACATGGCTATTCAAGTCTCACTGTCACGCTTGTTAGTGCAGCAAGCGTCCATGTGATGAGGAACAGGTGGGGTGTGTGTGTGTGTGTGTGAGTGTGTGCGTAAGAGTCACATCTGCCAGGCTATCATAGCTCACTGGCTGAATATTCACACCTCCCAGTCCGACCAGCAAACAGGATGCGGTCCCCTGTGAGTGTGCGCTGTGTAGTCAGACAGACAGATTAAGGTGTGTGTGTGTGTG
>NTHP01000072.1:1338631-1356088 GCA_003416845.1 Oplegnathus fasciatus | reverse complement strand
CTGTTAAACAACCCGCATTTATGACCCGCAAGTTGGGGCGTCTGACAAACAAGACCAAATACACAGCGCGGTGATGGAGAGCGAAGTATCCATGTGTGTATCCATCCAGCTGCACCATTATGCCATTATGGATGATTTACAGCCGATACCCCCACCCCCCCACACACACACACACAGGCACGCACACAAGCACGTACACACACTCCCTAGGCACGCATGAGAGCAAATTTCGATAATGTCCTTTTAATGATGTCACATTTGGGTCTGTAAAAATCTGTTGCTGCATGTTTCTTCCATGCCAGCAGTGTTTCATATCGGGTTATTGCGCTCTCCTCGGAGAGGTTTCTGGACTGTGGAGCGATGTTATAAAAAAGGAACATTGTGTCTGCTTCTAATTGAGTCCTGGTCGGAATCGTACTTGTGCTCAGAGTCATAAAGCGCCGTCCACGGTTAATCGATTTTTTTGGAGGTGGGGGCTGTAATGTTTCTGGCATATTAGAGATGACTTCAGAGTTTATTATCACTCTTCTTTTTTTCTAGTCCCTCTCTTCGCCCCCCTCACTTCTCCTAATCTTAAGCAGAAACAGCGAGATTTACAAGGATATGGATCAATTCAAGATGAATATATTGTTTAGATAAAGAAAAAACATCTGTAATTAATAAAAGATTACGACCATGATATGGTCAAATGGGATTTGGAGCCAAATTTTACTCATATACATCATAATGATTTATACCGTGACATTTATTGCAAATGGTCTATAACAGGTCAAATTCAATACTATATAAATATAAAACATGTTCAATAATATGTACATTCTTATTTTTAATGGTCATCTGTGGCCTCATGATAACGTTTGCATGAATAGTTTGCTGTATTCCATATATTTTGCTTTTTGGAACTAAAAAGTCCGAACTTCGTTAGGAAATCTGGCAATTATATGTTGTTTGATCATCAGAAAGGGTAAAACTGCACGACGCTACTACATAAAACGTTTTTCCCAAAATCTTTAAGTAATACACTTGAATTCGGCATGTGCAGGAAGGATGTTGTATCATCATTTATTTTTCATGCACTATCTTAAAATGAAATAGAGTTTGGAGCCCTCCCAGAGAGTCCGTTCCTAAACATGCGCTGGACGGCTCCAATACACAAAAACGCTGCCGTCATTATCCCAGTGGGGCTATAAGTGTTCTGGGTTTTGTTAGCTCCAATAGACAATTTACCATCCAGTCTGCCTAATGAATCACCGTGTGCAGCGCGGAAGAAAAGTGTCGCTTATCACCCTATGATGAAGTGTAAACAGGCCATCATCGATCCCAATTGCTGTTGGGGGGGAAGGGGGGGAAGTGGGCGCGCGTGAATCCACACACCCGGATGGAAGTGGCTCCCACAGGACACATAATGTGACACATGCATTAAAATAACACCTTGCGCTCGCACCTTGGCCTGTACTTTTGGCACAAAACCGATGAGATTTGGCACTTTTTTACGCGACGTTTTAGTATAAAGACACAGAGTTTAGGGTCTCTCAGTAGCCTGTCTGTTACACTAAATAGGCCATAGAAAAGTTTAAAGGGGAGAAAATTAAGTTGCTGCCCCTCAGTGGTTCTCAAAGTGGAGCCTGGAGACTTTAAAGGGTACAAACACGAGGAATGAGGAACATTTTACACAGTACAGTAAGCCTGGCATCATTATCATAATCATGATATATTATTATTACATCAAAAATCCCCAATCAATCACTCCTTTATTCCAAACATCTCAGCCATATAATAAGCCTGACCTTTGCTGAACCCTCTGAAATAAATCACCCATGAGGAGCACTACAGTAATGTAAACTTGAGCCTCAGAGCGTTTGTTCTGGCCCCCAAGGGACCATTATGAGGAGCTGGACTGTTGCTCAACTGCTCTGTTTTGTTTGATGGGAACATTTCCCAGATCTAAATAGGCCCTAATAAATTTCACTTCTTGTTGATGTTGTGAAGCTCCACACTGACCACAGTCAGTTTTTAAAAGAGTTGAGGCTAAATGGCTTTTGGCACCTATCCGTGTGTGAGGGCCTAGAAATTTAACTAAGTCACAATGAAGGGGATTTTAAGTAGACTCGTCCAGGTAGGTTTTTCAGCAAGCCAAGAGAAACAGTTTGAGGTCCGAGCGAGGACAGAGCTTTTGCAGAGGGCCAGGACAAATTGAAACAGGTTGCCTTGAGGTATTCCAACTATTTTCATTTGTTTCTGTTAAGTCACTTAGGTCTCAGCTCCAAACACACTTGAAAAAATAGACGGTGCAGCCATGCAGCCACAGCAGCACACATTCCTTACTGTACATGATCTGGAGATGCACACTTTCTCTCCACAGGAGCGCTGGCATGTACTTCTACCTCATCAGTGTCGACTGACTAAAGTACTGAGCAGATTCTTTAGGTTTTATCACTGCACCAGAGTGTGAAGATCAGAGCATAAATACCATAAATCAACATGGAGACTGTGACAAACAATCAAACCAGCAAATACATGAATAAGGGAGCATTTGGTTCCAGTGACCACAACTATCACCACCACAATAATAATAATGATAACAATAAGAGGAAGAAGAAGAACACCAACAATATCATAAGGCTAACAAGAATAATAACATAACATTTTGGTTGCATCTTACAGTATCTAAATAATCAAATAAACTCAATAAGATGAGTAAACCAAGAAATGACTACAGAAAACCAAACAATGAAAACAAAATAAAAATGTAAAATGTCACTTCAGAATGACAGTATACAGTATATGTCCTCACTTAACAAAGGTTTATACCTTTCATAGTAAATGCAATATGCCACTCAGCCTGTACTTTTCAATCATAATAATAAAAAGGGAAAATTCTAGTGGGAAGCCATATTTATTTTAACATAAAATGACATTAACAAAACTAAAACTGATGTTCCTTTGTTCTCTCTCTCTCTCTCTCTCTCACTAATAATATTTATGTAACTTGATTTTTCTTTGGTAAAAAAAAAACAAAAAAAACAAAAAAAACACCGTTGTGAAAGTTTTGCCACAAAATGAATCAGACGCAGGCTCGTTTCCATATCTTAAGCGTGAGTGAACTGATAGGGGCGTCAATTTCCCTTTCTATCACCCACCCACCCCCACCCACCCATCACCCATCATCTCTCCCCCCTCCTCCTCCTCCTCCTCCCGGCCGGTGGCTGCTCCAAGCTGTCAGGGAAGCAGGCTATAAAGCAGAAAGGGCCGGGACTCTGAGGAGGCTGCTACAGTCGGCTATGTCCTGTCTTCGGAAAACCTCTGCCTGACTGAAACTCGGATGATTTAAAACAGTGGACTTTCAAACTCATGACAGCGGACACTTGGATGACTTTGATGTAAGGAGGAAACTTACATTTTTTTTGTTAGGTTGTGTAATTAGTCGCTCTGAGTCGACAGTGGCTTCATAAAGTGCTCGATATCGGAGGTTTGAGGGAAACATTTTGCGGAGAGGCATACAGAGAGGGAGGTTTGGGATGCTGGTTCCCCGCGCGCTCCGCTCCTTGCTGTGCGTACTGAGCTGCGCGTGGCTGCACACCGGAGCGGCCTCGCGGCTCAAGTCTCCCGCTCTGCCCATCCAGTCGGAGAGAGAACCGCTGCCCTCCAAAGGCTTGTCAGGTAAGAAAAGTTTCATGTGAGACCATAATACAGTACCATTGTGTGAGGTAGTCCACGGAACCGAGCAAAAGAGAGTAGCAAAACTCAGTTCAAAATGTGTCATTTTAAATGTGCCCAGTCCTGGGCATGTTGGGTCTATGTGGCTGTAAAGTGACTATACATTTTTAATGCATTAAGAGGAGCCAGTCGTCAATTCGGCTAACATTTAATACAACAAGCAGCATTCATTTTACCAGCAACTTCAAAATTAGCTAGCCCTCCTTTCCTCAATGTTTTTGACCCAACACACGCCGAGGGGGGCAGCAGCGAGCACTTGTAACTTTTTAAAAGTCCAGATTTTTTTAAATGAATGCTGTAATTTGATATCAAAATTATGCCGAATTGCAGTGAGCACACTGTTATTGCTACCAGCTGTAGTGTAAGTATGACGTGTACATATTTTTTGCTGAAAAAACAAGAAACCTTTAAATTGCCCGTTCTTCTCATGAATTTTGGGGTGCTGTGCTGCATGCGCGCACCGGGGCCAGGTTATGACCTGAGTTCAGCCGCCTGGGAGCTGCACGCGAAGGTGAAGTGGCCCAATAGCCCCGACTAGCTTTTAAAAACATTAACATTTTAAAGTTGAGTTAAACTAACTGCCTTCCTAACATTTCCCACTGTAATGGCATGCGTACGCAATTTTCGTGAATTTCCATGTTTCCTTGAAATGTCCCCCTGGGTAGCTTCATGTGTAAACTAGCGGCAAACATCTGAGTCATAACCGCAGTGAATGCCATTTGATTCATGTGTGAAAGCCCCTGCGTACAAAGCTCATTGCGGTTTTTACAAGGTAACTACTCTGGAGTTCAAAACTGTGGGAACTCCACGTTAACCACCGTCTCAACGTGTAATTCAGTGTTGGAAACTGCAATCAATCGACTTTCCATTACAAGCGTTGGCTCCTCTGAGATGATTTATTTCAGCAGAGACAGAAGTGGCAGGCAAAGCGAGCGGCTCACAGTTTGGCTCCCTTTAACCGGACTGGACTGTTTAAAGTGTGTTGTCACTGTAATGAAAGAATAATGCGAACCAGGTTGGTAGCAGTGAGCGAGGTGAGCCATCAGCTCGGGTGAAGTTGGCGAGAGGTGACATCACGTTTGATGTGTGTGTGTGTGTGTGTGTGTACACTCACGAGGGCGCTCATCACACACACTGCTTATCCTGAACAAAAATCACTATAATACTCCTGAACTAACACAGCATGACTAACACCCAATTATGATGTTAGTATAGTAATAATAACTCTAAAAGCTATTTTTATCCCCTGTAGCATCAATATACAGTGCAGCCCCTATACATTAGAACAGTGATGATCTGCTGAAGTACAGAGCCAAAACAAATCCTTGTAATAGTATGTTTAACAGTGAGTTTATTGTGGACTGAATGCATTTTATAGTATTGCTTACCTCCCATTGCTTACTGTCATACAGCATTTACAGTAATGCCTTTGCTAAATGACTTCATAAAATCTTTTTTTAACAAGGTTTCATCATGTGTATTTCTGGGAACCTCTGATAATCTTTCGGTGGAAAACTGAATGTCTCCCACGCCTGCTCATGGACCATTTAGATGAGACAGGATGCAAGGTTGAGTCCCAAAACTCATGAGGCATCCAGGGAGTTTCAGTTGCCTCCAACATGCCTGGGCAATGAGCTGTGCAAGATTTATTAGTTCTTGAATATAAAAATGGGTACAGTGGCTCAGTCTGCGTAGCTTGTCACCCTGCATAAAAGCCTTGTAGTTGCACTTTCTCTCGCTCTTAAATATCAAGAACTTTATGCAAGTCAGCTCATATCTTAAAATGCATCGACTGAATTCTTCTGCACTCGCCATAATTAACAAACCTCACATATAATCATAGAATTTCACTTAGTTTCTAATCGAGGCTCCCTCTGGTTTGGAAAGAGCCAAATACTTGTGATCACCACTACCGGATGTTTGACCCTGAAGACAGCCATGTATAATCAACAGTGTTTGTGTTACAGGATGCTCATTCGGAGGCCGATTCTATTCTCTGGAGGACACATGGCACCCAGATCTCGGGGAGCCCTTCGGTGTCATGCACTGTGTCCAGTGCTCCTGCGAAACTGTAAGTTCAGCCTCAGTGTGACGTCTAACTCGGTATCTGTGCAGCTAGCTCCGAGTCCAGATGAATTTGTAATCAACTGTCGCCCCCAGAAAGACAGATTTCTTTACTGTGTGTGTTTCCACATGAGATTTGGTGGGCGACTGATGTGTCTGTTTCTCTGGTGTTTTGTCTGGCAGCAAAAGAGCCGTCGTGGCAAGGTGTTTGGGAAAGTAAACTGCAAGAACATCAAGCAGGACTGTCCAGACCTGGACTGTGATGATCCCATCTTGCTGCCGGGGCACTGCTGTAAAACCTGCCCCAAAGGTAATTAATTATCTGCAGATCCAATCTCACCACATGCTGCTTTAAGGTTTTCAGATCTGACACTCTCTCTCTCTCTTTTTTTTTTTTACTTCTGATCTATTCTAGTTGTCCTAAATGCGTGAAATAATCAGCTGATGAGAAAAACAAGCTAGTACAGCTTAAATTGCTGCATAAACCGCATGGGGAAAAAAGCAAAACTGAATTGCTCCCAGTTGTTCTCCTTCTTTGTCACATCAACAGCTTCTTTTCCACCATTTTTGTTTATTCTTTGTTTGATTCACACTGCTCTCTTTCTTCTTCTCCCTCTCTATCTCCGTCTTTCCCTGTTCCCAGTCTTTTTGCTTTTTTTCTTTCCCCTCGGGTCAACTGGTTAGCCTTCAGAACAGCTGTTAGATACAATGAGCAGGTCAATTGATTTTCCATTCAGCTGCATCAAATGGACATTTTCTCTAACCAGCCACAACTGAAAGTACCACCCGTCTATTTAGCCTCATTCACACGTTGCCACTTACCTTGTCTACACACTGCTGTGCACACTATTCCACCTTATTAGAGAATTAGAGCTCCCCTGCACATGCTCACACACTCACACAAACACACACACACACACACAGGGTGGGTCTATCATGCTGCACTGTTATTCAGCAGATTGGGTGTTTTCCTACGCTGTGTGTCTGGTAATGGAATGGAAAGTAAAGGTAAAGCCCTGTGTGGACAACACTGTGGAGTGTGTGTGTGTGTGTGTGTGTCAGGAATTGGACAGACCCAGGACTGTGTGTGTGTGTGTGTGTGTGTTTGTGTGTGTGTGTGTGTGTTGTGGTCAAGTTTTAAGGAAAAGGTTGAGTGTGTTTGTCTTAGCTTTGGCACCAAAGCTGCTAGTATGCTTGTGTAAGTGATGGAAAATGGTGTGTGCGTGTGTGTGTGTGTTTATATACGCGTGTGTAATGACTGGTGCACCTGAGGATACAGTATTGCTAAGTGGGGAGAAGTGAGAGTGACACTACCCAGAAGTCCTCGAGCGTGCCCAGTGGAGCAGAGGAGTGAGGGAGTGAGAGAGGAATGATGAGATTTGAGATTTGTTGGTGTGTGTGTGTGTGTGTGTGTGTGTGTGTGTGTGTGTGTGAATCAGACACCAAGAAAGAAAGCAGACGGCCCCGCCGAGCTCCTCCGAACACTGCCTTGGAGAAGTAAAGTTTAGGTGACTAAGAGCCAGTTTGTGGTTTTCTTTCTCAAGATCAAGTCAGCGGAGCTGTGTTTGGCTGAATGAGCACCGCCGCATGTGTCACTGTGTGTGTTTGTGCATGTGTGTGCAAAGCAGCGAGGCCTACACATTACATCAAGACGCACAGCAGTTTGTGTGGAACAGCGGGTCATTGTCGGGATCGCACGCCAGTGTCACTCCCAATACTCCTTAAGCTCCTCAGCTGCAAGAGACTAACCCGGTTAGCTACCCCTGGCCGAGAGAGGAAGTGAGGAAGACAGAGAGAATGTGCTGCAGACTTCAGCATCGGATTGGAATTGGTGTTTCAATCATTCCTTCTTCTGTAATTTCTACCTGTCTTGCTCAACCCCAATTTGTCACAGTTTCCCTCTGGCTGCTCGTGTCCTCACATTTCACACTCCTCATCCATACTCAAAACATAATCAAGTCTTTAGTCTCATCTGTGCACCAGACTTTGAGAGCGACGTAGCAGAATGTGTTTTGAAATGTTTGGGTTCACTTGGTTTATCTTGCCAGATACCGAAACTGTTTCAAAGGCAAGTCAGAGTCTTTATTAGAAACCCAATAGTCTTCCTGTCAGGAAAAATAAAAATATATTCCTGTTTGTACAAAATTTTATCACGCGTAACTCTTTGTATATAACAGTACTTGTAATTATAAGCACTCCTACAGGTGGTCGCGTATCTCTTTTTTGACTTTTTAAACAGTTTTTTTTCCTTCTACAGGTGACGATGACAAGAAACAGACAGACTCTGTGCTGGACAGCTTTGAGTATTTCCACGAGAAGGGGAAAGAGAAGGAGGATGACCTCCATAAATCTTACAACGACCGATCCTACCTGAGCTCTGAGGAGGTGGGCCCCGGGGAGAGCCGCACTGGTGAGTGGGAGCACCCATAGACACATGGACAGACCACCAACACTCTTACATTAAAACACTGTCTCTACACAGTGGAATGCAATTTGTTAGGCCAGCATAAACAGCCATAAATAATTCATAAAACGTTAAAAATATACATTATACACGCCTCAGAGAGCACATTCATGGACACACACAAACAAACAGGATAATAAAAGCACTATAAATATGTTAGTAGTATGTACCTATCTGACCCTCTCTCCTTCTGCAGACTTTGTAGCAGTGTTGACAGGAGTGACGGACTCATGGCTGCCCAGCTCCAGTGGTGTTGCCAGAGCTCGCTTCTCTCTGACCAGAACTAGCCTGGCCTTCTCCATCACGTACCAGAGGTAAAACACAGTGTGTCTTTAGTCTCTGAAGGTGCTTAATTCTTTTTCTGATCAGCCTCGGTAGCATCACTGCTCATCCTCTCCCCCTTTTCCAGCTCTTCTCCTGCATATCCCAAACAGACTTCAAGTGTTTAGAGTAGCAAATATGAAAGACGTCACAATCGGTTTGTTGTTTCAACCATAATTTTGTCGCAGCGGTCAACATGAAGAAGTAGCAAAATTGAGTTGTGCATATGAAAATACAGTGGACAATATCCTTCTACATTAATCTTCTGTCCATTTTTATCCCTCTCTCTTCCCTTACTTTTCAGAATGGACCGCCCCAGTAAAATAATCTTCCTGGATTCAGACGGGACCACTGCTTTTGAGTACAGAGTCCCCAAGGGACAGTCAGACATGGTAAGACATCACATAAACAGCAATCATTATGTGTGCATGTGTGTCTCCTGAGAGAGAGAGAGAAATTAAGCACTGCTATGATGAATGCTCTCACTCCATGACTCTATGCCCAAACTCGGACTTTTCCTCCCATAACTCACTCTGCAATAATAAACGATAAACACGCTCACAGACAGATACACACACATGCACAGTGACACTTCCTTTCTGCTTCATTGCCTCTTTCTAAACATCACAAACTCGGTCTGATTGCAGTAAACACTCATCACTCGCAAGGTAACATCAGGGAGAAACCGCCCTCAGGTCAGAGGTGTAGAAGACTGAGTTTAGCACAAGGCCAATATTATCCTGATAAATCAGTAAACTGATATGTTGGTGTAACAGTAGTACACATGCATGCATGTCCGCATGCTCCCTAAGGTCCGGCTCGATCACTACACATCATTTCCTGCCAAGATACACACATCTCCTCATTCCATTTCAGACCCGAACACTCAGCGAGGCAGGAGCCCCCTAAATGCAGGTCCCAGAAATTGGCCTATTATTATTTTTAGATAAATGTCAGTGTCAAGCACCAGAGGACCTTAGAGAAAACACTCCAGCACAAAAAAGAGGAAGAAGGGAGGGGGGGTGAGGGAGTTTGCTGGAGCAAAACTTTTGGAAAGAGAATTTTTCACATGTTACATCACTGCTTAGCAGGGGGACAGAGAGTATCGCTAATTAAAATAGAGATTACCCCTGAACTGAAAGTTATGAGGTGCCGGCACGCTGCCACATTTCTTCCCTCCTCTCTCAGGGAGACGTAGTGATTTTATGTTGAAGGTTTGCAGCCTTGAGGTTGAGAGTACGATCACATGGTTTGATGTATTTAGCAGATGTGCATGTGTTGTCTGTTTGGATGTCTGTTTGTCTGTGTGTCTTCTTCATGAGCGAGAGATATGTGAAAATGTTTGAGATTATAGAGAGAGTATGGTTTGATATCCATGTACAATGCCATCTACACGGCGACAGCGCTGCAGCTTACCTACCTGTGTGTTTTTGCAGATCTGTGGAGTATGGAAGAACCTGGCTAAGCCTCTAATGCGACAGCTGCAGTCTGAGCAGATGCGCATCAGCATGGCCACATCAACAAGCCGACGAGAGGAAGTGGAGGGGAAGATCATCAAACACAGGGCGCTGTTTGCTGGTGCGTGTAGGGTATTATAGCATTCTGATGGTTCATTATTTTTTGGTAATGTTCCTTTAGACATGTGTGCCTTTGTGTTGTAGTACACAATAAACTCAATATTTACAAAGCAGGGGAACTGTATACGTTCTCATGTAATCTTAAAAAGCCTTGTGTGGATTAATGTAGCTAAAAAGTGGGGGCTTTGTTTACAGAGAAGTGTTTGTATAGAAGTCCTGTGAGAGAATGCAGATACTCAATATGTGCATGTGTCTCGTGTACAGAGACATTCAGTTCAACGCTGACATCGGAGGAGGAGAATTCAGGCATGGGAGGCATCGCCATGTTGACGCTGAGTGACACAGAGAACAACCTCCACTTCATCCTCATCCTTCAAGGCCTCATCAAACACAAAGACAAAGGTGAGAGGCAAGACCGAGAAGGAAGAGGGAGGGTCTGCTCTGAGATGTAGATCAGACAGAGAGAAGTATTTGAAAACTCCATACTGAGATTTCTCGCCCCATGCAGGAGCAATCATGGTGCACTTCAAAAACAACTCTTAATTACCAATTCCTCCACTGAAACTACAGGTTAAACAAAACCACTTCCTCTTTAGGGACCTCTGTTGCCATTTCAGTTACTACTAATTTCACCTCAGTGCTTCAATCTTTTTAATATGGGGACCACTGTTGAAGGGTTGACAGTTATGAGAAAACTGTCTCTCTCTCCTCAGAGCCCCTTTTGGTGCCCATCCGAGTCCAGCTTGTGTACCGCCAACACATCCTGAGAGAGATCCGAGCCAACATCACCTCTCACGTGAGTAATAACACACATTAACATGGTCTACTGTTTGGCACAGGCTTTTCATGGCTGTAAAACAGCAAAAGCTGGTATTTTGTACCAAATGTTTTTATCTTCACGCTGGAATATTGTTTTGTTTGCGTTTCCCACAAATTATTTGGAAACACAATCGATCAAAAGCCCCAATATTCAGCATGAAATACGTCTGAGGTTGTAGGGAAAAGTGTTATCTGGGCCAGACGGTGAATTAAGGGGTGACTAGAGGAGGAGCAGTGTTGTTGTCGGTTAGGAACATATGACAGAGCAACACACTCACACTCCTGGTCCCCCCTCCCCTCCCCTCCTCCTCTTGGAGACGGATGTGGTTTGGCCGCCACATCCTACAGTGTTGTCGCCGCCGCTCTGATCACAGCTAACTACCCTGAGACATGGCAAGAAACATGGATGAGTTAGGGGGGGAAACAAGAGAAGGGAGAAAGTGTGCGAGAGGAGCTTTTTGCAGGAGACAGATGCAAACAAGGGATGAGAGACACAGAGGAAAGAGGGGAGGGACTAGGGAGGCAGAGAGGATGGACTGCGTACACACTCCTCACACATGTCAGTGGTTAGTGGTCTGTGGGCTGAGATGGATGGAGGGAAGAAGGAGGGAGGAGGAGTGATGAAAGGCGGGTCTGTTTTGAATTCTGCCAGGGATTGCGTGAAAGGGCCTGATGCGCCTCTTTCGAGCCTATCGGTGAGAGAGACCGTCCGTGAAAAATATGCGAAAAGTTTGAGCTCAGCAACTGCCACATGGCCCCTCAAAGTGTCCTGGAGCTAGATGCTGAAACCCAAACCACTGACTCATTTTAAGGCTAGCTGAGTAACACAGGCATATAAACAACACAGCGTACATCATTTTCAGCTGAAGAGGATACTTATTGCCTATTTTTCCATCTCTAAAAAAAGACAAGCGAGTGCATCAGATTTTTAAATGTGTGAAGTCATTTTTTATTGGACCAGTAATCCTGACGGTGTTATTCCTCTGCCTGATTTACACAAGACCCCAATCTACCCTTTTGCACCTTACTTCCCCTCATTATTCTCTCCATTCAATATAAGTCACCTTCCCTCTGTCCAGCTCCTTCTCCGTTCCCACTCTGTTTTGGCTCCTCGCTGTGTGGATTTATGGTACATGTATATTTATATTGAACTGAGGCCCCAAGGTCATAAAAGTAACATTTCTTCAACACGCTCGTACATCTGTCCTATTAATCTAACATTTCTCAACGTCCTGACCAACCCCCTCCATCTTCCTGGAGTCCAGTCTGCCTGCTTGAAATTAAACTTCACTCAATATGAAGCACGTTAAGGCAATGCACGCCATGTTTTTGCCCAGGGTTTAAGTGTGCGCTTGTGAGTGGGCTGATTTAGAATCATGTGTTTTTAAGTTATATAATTGTTTGTGTCCTTAATGGTTTCTAACTTTGTGACTGCTGAATTAATCTTGTCTTGGGGAGATTTTACTGTCCCGGGATCTGTTTTGCTCTCTGTGCTCGTCTCATCTTTGTTTAGTATGAACTGAAGGGATAAGTTCATTTTAGTTGGAAACATGTCACTAGTCTGTCTTTCGTCTACGTAAGCTGGGGTTTGGTTCCTCTGGTAACATGTCATTGTTGAACTAACATCATGTCAACAAGATCTTAATGGCATTTTCATTTCTGGTATTGAAAAGGCATTTGTTTACAGTGGAATATCCATTATCCATTTGTTTACCCCACATGTAGCAACTTAGCCTCAAGCTAACTGTTTCAATCTGTGCAGGATCCAGACTTTGCGGAGGTCCTGACAGACCTGAATAGCCGCGAACTGTTCTGGTTATCTCGTGGTCAGCTGGAGATCGCGGTGGCGACGGAGGGTCAGGATCCCCGACAAATCTCCGGTTTCATCACCGGCAGGAAATCTTGTGACAGTAAGTGTCCCCGCAATCGAGCGCCTTCACTCGGGTGAAATTAAAAACGTATTTTGTCTCATGTCTCTCTTCACATTAGTCCAGCGAGGTGGTACTAAACACTGCAGAGGCAACAAACACAGAGGTTACCAGGAATGTGTTTTGCGTTGCAGTTGGTTTGTGCTCGTCCATCTGTGGCTGTTTTTGTCATTCTCCTCTATAAATACTCTTTCTTTCTGTCTCCTTCCTTTCAAGTCTTATCGCTGGGGGAAAACCGTGTTTATAGACCTTCTGTTTGCCTTGGTGGCCCACCAAGACTGTGTATGCATGTCTGTCTGTGTGTGTTTGCGTGTGTGTGTGTGTGAGAGACACGAAGAAGGAGACGCAGGTTTAAGGAATGCTGTGGATGGCCCAATCGCCTGAAACCGTTAAAGTGTGCACACATGGTCTTTTCATGGAACGCATACTTGAACATGAACATCGAACATCAAGGTGTCCAGCACTTTGTAACGCTTTGTTTCGTTGTCTAGCACATGCAACGACACGCGCATACAAACAGACACAAATATGCATAAAGATGTTTTTGTAGTCCAAGTCGTACACACCGACACACAGTGGTGCTGCCGAGGTCACAGTCTGCTGGACCTGACTCTTCATGCTGGTGTTCCAGTGCTGTGATTAACAGCTTGACGTTATGTGTGAAGAATTCAAACCCAACACACTCCTTTCCCTCTCTCTCTCTCTCTCTCTTTTCTCCTCCCTTCTCTTTCCCGCTCTCCCTCTTCCAGTCTCCCCCTCCACGTCTCAATGCCGTCGTCTGCTGTCCTCCTTGTGTATCTTTGGCGTCATTCCTCCTCTCTGGCTTCTTTCTGTCTCCATGTCATATTCAAAAATGTTTCTCTGCACTTTTTCCCATCCATCTCTGTTACTCATTCCCTCCTGTCCTCTCAGCTCAATCTTTTTAAGCCTGCTGCATTCAACAAGCGTTACCTCATCCTAAGGCTTAACCTTGGGTGGGTTTTTTTGTGTGAGTGTGTGTGTGTGTGTGCGTGCCAGACGGTGCAACAACATGTATGTTCTTGGCCCACGGTCACGCTCACAATTACACGAGCAGACGCACCTCCTGATTAGTGGTTCAATTGAATCTGTCCCCTCGATGACTCTGTCTTGGTGACATTATGGGTATGTGGCTTCTATGCATTTGTGGTTGCAGAACGTGAAGGAATGTAATGTGCCCCCCGCCCCGCCTGCCCCTTCCTCTCCCTCCTTCAACCAACCAGCAAATTCTAACATGACAGAAATCATTGCCTCATCTTGCATGCTGTCAGGCTGTACTATGGTTTAAGGGAGGGAAACTCTGAGGGGAAAAGTGATGGTTTCAGATAAGTCATTTGAGCAGGAATGTGGGCTAAAGCGGATTTTTGATATTAATTTGTCTTTGTCTGGCTCAGCTATTCAGAGCGTGATGTCCAGCGGTGATGCATTGACCCCGGGGAAGACAGGAGGCATGGGATCTGCTATCTTCAACCTCCATGATAACGGCACACTGGACTACCAGGTATGGATTTATCCACTGCGAGGGAGATAGTTGTTTGACTTTTTTATGATTATACATAACGCAAACCAAAACTTTAACTGGATGTACTACATGACTGAAAATATTGCACAATTACAACATTGCACAATGAAACCAAATTAATATTTTGTTCTTATATCTTCATATGGTTGATTATAATAAAACACTAAAAACTGGCACTTTTACAGAGGTTGCAAAGCCCCACTTACCCTGCAATTATAAGATTCAAGGTTCATCTGTGTTCTGGATTGTACCTGTCCAAGTTGACAAAGTTGAAATGTTTGTCTGGATCAGAAAGGAAAGATATCATTAGCCGATATAATAATGTTATATCACCTAGTTGAAAAATCTTACATCTACTTCTTCTCACTGAAAAATCCAGAATTTATGAATAAACAAATTTTGATGTCACAAACTCTGCTCAGTGAAGCTCAAACATCCAAATGAGGGAACAATAAGAAAAACCTATTTTTGAGTGGAGGGGCACTATAACCATTTCTCCCTCATCCCCTTCCTCCAGGTTCAGGTTGCAGGTCTCACCAGTGACTTCCTTGGCCTCACTATTGAGTTGAAGCCACGGCGGCGAAACAAGCGCTCTGTGCTGTATGACCTGACGCCGGAGTACGACAAGGCCACAGGCCGGGCGCAGGGCAGCTGGAGCCGTCTGGAGGCTCGACACATCCACATGCTGCTGCAGAACGAGCTGTTCATCAATGTGGCCACGGCACACAGCCAGGAGGGGGAGCTGAGGGGGCAGATTAAGGCCCTGCTCTACAGCGGACTGGAGGCACCTAGATATGGTATGGATCAGTGGAAGCAGGGAGGGAAGAAGGGCAGGGGTGGCAGTGGTGGGAGGGAGGTCTTAAAATGAAAATACATGGATTGCTTTCTAAATGTACTCAGCAGAAAAGCTTTCACCAATGTTTTTAAGTCCTGGATGCACCCTTCATTGAACCATTTTCCTTCTTTCAGACTTGCCCACTCCTCTGGCCGGCCATTTTGTGTCTCCACCGGTAAGAACTGGTGCCTCTGGCCACGCCTGGGTGTCAGTGGACAAACAGTGTCACCTGCATTATGAGATCGTTGTTGCGGGCCTCAGCAAGGCCGACGACCTCACCGTGAACGCCCACCTCCACGGACTGGCAGAGATTGGAGAAATAGATGACAGCAGCGCCACTCACAAGAGGCTGCTGACTGGCTTCTATGGCTCACAGGTACGCCAGTGGACACAAATTAATGCAAATGTGTGCACATGAAATGCACACTCAGACAGAAACACACTAACACACTCTCCTCTCCTCCAGGCTCAGGGAGTGTTAAAGGACATCAGTGTTGAATTACTGCAACACCTGGACCAAGGAACAGCCTTCATCCAGGTCAGCACCAAGACGAATCCCCGAGGAGAAATACGAGGACGGGTACGTAAAGAAAACTTTACATTAATTTCTGGTTTCGATTTTTTAAAATTCATTATTCAATTTGAAGCACTTTCCTCTGTCAAATAGAACAGGCTGGGGTTTTCACTCAAGCTTGGAGAGTTGCACATTTTTCTAAAGTAATTTCATCAGTCTCAATTTCAGTGAAGGATTTTAGTCTCCCATAATGGTCCAAACATTTTAGAGCTGCTAGTTGTGACATGAACAAATTCTGAGAAAACAATGTTGATATTTTTTGGCACGACAAATATTTAAAGATACTGAATTTTGTCAAAAAGTGGTGAATATTAGCGACACATAACATTTGAAATGGAATTTAAAACCCATTCCTACATCCACGGCACTAACTTTGGATAAGCATGACATAAGCATTTTAGACAGTGGCCTTATGCAAACAACTGTTTTACTATTACAAGACAACCGTAACACAATAAAATGCTAACAGTCATCACTTTGGCTTCTAAAAATACATTCATTATAAAACAGGAACAATTTTGATGGCATAAGCTATATTAAACATTTCCAACCTTGAATTCAATGTTACACTGAACAAATCTTAAAGTAAAAATAAATACAAATAATAAAATTGTTGTGCTGTAGAATGCTAAAATGTTGGCTTCAGTTAGAAAGACCTCTAAGAAGTAAGGACCATGTCAAAAAAACAACTTTGTAGCCCCAAACGTAAGATGCATCCATTAAATATATTTGTTTATATTAAAAGTTAGTGTAATTTAGCTTTTGCAACATCATCACACCCTATTAGCAATAACAATAGAGCAAAATAAAGTAGCTTTGAAAAACAAAATAGAGTAATAGAGTCCGTGTGGCCTCCTTTAACCGTCTGAGTCTTTATGTGTCTGTGTGATCACTCACTTAGCGCTCAGGAGCCCACGCAAACGCACACTTTCACTGGCAGGTGCTGTCTGCCTGGAGAGACTTTGTTGAAAAGTTAAAGTTTTATTGGGGTTCAGAAACACACAGTTGCCCACAAACCTATTTGCAGCTTTGCAGGTGTAGTGGTTGATGAGTTCTTTTAGGCTGCCAGGTACTCACAAAGAAAGTGATGACACACACACACACACACACACACACACACAACAGCAGGGTCCTGCTGTTTTAATAGCAAACAAGTCCAACACATAAACAACCATCTGCTTGGGAGCACAGACATGCTCCATTTAGGAACAATTAACAAGTCAGCTTGACACCAGCCTTGAGTCAGGTGTGGCCAACAAATCTCTGTTCTAACCACCCTTTCTCTTTTCTCTTTTCTCTGCCTCTCTTTCATTTTCCCCCCTTTCATCTCAACGCCCACCTCCACATCCACCTCCTTTGTGCTGTATTCTTATTTTTCTTTCATGCCCTCCGCCTCCATCCATCCATTCCTCTCTTCAGGTCCATGTGCCAAACAACTGCGAGTTTGGGACCAGGGGGGAGGTGGAGGAGGCTGAGTTTGATGACCTGTTTGTGAAGGACCCTGAGGAGCTGAAGAAAGACCCCCATACCTGCTTCTTTGAGAACCAGCACCACGCTCACGGCTCCCGCTGGACTCCCAACTACGACAAGTGTTTCTCCTGCAGCTGCCAGGTAAAGA
>NTHP01000072.1:1296592-1330846 GCA_003416845.1 Oplegnathus fasciatus | reverse complement strand
CTTCTGTCTTTCTTTTCTTTCTCTGACATTCTTGTGCGACTATTTCGCTAGCTTTAGCCGCCTAGCCGTGTGAAGACTCCGGGCATGCGCAGTGAGTGCAGGGTCAGAGGTCAGGGTCAGAGTGCACGCAGGTAGTCAGACGCAGCTGGACAGGCAGGTAGCCCGTCCAATCATTTCATTCGGTCCGAATAAAATGATTGGACGGGCTTATTACAGTCCTATGACAGCCACAGACATCGGATTTTCCTTTCCTTTTTTTGTCAGAGTACTTGAATTATTGATTGTTGTCTGGATGTAAAGACAATTTCAACAAATATAACAAAAAATGCTTCTAAAAGACATTACCTACCCAAGCTTTAACTACAGTAAATGTACTTACTTTAACACCTTAGCATCCAGTTTACTTTCATTTTCCCTTAAGGTTGCTAAATGATCTTATTCCACGCTGTCTGTCAAAATTCGGACTATTTTGAATGACATCAAAGCAGTTGTTTGGGATTCCCTTAGACACCCTAGTCACATTACACTGGAGAGGGAGAGAGGGAAGGCTCATCAATATTTTATCACTGCTGCCCTCTGCTGTGAGCAGCTGAACTGACATTTTAAATCACAGCATTAAAATGTTTAACCAACCATACACATGAGCCCATATAGCATCATAAAATGGTTCTTTAGGCTTGTACCACCGCTGCAGCAGCCACAGCATTTATGGCGCCATAAAGAACCTTTTCAGAACAGTTCAAACTGCCTTTCAGCCACTGAATTTTTACACAGTTGACATGCTCCACTGGTGCAGTTGCAGAGGGGAAATGCCTTTGCTCAAAGGCACTGTGGCAGCACTTGCTTAAGGAGAAAACAAACTTCTCTTCCCTGCGCAGATTGCTTCAGCCTGGCCAGCCGTCTAACCTTCAGGCTGCTCAGGCATACACAAACAGGTCCGGGTGCATCTGGGAGCAGATCCAGAAAAAGTTGCACAAAACCATTTTTTATCATATCAAAAGGAATCTGACTGTAATTTTCTTGGAAATTCACCTTTTTGTTCAGCCTGTGCCTGAAGCAACAAATCATCCTCTGGGGTTAAGGATGAAAGTAAAGTACTTGATGCTTTATACACGGCCAAATAGTATATAAAAAAACACTTTGTATTACACAGGTCAAAAGTTTGCTTTCTGACTTTCTCCCTTTGTAAAACTTTTACTTGAGGTTCACATCCCCACTTCCATCATCTTCTCTACTTTACCAGTGTTGGCAGATCATCTCTGATTTTACAAGGTTATGTCTCTTTCCCATATAAACGCCATATTGATACAAAGTTTCTTTTGAAATAACTTTGGAAAACCAGGACTAGCAACGTATATATATAAACACTATGTGTATATATATATATATATATATATATACACATAGTGCATATACTGTATAAATAAGACTGAAGGAAACAGATGAAACCGGAGAATAAAAATGACAGTGCCTTCTAGCCTTTCTCTCCTTCTCCTCTCTTTCACTCAGGCTTCTCTGTGCTGGACCATCGGCCGTCCTGGGACCTCTCTTTCGGTGCCTCATCCAGACGGTGATCTGGAGGATCATCGCCCCCCAGGAGATTCAGCCTCTCCCCTTCTCTCACTCTCTCCCTAGTTTGCCTGCTATCATGTCCCTCTCTCCCTCCGTGTGTTTGTTTGTCTCTCCTATCTGTGTGAATGCTATGCTTGACTCTTATGTATTCTTGGTGGCCTGTCTTCTTTCCAGGTCTCCATGCTGGAGAGGAGGTGCTGTGGATCAGGTCTATTTGGGCAATCCCTGAAGTTGCTCATGTCCTCCTGGATCCATACTCTTCGCTTTTGTTCTACAATCTACATTTCTGTGATCGCTGTGATTTTGTTGTTGATTTATTCTGTACACTCGTCATCTATTGCATGTCTTTTCGTCCTGGGAGAGGGGTCCCTCCTCTGTTGCTCTTCCTTATGGTTTCTTCCATTTTTTGGAAGAAATGCACTTACTCAATGACTGTATGGAACTGCAGTCACTTGGTGATCAGCACTAAGATCCAATAATATGACATTTTACCACTGTCTGTGTTTGAATAGGTGACCTTAACCAGACTCACCTCAGTGCTGTGGTGTAAAAATGTGTTCAGGTGTATTATTTTAGGACAGAAGGTGTTTTTCACAATAAGTGTAACAATGAGTGTTTGATAGTAAAGAAGCAGCTAAAAATCCAAGTGTCATCCTGTTTAAAAGTCATCCAACTTCTGACAAAAATATGAGAGAAAAAAACTTAATTCCAAGAACAGTCTTTGTATTGGTTAAGGCTGCAACAAGAAACTTTGCACTTATCAGCTCCAAGTGGCTGTAAGAAGTAATGCTTGAAGGACTTTTACCTAGAAATCACATACATGACATTGGTAATTTGCACTTTTCAAACCTCAATTTCTCATAGCTCTCTCTCACCTTACATGTTTGCAGTTTTAAATGCCACTGAATTGTTTTATACCAACAGACCCTGGTCTAGCTGTTACTTGTGATGCAGTCTTGCACCCAAGAGGAAAGCTAAAGGTTCAGTATCTAACTCAAGGACACTTAAACCAGGCAGCAGACATTTGGAGTGCCGGGGGATCAAACCTCAGACTTTCCACTCACAGGTAATTCATTGCTAGATTCTCCTCTCAGGTGGCCACTGGGAGAGATTTATGCGCCACACGTCCCGTGATGTTTCTGTGGTTGCATCAGCCAGCCTGTCAGAGTTACCTGTCCAGGTTTTTCTTCATCTTGACCATCAAAGATGAAAGTACTTCACATGATGCATGTTTCAGGAATCTTTCATTTTCTTTTGCAGTAGAAGTGTTTCCAACTGACTTTAAAGGTCATCTCTTGTGATGTTTGTCTCTTGAAAAAAGGAGTTCAAATGTGAAATCTGTGCAGTTCTCAGGTTTTTCATTGATCCAAGGAGTTCGGTTCTCATTGTGATACCAGCAAAAACTCAGATGCATTTTAATTGCTGGAAGTTACTGACAAATGTACTCCATCAGCTGAATTCATTCTAAATCCTGCTTCAGTTTGAACCTTTTCACATACATTACACGCAAATGTCGGTGCACGTAGATGGTTTCAGTTTAATGAATCCCATCTTCTTCACCTTCTCTGCATCATTTCCCTCTTTCTGTGCTCAAACCCCAAAAGGTTTCACCTCCTAAATCTTTTCAATAGAGCAAAAAATCACTGTCTGAAGTTTATCTGTGAGTCTCAGTGAAAAATAGATGAACTTGTCATCTTTCATTCTTTAATCAGTGCATTGATGGAGATAATTACATTTGAGATGCTAAAGCATTGAAAGGTTTATTATTATCCAGCACGTATTAGTTTCTATGTCCTAAGTTGTCATATTATATGATGTGTTATGTAATGCCATGTTCCATCCATCCATTATCTATACTCGCTTATCCTTTGGAGGGTCAGTGTTATGTCATAATATGTTATGTCATGTAATTTCATGTCATTTTATGCCATGTTATGTCGTGCAACCTCATGTCATGCTATGCTGTGTCATGATATGTCATATCATGTTATGCTATGTCATGTTATGTTATTTTATGTTATGTTATGCCATATCATTTACCATTGTGTCATGTTATGTCATGTTGCTATGTTAAATGTTATGTGGCTCTGGCTGTCAGGAGGTAGAGCTGGTCGTCCACTAATCACAGGGTCAGTAGTTCGATCCCCAGCTCCTCATGTCCACATGTCAAAGTGTCCTTGGACAAGACATTGAACCCCAAATTGCTTCCAATGGTCATGCTAACCCTTTGCATGATAGCTGATATAAATGCAGCCATTTATCTTTTTATGTTGTGTTATTGTCACAGGGTGTGTACGAGGCAGCAAGGAAAAAGACTCAAATGCAGACAGGAACACTTCAGTGATTTTAATAGTAAAATGATATATACAGAAGCTTACAGGCAGAGGCAACAAGTCCAAACAGAAGCAGCCAAGAGTCCACAGGTTAACAGGAAAGGGGCAGGTAAAAGGTACAGACAGGTGTCTGGTTTCAGGATTTTAGATAGCACAGGCTGGAAAGCAAAGGCATGAAGCAACACTGACGATCTGGCACTTGACTGGGGAGAAGGGGCTGGTATAAATACTGACAGGGTGATTGGCGAATGAGCAGGTTGATGTGAGAGTCAGGTGACTGGGACAGGTGGGAAAGTCTGAGTGCATCTGGTGGACGGATGGAGAATGGCAATGACTGCAGAGCTTCATAGAAATGCAGGGCCTGGGGAAGTGGGGATGTGGCTGAAAGGACGGTCAGGGAGGCACAGAATAGGCAAAAACAAACACCACTGAGGCAGCTGTCATGTTATGTTATGCCATGTTACATTACATTATGTCCTGTTTTGTCATGTCATATTTTTGTGTTAAGTAAGTTCTGCTATGTTAAATCATGTATTGTCATCTCATGTCATATTATGTCATATTGCTATGTTAAGTTATATCGTGCCATGTTACATTGCATTATGTCATGCTATGTTAAGTTAGTATTGTTATATTAAGTTATGTCATTGTATTATCATTATGTCATGTGAGATCAGATTACGTTATGCCATATCGTGTCATGTTATATGAGTTATACTTTTCCAGGTATAAACAGCCTCATGAGTTCTCACGTGGGTCATCGGCTTTGAACGGTGCAGAGAGAAAAAACATCCTTCTGTTGGTTGCTCAATTTCTCCCACTCCAAGCAGGCTATGGCTGCTAAGTGTGCTTTTTCGACAACTGCGGAGACACATATGCAGCCAGAGGACAGGATTTACAGATTGGTAGTATAACTCTCTCCATTTGCTATGTGCAGGAAGCTAGAATTAGTCACATAAGTACAACAGACTGAAACACAAACGGTGTTCACTTCCCCCCAAAATCCATATGTTAATCTGCTGCTGGGCTCAAACCCAGGAAGGTAAACACATCTGAACACACCTTGTGAGGCAAATTTACTGTAAATGTCATAATAAGTAGTACCAAATTGACTTAAAGACAGAAAAATTAAACATTTCCTTTCTTACTTCTCAGTCTGATCCTAAGTCGAACTGTACTGTGACGTGACTGTAAAGCTTGTGACAGAAATGTTCAGTTTTACTATCACAACAAATGACTTGTGGAATCATGTTTCCCTTTGTTGATGGAAGAAGGATGTTTATGAGTAAGAAGAACAGTTATTGGATATGATGGTGCAACCTCGCAACATGTTTCTTCTGCCAGCTGGATATGGCATCATTCATCATTTCCTGCGGGGTTTATTGCAGCTTGTAACTCTGCTGCGCCCTCATCAGTGACAGCAGGACCAGATATGGTAATGCCAGACTATCATTACTCCTACTACCTCTATTACCGACGTGGTCATTATCTACAGCCTGAGAGCAGAGGTTGGGAAGGCCAGAGGCTGGACAGCTAGGATCGTCTTTTCCCATCATCTCGCCAACACACTGCTGACATCTGCTGAGACAGAAGGAGGGGGAAATTCGTGGCAAGACTGATGAACACAAGGAGATTAGAGATGCATTTGCTTTTTCACAGTTCTAAATGTCTCCTTATCAGTCATCTGTGTCTCGCACATGTTCTCTGACAGAAGGAAGGGCTTCTGGGCTGTAAAGAAAAGCTGTTTCTTTTCTGAGAAGAGCCAATGATTTGATACTGTATCAGTCATAATATATATAACATGTGCTAAATGATGGTTTCCAGACTTAAGAGTGGTCTACTCACAAAAATGAAAATAGATTGCCAGATTTATATTGACCTGTTAAACCAGAATACTGGAAAATCCTCCCAAAACCCATCGTTTTTGTGCGTTTTATTAAATAGAATGTGATTCTTCATTGTGGCCTAAAGTTAAAGGGGAAGCATGGGCGGACATTACGGGAGGGGTAGAGGAGTCGGATCCCCCCCCTTCCTGAGAAAATCATGAGTTGTCCCCCTCAACATATCATTGTAAACATAACTGTATAATTTGAAATAATATAATAATATGCATTGAAAGCACTTATGCTAATTATAGACCCCAAACAGTGCGTTCTTGAATTGCGTCCCCCCCCTCATATGCCTCACAGTGGTTTGGTCCACAGGCTCCCATCCGCCAAACCCCACACATGTCAGCCCTTGAACATGCTGGCACAACCCTTAAGTTATCTACCTATCAGTTATCCAGTATACAGTCCAGTGTTTCCACTGGTAACGTTTTGCTGGTGGGCTGACATAGCATAATCACCCGCAATCAATCATCTGATCCACTTTCTCAATACAGACGTGGCTGTTACTTCTGCTACTTACTAAAATCCAGACAGTTCATTTTCCAAGTTAACAGCATGATTTTAAAGAAAATGAGTTTACTCAGATATTTTCCAAGGGAACGAAAAACAGAACATATCGGGCTGGAGAATGAAGTGCACAGTCAGTTAACGCAAGACGGTTTCTTGACTCATCACTCAGTATTTTTTTTGAAAGCCTAAAAGTTGCGACATCCTGCAACTTCTGAAAATAATCTAAACGGCACAGAGGGGGGTTTCTTTCTCTAACAAATCATCTTTGGGCGAGGTTACAGAAACACTGTGGTAATAATTAGGGTTTCCCATATACATTTAATATATTATTAACTGTTACAACAGTACTTTTGGCGGCACCTTTGGTGTCCCCTTCAGGAATTGCTCTTAGGAAACTTTTATGTTTATGTGTATACTGAACTGTCAGCGATAGAGATGCATTGTGGGTAATGTAATAATATTGTAAATCATTTTTTGTATTTCTTTGCCTGTAGAATTTATATTTGTCACTAGAACTGAAATGTTCTTCTCTTCGAGCTTTTACCAATTTGTATTCTTTATACCATGTGTACAGTGAAGGACCTCTGTGCTGATGAACATGGAAGGAATAATAAGTCTGTCACAAGTGTGTCTGTTGATAATTGCTTGGATTCACATTTCACATGGGCAATATTATATGTCACAAGTGCCTTTTATGGGTATTTATCACATCTGAAATGGTTTTTCAGGAAGCTTGATGGAACTGAAACGTTTGTAAATAATTATTTCCTTAATCCCCTTAAGACCTAAGCCCAAAAGTGGCCATGTTGGCACGACTTGCTATTTCTGAATGTAAAAGGGTACTTTGTGTGAAGATGAAAAAAGAAAACTTTTGAGTCAAGATCATGCGAGGTAAAGAACGATGGGTACGTGGGTCTTAAAAGAGAGCCGAATCAGAAATATATCACTGAATATCAATGCTAACCAGAAGAAACAAAATAACACAGGCAGGCGTAAATAAATCTCAATAAATTAAATAGAAATCAGAAATAAAATCAATAATAATAAGAGTAAGAGTATACATGAATTGAACAGAAAAAAAATTCATTACTAAATTCTTTAAAAGGTAGAGTGCATTAAAAGAAGTGGAACTAGACATACTGTAAGCAACACATTACAGACTCCATTACAGCTCATTAAGTCTGATTCAGCAAAAACCAAAACCCCTAACAGGCTCCTCACAATAATAAACAGATCTCTTATTGCCTAATGAGAGCACCAACATGCCAGCAGTTAAACACACAGTGAGCTTAATTAAATGTAACAGTTTGTTGCTGCTGCTGCTGTGTTATTCTGACTATTCTGACTATATGTATGAAAGGCGCTTTACGTGCAACATTAGTCCAAGAGATCCAGTAAGCTTTCCCAAGACACACATTCATTTCCAGCTGCTCTATAGCAGACCACTTACAATTCAAGCTGTTCAATTCCAGAAGTCCAAAAGTGTTGCACTCTATTATTGTGGAGGGGCTCTGTCACTTCCACTGCGCTTATCGAACCGTGCAGACAGAGAAAATTAGGTCATATCTCCCTCTGGCAGAGGAGAAAAGTAGGAAAGAGCTCAAATATGTTTCAACTTTCTATACATATAATCAATGCAGAGTTGTATGGATACAGTTAACAGTCTAAAAGTAGCAGGTGGTGGGCTGATTTTGGTGCTGTGAGAGGTGGCAAAGACAGAGCAAACAGAAAATGGTTATTTTAGAGCCAGAACGTGTCTGTAAAGTAAATTATAGACATCAGATGGATGTAGATTGTTTTTAGTTTAAAATGCACTGCTTACATTTCTTCGGTCTTCGTCACCCTCAGTGCTCCCGTATATGCTAATATTGCTCATCAAAGCCGAAAGTAGATGCAAATAAGCGAAGAAAATATAATGCACTAGCGGTTAGCTGAATATACAAAGTCAACGGGCTGAGGAAAAGTCAGGTGAGTCAAAGACAAAGAGATTCTCAAGCACACTCAGGTGCTGCAAATGAGACACGAGCAGCCGAGAGAAGCACGACAGGGAAGCTTCCTGTTCATTTTTCTAACCTGTTAACCTTAGACGCCTCAGTCTGGGATATTCAGGCTCTAATTGGTGCTTATAGATCCCAGATTCCAGTATACCCCTGTGCCCTTTTGCAACACAGCGTTTCTCCGCATTTTAAGTGCACTGATGAATCTGCTTTGGGACCGCGTCAGCCGACTCACTGATCCGTGCGCTAGTTGAGCGAGATTGCAAAGGGACAATACATTTGTGTCGTGAATTGCTTTATTGACTTCTTTGCGCTCACTGTTTCATGTCTGAAGAGCGGTTGTAGAAGAAGAGTGAAGTAAAGGGCCCAGAAACAATTAGTGCCTCAGCTCCACATGCTTATTGGTTGGAAATTCAGCAGCCTGTTCAATGAAACACACGTTATTTGTCAGATGTTCACACTAGAGGAGCCCATACAGCTCATTTGTGAAGTCCCACCCCACAGTTACCTTTACCACGCCTACTTTTACCAAGCTTTCCGTTCTCGTGTGACACGTGCAGTTTCCAATGATAATGATGGTCAAAATTCGATTTCACACAGAAGTAAACAAAAGCGGGCGTCTTCTTGCCGACAATTGTGAATTTTTGTCTGCTGATATGTCATCTGTCTAGCTAGCTAGTGTAAGCTAATGCTAATGCTAAAACGTATCACTTTTTTGGTTTCAAAGTGTTGGTGTTTCAAGAACATAAGCCATATAAAGCCTTTTTTAGCATTGACATTGACAATGCTGTCAAAATAATGGCATGATTTCTATCGTATTAGTAGTACAGGTGTTTCTCAAATCTAAGAGTGTTTCACATAAATTACGGGATAATGATCCTTCCTCTGATGAAATCCACACTGGTGGACAATAATAATGTATGTCTATGTGTGGATGCCAGAACAGTGGCCCAAAACAGTCTTACAAAACAGTCTTGTTTGTAATTATGCACATTTCTTTAAATTAATGTGGTAATGATTTATTGATGCCAATTATTGATGCATCTTTAACTCGTCAAAGAACCAGCTCAGAAGTGAACTGTTTTCTGCTGGGGCAACTAAACGAACAATTTCACCCCGTCCTATAAAACCCAATGCATTCTTAATCGCAGTGTGACAAAAAAATTTGCGAATGCTATAAAATGTATTTCCAAAATAAAAAAATCAGCCCCCTGCATTTTGAGCGTTCTCTCTTTCTCTCTGGGAAAAGGAGAAGCAGCCTCTTTGGGTATTATATCCCCTTTAGGCCACGGTCACATTCATCTTCTTTTTCTTTCAGTTTCCAAGTGCGCTGCTGAGGTGTAAACTTTTGACCAGAATGCCTATAACAAAGTGTCACATTTAGAAATATAAAACCACTGTAGTGTGCTGATTTTAAACTAGGCTCTCATAAGCTTTTTGATGTCCCCATATACTGTAGATATGTCTCAAACCAGAGAGCCATTAAATAAAGGCTCTATATTAGAGAAGCAGATTTTGTACGGGAAGAGGTGAGAGGAAAACTTCTAATCAGACACAACCTCCCCGAAAGGTTTATTGACCTAGAGCCGGGTTCTTTGGGAATTTTAATGTGACAGAATCCCTTTAATAGGCCCAGAGGTAATCTGTAACACCATGCTTAAACAATTTGACCACGGATCTGTTATGCTGCTGCAGTGGACCATTTAAGAATGCATAAAATGGTTCAACCAAAAGTCAGAGCTGTTGTGCTATTGAAAGTGATTTTTTTTTTTGAACCATTTTTTTTTATAAATCACCCTTTATAACAGTTTATAAGTTGTAACTAATGGCTTCATTAGTAAATAATTTACTAATGTTCTATAGATCACTTATAAGCCACTAATAAGAACAATGTTTGGGTTGCCAGTATGATGACCCAGTGTCCCACTTTGTGCGGGACTGCACAGCATTTTTATCCCTTTTCCCACATCCCACATATTGAGACGATGTCCCACATTTTGATTGGCTCTAGTTTTCAAAAGTCAAACCACTGCTGGTCAAGCGTTTTTCTAAAATCTGGCTTTTATCCAATGGTTGTGAAGAAAGCAGGGAAGGCTGTCAACATGGGGCTGTGTTTGATGTCAATCAATCAAACTGCACACGTGTCAAGTGCAGGTTAACCTGTCACTGTCTTTGCTGCCTACTACGCTACACCCAACCCAGGAAAACTGTGAGTCATCACAAAGTTACAAGCTAATAGCAGCTGCATAGCTTGAAACTACGCAGATTTTGCCGGAATATGATGGAAACTACCAAAAGGAAGAGGAGATGCATCTACAGCAAAGACTGGGAAACTACTACAACTTGGTGAAGCAAGTGAAAGAGTTATTTTCCTGTACTGAATCAACCAGAGGGTAAAGCATAGAGATGTTACAAGCTAAGGGGCAGAATAGAAATGTTTATTTTTAAATTAGACATCATATCAAAATTTTATACTACCGCTCAGAGTTGGTAAGGTGTCCCACATTGTCCCACACAAACATGCTCTTTGTCCCACATTTGGTTTGTTGGGATCTGGTCACCTTAGTTGCCAGGTTGTACAACATAGCCACTCCTTTGCGAATCATACCTTCTCTCTCGACACACAATTTGTGTCTATCTCTAAACTGCGCATCTATCAAATAAAGACAAAAATACGCCCTTAAAAAATCTTTGAATACTGGTAATCTATTAATATATACACATGGGTTTCTCACTTTCTAATATCAAATCTGAAGTAGTTTGTAAAGTGTTTTTAATTTCTTCAAGTCTACAGTTGTAAATGTTAATAAGTTCTTAATAAATAGATTTTGGTCCAGGTGAGTGGTCAAAAAAAGACAATGGGAAAGTCGCACCCTCATAACTGCATTAACGTTTTAGTGTTAAACAAACAGTCCAACCAGTCAGACAACAACAGCTGGCCGGGTGCTTCACCAGTTTTATAGGAGAGTGACTCTGAAGTCAGCTGGAAGAAGACTCTATGGTCTGATGAGACCAAAACTGAACTTTTTGGCCATTGAACTAAACACCATGTTGCACTGCACCTCATCATAAACACACCATCCCCAGCGTGAATCATGCTGGCCCAAGGAGCATCTTGCCGTGGGGATGCTTCTCTGCAGTGGGCCCTGGAAGGCCTGTGTGGGTATAGAGGGTAAAATGAGCAAGACAATGAGCCCAAGCAAAAAGCCAAAGCTCCACAGGAATGGCTTCCACACAACAACTTTAATGTCCAGGAGTGGCCGAGTCAGAGTCCAGATCTCGAAAAAGGCCGTTCACTCATGATCCCCCATGCAGCCAGACAGAGCTCGAGTCGTTTAGCAAAGAAGAATACAGAAGAAAGTGTTCAAGTGTCCTGATGTGCAAAGCTGATACAGATCTACTCGCAGAGACTCCAGGTTGTAACTGCTGCCAAAGGTGCATAATATTCAAACATTTTGTGCTTTATATTAGTAATTAATTTACATCACAGTGTAGAAATCAGTTTTAACTGGCTGCTTTTTATAGGCACCATAACTGATAGCGTAAGTAAATCATTTATTAGATTAGAAGATTAATAAAGCCTCACTTACACCTTATAAACCCTACATAAAGGGTTCTTTCTACCCTACTAAATCAGGAGACAAAAAGAAAACACTGAACAAATTCGTGCAATGTAATTTCTTAAAGCTCAATTTTTTAATTTAAAAACTACAGCGGTGCTCACTTCCATCCAGCTCCATGCGTCAAATGCGCAGTAGTAATGTAACTGTCTATATCCAGCTATATTAAACCAGAACTTCTTCAATCATTTAACTATTGTGGACACGCTGGTGTGATGAGTAGTAAATTAGATTTGGATTCAAATTCATTTGTTTCTTGGATTTATTTATAAATCCACGAAACAACCGGTGCCGCACCTTGACGCGCGTATGAGGCAGATGTTCCTCACATCTGCGAGCTCTGTGATTTCCTGCCGGTGTTGGCATCTAAACTGAATTCACTAAAGCCTCCCACAGGTAGCCTCCTCTCTCTCCCATCCACCTCCCTGCGTCGCCTGCCTCCCCCAGCAGTGCGCACTCCGCTCCCTCCCCACCGCATCCCAGTCGGTCCAGTCCGCTCCAGTCGATGGGAGCCCGGCTCAGCTCTGCACATCTGGAGCAGCGACGGGGAACCCGGGGATGAGACGGGATCAAGCGGGTTTCTGCAGCGGCAGCACCCGCATTGCAACACAGGAGCGATCCCGAGGACCGGCTGTTGAATGTCTGAGGAGCATCACTCGCCTCTTTTCATTGTTTTATTTGTTTATTTAATCACAACCAGCGGTGAGTAGACAGAGAAACACGCGGGTCGTGCGCAATCACCGCATCCACTGGTGCCATCATTTAATTTCTCTTGATAGGATAACAGAGAGGGTGTGTTTTCTGGGTATTAAATGCGTCTTGGAAGTTGGGCTGTTGCAACCAATAGGATTTGTATCCTGGCTGGCTGGGGTGGCAGCCTGAAACAACAGGATCCGGACTGGGCTAGTTGGCAGCAATCAGAAATCTTTGCAGCAGCAGCAGCAGTCAAGTTCTTGTGGAGGATAAACTGTTGCCTTGAATCAAACTTTGTCTTTGAACTTGCGGGATTTTGACCTGTCCGACGCCCCGTCCCGACGCCCCCCTCCTTCGCCCCAAGCGCTCGGAGGGTGAGAGATGGAGAGCTGCAGGTGACTGACCGCTTACCGCCGCTTCAGGACGCCTACTGGGGATTTACTGGACATACTGGGAATACCCAGTGGCTCCGGGCAGGATGGTGGGTAGGCTTCTCACTGCGCGTCCGCATGCCTGATATGTGTGTGTGTGTGTGTGTGTGTGTGTGTGTGTGTGTGTGTCACACAGCAACAGCATCAACTGCCTTTCATCTGCCCTCAACGGCCTCACGTCGCCTCTCAGTCAACTTCCTCACCCCATCCTCACCTCCGCCATCCCTCGCGCACGCGCGCATTACGCACGCACATGTTCAAACGTGTTCCGGCTTTGGCGCGGTGGCCAAGGTTCCGCTTGTCACAAGATACTGTAGATACGATATCTCCACATCAGCTGCGGGCTCTCAATCACAAGACGGGTTTTCTGCGCGGCCCGGCGCTTCACACAACACACATTAATTGTGTGTTAAGGGGCGAGAGATCATGTGCTTAATTCTTTCAGGAAATGAGAGGAGTTTTGACTCCTCTCATTTGGGAGGCTTGCATCTTCGGTCATGCCTCCATACACACTCAGACGCGCGCGCGCGCGCGCGCGCACACACACACACACACACACACACACACACACACACACTGTTGGCACAATGCTGATTTTGCCACAGGCGACCAGTTGCCTTTGATTCCGTTCAAGCAGAATCAAAGGCAAAGCGCTGGCCTGCGGCAGAGAGCAGTCACTCCACAGGTCCCGGTACTTAGTAAACACTTTGTATGTTTAATGTCTACATGAGGACCATGGTTATGTCTCTATTGTCCCACTAGGGGGCCCAGAGCAACCGTGTTGCGTGGCCTCCTAGATTTAACCCTGCGTTACAAGAGGAACACATGATAGTGCTTGCACACACTGAAGCTACAATGCCAGAGATCAGAGATTTTGAATCAGTTACCATTTAGCTTTTCCAGTTTGCCCTCAGTTTTCTTCATCTACTTGTTGAATTCTTGGTTTCCTATGAACTCACCTTGACTTGCTACATCCAGCTCCACATGTACAGCGTGGTGTGACAATGGTTGTGACAGTAACAGAGGGTGAAAGTTGTGTCCCTCTCCTCAACAGGTGTTGTTGTGGCTGACCTGCATGTGAAGTTACACTTTGTCGGTCCCTCTGCTAATTTTGTGGAAAAGCTTTTGCTCTTTAATTTCAGAAAATTGAAAACGAAATGTGATGTCAGTGAAACTCTTTCTATCGTATGTACTGTATGTTCTGGATATTCTGGATATTCTGGATATAGATATTCTGGATATAGATATTCTGGATATAGATGTAATATTAAGTTGTCTTTTGATGAGCTCAGAGGCCATGGGTTTAGGAAAATAACACAAACATTTATTAATAAGTCAACAGCTGAGCTGACCCAGTAAGTTATGCTAATTCCTGGATGCTTTACATGACAGTTACAGGCATGCTGCAGTAATTTATTTGTGAAGGTATTATTGCTAATGAGATGCAAAGTGCAGTACAAAGTACTTTACATCACAGCTGTGGCGCTGATGGTTCCAGCCACTGTGGTTCTGATAATGTTGCTAGGTACCATTACTGTAAACAGCTTTTATTATCTTACACTAGTTTTTTATGAAATGAAGTGATCAAAATATGCTGCTTAGTTCTGTTCATGTGGTAAATATTAAATGTAGACCATGTTGTTTTATGTTTCATGTTGAGTATTATCATCATCAATCATCAACGGTTCAGCCAGAATATACTGTAGCTGCTGTTAAAGATGCTCCATGATTCCATATTGA
This sequence comes from Oplegnathus fasciatus, assembly GCA_003416845.1. Lineage (NCBI taxonomy): Eukaryota > Metazoa > Chordata > Actinopteri > Centrarchiformes > Oplegnathidae > Oplegnathus > Oplegnathus fasciatus. The sequence goes on along the minus strand of NTHP01000072.1, from coordinate 1,316,061 downwards.
CAATTTTTTTTAAAAGTAGCCTGTTATTGTTAGTATGATATTTATTTAACAAGCATGAACGTTTTATTTACATCTTTTTTATGGAGTATGAGAGTAGCAGCTGATGTTTGTCATGTGATGACATCCTAGGCATGAATCCTTTTTTTCAAAATTGAGCAATTCCATTAAAAAACCCATTTATCTTCAAAGGAAATTACTGCCTCAAAATTGGGGGACAGGGAAGGGCAGCACATCCTTACCCTTGAGGGGCTACAACACGGGAATATTTGGCATTTGTTAATCGAAGATTGGTTAACAGAATACCACCTGACTGGTTTTCTAATCGTGTCAGGTCTAGATTTGATCTCTGTAGTCTTGGAGTCTGGATTATTGAGAGGTCACTAATGTTATTAATCTTCTTCTCTTTTTCATGTTTGTTAATGTTTTGGACCTTACTGCTTAGAGCAGGATGGGGATTCTTTAAGGGTTACGCATAAATATGTCTGAAGTGTCCTTGGTGAGATACATATTTAATTCTCATGTTCATATTGGGAATACATTACTCTTCTGTCTGCTGTATGCGCTACAGAGGCTTCCTCTGTAAAACTTCTACTTTTACTCATCTCCACTCTTTAGATACATTCCATTAACGCTGTAGCTGACGTTTAAGCGTGAAACAATTATGTGAGGCAGCAACGGAGTTGGCAAAGGGCTGCAGGTCTGCAGGCCGGAGGGGTTTTTCAAGCATGAATCAGTCCAACATATCCACGAGACTAATAGAGTTGTCTACCACCAAATAAACACCAAGTGTATCAGCGGACGTGCTGCCAAAGGCATGCGATGGATTTTTCTTTAAAGTTCACCACTCGAGGGACAGTACGAGACTCGTTGAGACAGCAGGAGAGGAAGGCGTGAGGGAGCCGAGGAGGTAAATGGAGGCAGGTGGGGGAATGGAGTGTCAGAGAGCGGTTGGATTGTGCTCCCAGTATTTAATATTGATCCTTGAATCTTGCTTCCACTCTGATGGCCTGAGAGAGTGAGCCAGAGTGTGTTACCGGGTGAAGTGTTAGAAGACGTGAAGTGAGGAGGAGATCAAATAGCCTGTTTTGTTTTCAAGTCTTGTTCAAATGAAACGAGTTTTGTGAACAGAAAAGCAATTTTATTGAAGTTAATCCATTTCAGTCTGTGGGTGGAGCTTTAGAAATTAGGGCTTAATTGAGTTTGCCTTCATTACATGTTGCTCTCTAAAAGTTTGTGTTCATGTATGTGTCTGTGCATTTGTGTGTGTGTGTGTGTGTGTGTGTGTTTGTGTGTGTGTTGTGCAATGCTACTAACATTCTTGTTCAATTTGTGCTGGATAATCATTTCCCTTGATTGTACACTCACTGGGGAACAACTCGGATGGGTCGCAGTGTTGAGCAAATTACAGTTTTTCTGTTGATGGTAAAGTAATGACATGCAGCAGAGAGACACTGAAGAATGGTAACAGAGTGTGGTCCATCATAATGAACACTTTTACATGCAGCATGTGGTGAGGTTCAGTGTTGACACAAACAAGCACACAGAGTGGAGGAGATTCACGTTAAAACGTTTTTTGAAACGGTTTTGAGTTGATGCCCAAAAGATATTTGTGTCCAAATTTCACAAAACGTTACAGGTAGCAGCTGTGAATGACTATGGCCAGTGGGGTGGATCCAATTCATTGTAAATATAAAAATAATGATTAGTGCAGTTTTAATTTGTAGTGTTTTACCATCTGAGTTGAGCCAATTGTGGCTATATGTCAGTGCACTGTGCTCTCGTCCTGTTGCGTGTTCAGGACCACGTGTAAGTCCTGGACTGTACTCAGTACTCAAGCTAGCTGTGGGCCAGTGTTGGCACCCAGTATTTGACTATTTGAGCCAATTGCGGAGTTCAGCAACCAGGAATGCCAGATTTAGGCCACTGATAGCCACCTGGATGATTCATTAATGAAAATGACACACAGTTTCTGTAAATGAAAAATCCCAAGTACTTATTGGTCCAACAGAGTCCTCTTAAAACAAGACCAAATCAAGTACCATTACAGGTGACCACTAAATTGTAGACCAGACGTTAAGCTGAGTCCAGGCAGTCTTATCAACATTACATTGCCAAAGCAAATAAGCAGAGTATCTCTTAAGTGTAAGAGATCCAGACAGATCCTGACCACATCCAGACAGAGTGTTCACAGTCTGGCCAGAGAGGAAGGACACTACAAAAAGTCCTTGCTAGTAAATAGAGGAAGGACGACATTGTCACGGCAAAAAATATGACATAATGGCACTTAAAATGTTAAAATGTGATAAATATCAAAATAACAGACTAGTTTAATTCCTCTGTCAGACAAGGTGGGCAACAGTAATAAAACAACAATTTGTGCTAAAACAGAAGGAACTGGCTGCACAAAATGTGACTGTACGTCACAAACTGAAGGTCAGAAAGGATAAGATAGGAATAATAATTTTGCCATTAATAGTCATATCTGATAAATTCTTGTGTGGTTATATTATTCTGGCTTTGGCTTCATTGGACATTTTTACAGTCATTGTGTACAAAAAACTGGTCATTGACATCTGATATGAGGAGGAAATTTGTTTGATATAGACAGTGGTCAAATTTAAAGCTGCTCTAATTAATATTTTTATATTAACAATTGATTGAATTACTACAGTATATGTAATGTGAGAGGGATCACTTGTAGTGACGCACCCACACAGAATTATCACCCGACTCAGCAGTTCCCCTCAACTCTTTGGAGGTTTGTAGCTTGTTGTTTTGGTTCCACGGCTCACAGCTTTACTGTTTCGGTTCAATAAAGTTCTCATCAACTTTGTTTCCAGCCGTAGCAGGCAGCTGAATTCAGCACAAAAACATGTATAAACCCACTGTACACTATACCTGCTCAGCACCAAACAGCAGACAGGCACAGTTAGCGACTAGCTGGTGAACACAGTGGAGCATTTAGCAGCTAAAGAGACAGATATTTCCCTCAGGAGGTGGAAGAGACCAAAACAGAGCTACAAAGAGAGTGGATGTTGGACTTACATTCTCCATGTGGTCAGAAACACAACTCCAAGTCAATGCTACTGTTGCTCCATGTGTGCTGAATGTGTAAACAGTAGGGCTGTAGACAAATTAAGATTTTCATGTCAGAGTCGGTACTTCAAGGCGATGCATCGTAGTGATTCGGCTGACAGAATGAGATCTGACTCCATTCTCTGGCTTCTCAACTGATTATTTGAATCATTGACGTTTAGGGGGGACATGAAGATTGAAATTCGTCTGGTTCCAGGATCAGACAACACATCCCTCATCCTATAAAAACGTGATATCACATTTAAAGCTGCTAAGAAAATAAAGGTTTTACTGCCTCAAGAGCCCCCAGGCCTGTAGAACATCCTGATTAAGCCCATTGATCCTTTCTACAGATAGCTCCGTAGTCAGTATATCTATATATGCACCACACCATTGAGAAAGTAATAATAAATGCAGGGTTTGTATCTAAAATATGGGCTTTTTTAATTCCAAACATACTCAGATACAGGTCGCAGCCTTCTAACGCCCACATCAGGGGTCTTTAGGTAGACAGCAGTCAAGGAGAAAGCAGACAAGAACAGAGCTATGGGGCCATGTCTTTGTGCCAGAATCTTCTCTCTATCACCTTAGGCTTCTGAGGACCTATGGCTTCCCATCAGTGGCACCCCAAACCCATCCGCTCTTTAAAAAATGAACCAGCGCTCATGGCCTTTCTTTTTCTCCTCACTCTGCCTCGAGACAAAAATCGAAAAGAGGCACCTCCTCCAACTCAGCACTGAGACGGTGGGTGGAAAAAAGAAAAGAATGAGAGGCAGAGGAAAGAAAAAGCTGTGAGACTTGGTAAAAAATTGCCAGAGCAGCCGCATTTTACGGAGCATTTTTAATATTTAAACACTACTGACTCCTGAATTACTGAGATTCCAGTCGAACCTGCTCACTGTGAATGGTTTTAATTAGGTCCATAGTGTGAGGCGTGACGATCAGTGTCTGCAGCAGGCTGTTTTTGTGTGCACTTCATCAATTCCAGACTGTAAGTAAGTTAAGGGGTCCTCAGGTGTAATAGTCATTACTCAGATGGGGTTTGGGGGGCAAGTGGAAGAATTTATGGGTAAAACAAAGAACTCACCTCCCAGCATATGAATGCAAACATCAGTGCAGGTGTTGCGGAGAAATGAAGCTTTTTTCGTCTGGAGAGGAACCTTTTCACAAACAGAGGATTTGCAGGTAGACGTGCACACAATTCAGATATTATACACACAAGGCAGTCATACCTGAATAGAAGACACTGGGAGGTTGCTTCTCTGTCAAACTGACTCATTCGTGCATACACACACACCTAGATACACACACACACACACAGACACACACACACACTTTCTGATAGCTCAGAGGATCTTTATTTCTTGTAATTGAATCATCTCAAGGTTTTTAATCCCATCAGAGACCAGTCAGCACGTACACCCAAGGTCACTATCAGATGCACACACACACACACACACACACAGATGCTCAAAAATACAATGAATGCATACAGTCTCCTCGAAACACGTTCACGTGCTCAGTCGTCACCTGTTTGCCATGCCAGTGCTGCACACACACTGAAACAGGTGCTGAGAATGACAAGACATATTCTTTGCAGTAGCAGCAAGTCATAGGAGATTGAAGTCTTTGTTCCAGTCTTTGTCTTTGCAAATGACTCAGGCCCAGATTTTGCTGATACACATTTTCGAGTGTTTAACTGATTAAATGGCTTAAACAGATTCATTCCAAAAACAAACAGAAATGCTGTGGAGAGAGAGGACATCCTGCCGCATACAGTGAAACCACAAGGTTTACTCTGCCGTTCTGGATGCCAGTGACATCAGAGAGAGGAGACATTTAAAATGGAAAATGTAGGCACATGTTTTCATGAAAGTGTTTTTACGTTTGCTTTAAATGGAAACGTTTTTGTTGATTCGAAATTCTGCCAGAACCAGGGAACTGAAAAGCAGACTTGGCCAGATGAACGGTGTGATTATAGAGCAGTTCACAAGTGAGTTTGGACATTCTGAAAAGCTTGTAAAATTACTTTGCCACCAACCCTCAAAATGTCTCTACTGCTGTTACACCACGTGTGAGATAACTTTAAGTGTTTTAGTCTTAAAGATGTTTCTGCACTCATCTGAAGGGCTACAAGCAGAGAGCTCCAGGGCATTTAAAAATGCCTTGAAACTCCCCGCAAGTAAGTAGAATAGACATATTATCATTTGTAACATTCCCTCCACAGTGGTAATTAGAATATTAACAAGGGCCTTTATGTGCTTTTATTGTGCATGAAATGAATGCTTGATGCAAAAAAAACAGCTTTACAACTAATCAATCCCTGAAAGGCAGCAAACAAAATTTACAACCATGTTCGTAATGAAATGAGAAAAGTGGATGTGACGATCCATTGAGCTATAAAGAGTATAAAATAGTATATAAACGCTGATATAGTACAATTCATTGCTTGTTGACTAAAGCTAGACTAAAATGTTTTTAACAACTTTACATTGACAAAAATATGAAGGATGATTTTGATTAAATCTGAAAACAACTCACATGAACTTTCTGAACTGTAACATTAGCATGTTATAAAATGTTATATTAAACGTCATAGGCACCTTAAGATTTTTTTTGTTTTTATTGGGTGGCTAATGGCAGTTTATTCTGTGATTATAGAAATGCTGGCTTAGTGAGTTAAAGGTACCCTGTGGAGTTTTTGGCCACTAGAAGTGCTATAGAGTAGTGTTTTTATGTTTTTTAAGTTTGATTGTGATTTGCAAGGCAATACACGTTCCTTCCGACACTTCCACCACTATTCCACTGATATGTAGTTGCAGGCAGCTGATGTCACTTGAGTCCAAAAATCTGGAGTTGTGGAGTTAGAAAGAAATGAGCTTACAGACCTCTGTAGCCCACTCCTCATCTCTGCTGCAGGTTAGCAGCTGCAGGCTACATTAGGCGCTACTAACACACTCTCTGACAGAGCTGTCGGCAGTCGAGTTGAATTGTGGGTAATGCAGGCGCCAGGTATTGATAAGGAAGAAGAATGGGTGGGATAAAAAGGATAATATCTCTGGTTCTGCTGCATTGATTTTGATCATTGTGAATGCAATGATAATTGGTGGAGTACTCTTTGAGTGTAAACATAACTATGTTTGTTAATAATAAAACTCCACAGGACACCTTAAATGAGGACAATGCAAGACATTCAGACTCAAATGAAACTGCAGCAGTTAGCCTGTGAAGTGTAGATCATAATTTAACATAAACATGGCTGAATTCAATGAACAGGAGGGATATTTCAAAGCGGTATAAAGTGACTGTCAGTCATTTATTACAAAACCTTTTCATGCGTTTTCATGTGTTCATGCGGCAGAGCAACAAAGCTCGTCATGTAACAACTGTTGCCAGAGGGAAGTATGTTTACAGTCAACATCAAGTCCTCAGCCAGCAACCCACATCTCGAAGTGGACTCCCTGAACTTGTGTCCACAAGCAGATCATGCAAATCATTACACCATGGATATTAACTATTAGCCTAGAGAACAGTTAATAACCATGGTCTTCTTCTGGCACTTACCATAAAAATGTGTTCCCATTCTCGCCTGCCTGCTTTTCTCTGTCGACGTCTAGTCTAAGTAACGTTACATTAACCTTACAATAATGTTGGCCTGGTTCCAAAAGGGCACAAAGAGACCACGAACAGAGTGACGATGAGACAACAGAGCTTCATGGTGATGCAGAGGTGCTTCGTTTGTGTGACGCACTAAAAGTAGAGAGAACAGAAAGTATCCAGGGTTTTCTCCAGGAATACAAGTTTGGTAAAGTTGGAAATATATTCACAGATTCAAAGGCTATTGCATAAATTGGGGACATTTTTTTGGGGAAAAATATTCAATAACTTCACTCTTATACAGTGTAGTGTATGATTAGACACTCTTTCTGATGACAAAATGTGCTTAAATTGTAAAACACAGAATTCAGAAAAATTAAAATGGAAAACATGGAATTTGGGAAAAAATAAAATGGAATCTGGAAAGAATTAAAACGGGTTTCATAAGGTCCTACATTATGTTGTGAACATCAGCAATATCTCCTAGTATCTTTTATTCACCGTAGAAATTCAGAATGTAATACTTAATGATTTGCTGATACCGGCCGATACACACGGCAACATGTGAATAAGGGGAGTACTGGCACTTAATTTTTTCCACTTCAAACTGTGTCCTCAGTTGTCTGGCACTTCCATACAATGCAATGTGAAGGAGCTGTTCTGAGAGAAGGCTTGGTAGCATGGCCCCACGGAGCTTTGCTCATTATCTCAAACTAACCAGCGTTGCAAAATTATATACAGTGCATTTAAAATAGGCTACCACTCCTGCAGATGTGGCATTGTACATTTCCTGCTGAAGCTGGTGACAGGAGGGTAGAGAGCGATCTGTGAACCTCGACAGAGGCCCAGGGGATTTGCTGGATGATTTATTCAGTGCGGACCAGCTGATGGAAACACAACTCATTTCCATTTGGTTTTAAAAGTTGACTCAACAGCTGGATAGAACCACGGCCAATGACGAATAAAATAGGGAATGGTGTCACATTGTGATGGATAGTTGAACATGGGAAAGAAGCTGATGTGCTCATGTCCAGTCTAAGACACTGTCACCCAGTGTGGGTTGAAAATGCGGCTGCACCCTAAGGTGCCGCATGGTTTGCGGCACAGAGTGAAAACTGAAGTCACACAGGGGATGTTATGGAGCTGACCTCAGTCCCACCAAAGAAAACAACATCAAACAACAAATATCCACCTGAAGCTGTTGCTTAGTGCTGCTTCTCCTAGTGTGTGTGCATGTGTGTGTGTGTGTGTTTATGTCCTCAGGCTGTTGTGCATGACTGGTAGAATAAGACAGACACCAATTGGCAATGCATGTCATATATTACTGCAGATGGACTAGCTGTCCTGCACTGTGATATGCTGTTTGTGTGTGGACTTGTATTCATCACGTTGTGGGTACACACACACACACAGATGGTGCCCATAAGGTAAACCATTCAACCTGATTCTTTGGGTTAAGATTAGGGATAAAGCTAGTGCAGACGTTCACAATCTTTTTGTTTTTTTGGGTTCGTACACTGTAAGATCTGTTTTTTTACCACTTAATGTTGAAACTGGACAGTGTGTATGTCTTGAAGAAGAAGAGCGGAGTTGTCCAATGTGCTGTCTGAATGATATAGAAAGGTTTCTTTTTTTTAAATTTATTTTGTAAATATGAAAGACGCACATGAAACATTTAAATTACTTGGAGAAAACCTGGGAAATGAGAAAATAGGTTCTTCAGCAAGATACATATCAGGCTTCTTTTCTTTATTTGAAAGTATATAGAAGTGTTGTGATCTTTCCCTATGGCCTCAATCATACCGAGATATTGTAGAGAGGGAGAATTAACAAATACTCACTGAATGTATTCTGGGGTTTTGTGGAATCACCCAATATCGACGTTCTTGTATCGCAATATTGTTGGACTGTTATCATGACCTACAAAACCTACAGGACTGGCCAGAGACAAGGTGTACTGATTACAAGATTTTTTCAGTTGGAGATCTACAGCTAGCGCAAATGATTGTGAAATTCAATGACGTAAGAACGTAAGAAGTCACTGTATGTGTGTTCCCTCCCCTCCCTTGTTTCTTGTTCTATATTTGGATATACTGCTCATGTCCCATCTCAGACTCATAAGGTGCCTCAACTAAGCGCATCTTGTTTTTGGCAACGACACATTCAAGAACATTGTTTGAAAACTGTAGTAGCACCCGGGACAGCTCATGACGAGGTCAGGACGCATCTTGGAGCTGCTCGAACTAGACGACCTGTTGTGACGAGACGGTGCTGACATCAGATCTCAACAATCTATGCGAGACAAGCAAATTGTGCCAAACGTGGTAGGTAGGTTTAGGGTTAGGCTTGAGGTAGCTACTGTAGGGTAGGTCTCAAGTGAATGATTGTAAGTCAGTGCCTGTGTGACAAACAGATTTAAAAGCAACAGAAGTAAAATTGAATGAAGAGATGTAGAGGCAGACATGATGCAAAAACGAGAAAACCAAGATGCAGATGACAGAGAGACAGCATTTTCATTGTTTTATCTCCATTCAGTCTGCAATTGATTTTCAAGGTTCTTGGAAAGACAGTGGCCTTCATTCATCAGACTAGCCTCTGCTTGTTACACTGCCAAACTCCATATTTATCAATTCACACTGTTGGAGCCATGAACAAATATCTGACTCATATCTGCTGAGAACATCTCTCTGCTCATTTCAAACAGTATTTGCACTGCACGTGGAAGACTATTGGAATTAATGATAAAGAGTACCTCTATGCTTTGCGACAATATTTATGGCCATATTTATGAGTGTGCATATTTCACTGAGCCAAGAGGTCAGGACTCACAAAATTAGTGTTAATCATATTTAAATGAGCTCTTAAACCACAGTCGCCTCGGATTTATTTGTGCCTATTTTAGTTCTGTTAGAAAGTTTCATTAATCTGACGCGGCACGATCTTAGGATCATCTCCATAGTACATTTGGCTCTTTTTCTCCAATACGTTGCTGAATGAGGGCCAGTGTCCTTACATGAATACCAAGTTTTGAGAAGATACAGTCAAATCAGTGCAATCTTAATGGATTATTTGGGCGATTCGTGTTAATGCTCACCCTCATTTGGAGCTTTTGATGTTCGGGTGAAGACTGAAGTCGTTCAAAAGCTGTCTGGGGCTGATATCTTTGACTTCATTGAACTCTGTTGTAAATCTGTTCTCCAACTGAGCCCCTGTGTCTACAAGCACCTGTAGGTATGCTGTGAGAACAAGGCTCAGGTTCCAAAAAGTGGTCACATTATTCAAAACAGGACAAAGATTGACATCTCGCGCATGAAAACAGGTGATCTGATTCTGATTCTGATTAGAAACATTTTCTTATAGACACTTAATTATTATTACAGTAACAAAAACAGAAACAGAAGTTATAGAATGGACTGGAGCATTATTCTAAGACAGCTCCCTGTGTTGCATACTTTGTGGACTGAGTCAGACACTCTGCCTTTCAATACAAACCCATGAGTCATAGTACAGCAGTGTTTTACCAGGTGGAGCAGCAAATATTGCGGAAGGAGTTTCACTTGTTGTTATATATAACTTACCTTAAAGGATAGGTTCACGATTTTTCAAGTCTGTCTTAAAACAACAGTCAGGTGCTCACTGAAGCAGGTTTAGCTTGCTGTAATTGTTCCTCCTGTTCATACTGGCCATTAAGAGATCTCTTCCTAATGCACTTTTAATATAAGTGATGGGAGTCATTCTGTGCAAAAAAAATGTATTTAAAAGTTTATCTGAAATTAATATGAGGCTGCAGCAGTCTGAGTTAGCCAAATTAAGAGGATAATTTCCAAAGTTACAGCCTTTTTCAGCTCTTACCGTTTCTCTGTTTAGCTGCAGTGGAAGGATGGTAACAGTAGGACTGATGCTCTGTCTCAATTCATGTATGTCCGTACTTGCACTTGCTATTTTGAGTGCATAAGTACGTTCACACTGACAAGTATGGCAAAACGCAGTGCACTATGTAGCGGAAGGGGAGTGACCACCAACCACAGCTGCAGCGGTTGTAGGCTACGTAAACTTTCACTTATTTCACCTTAGCAGGCCACTAAAATCTGTTTCTGAACAAGTCTGAGGCGAGAAATAAGCAATCCAGTTGCTGAATCTTCACTCATATTAGATCTACAAGTGTCACTACTGCACTGCCAGCGGTTGCCTGGGAGGTCTGAGGTGCTGCAGTTGGATCCTTTTGGGCTTGTGATTGCTACGGTGAGCACCGCACTATACAAATTAATTTTGACTTATTTTTAATAAAATTTAATTGAAGTCAATGGCGGTTAAATGTTGGTAATAATTCGCCATTAAAAAGAAGAAGAAGAAGAAGAAGAAGAAGAAGAAGAAGAAGAAGAAGAAGAAGAAGAAAAGGTCAAATGTTACGATCGTCATTTCCGATAAGTGCACAACAGCACTAAAGTAAAACTTTGACCACATGATGGCACTAGTTGAAAAGTCAGGGGAACACCAAAGTTATTTCAATTGATCCTGAGGGAGACATGAATGTCTGATCCAAATATCATGGCAATCTAAAGCAGTAACTGTAAATGTTCATATAGGCACCTGATTGTTGTTTTAAGACAGGCGTGAAAAAATGTGAATCTATCCTTTATCACCGATCGTCCTTTTCTTCCCCTTTCATTTACATGAAACACTCACCCACAGTGAACCTCATGAATTAAGTGTAAATTATCATATTTTAGATGCAGGACAGGCTTTTTAAAATTTGTTGACAGTTCGTCAAAACCACTTTTAAAGCAGTCTGCACTCTCTATCATTTTTGTTTTAATTGCTCGAACTGAATGAAGCTAGTTTGACGCTTTATTGATATTTCTTCACATTCTGCACTGGAAAGATGTCTTCTTGTTCTGAGTGGTACAAAATATAAAATGTTATAAAAACAACACTGATTCTGGGTCTTAGATTCTAACGATGTATGTTGCTGAATGAGCCAAGACGTCCTGGAGCTGATAGTCACTCAGTTCTCTAGAGCTTCCAGATGGTCAGTCTGCTGCTGCTTCTACTGCCTGATCATGGTCTGAATTATTAATTTTCTCCAGTATGGAGGGAGCTCCGTGGTTCCCATGGGTCCTGTTACACAAAAAGACTTTAAAGTAACTTGATAAAAAGTCTTGTATAGTACTCTTTTGTAGGATGTCCTGTTAAATCACACATTTGATAAAAGTATTAATCACATCCTGTTTTGTGCACAAGCCTGAAAACATCACAAAATAAAAGGGTTACTCTTCTTGAAACATTTTGATTACAGTCACGATCTACCAAAGGGTGACCAGTGTTTTTTTGTTTTTTATTTACTGTTCTGTTTTGTATATACTTGTGGTTTCAAACAATGTATAGTTTGCCAAAGCTGAGTGAGGACATCATGGTCTTTCATCTCTCCTTCCACACGTTCCTTTGGCCAAACTCAAAGCTGCAGCCCGACTTAAGATAGGATTCAGATCCTGAACCCCCTGAGAAAACCTTTCATTCTTTTATTTCAGCTTCCATCACACACACACACACACACACACACACACACACACACACACACACTGGCATGACACATAAGCAAAAATACATGTTGATATACGCCGAGAAACAAGACACACACACACACACACACAACATGCATATAAAAAATACACACACACAGACACGTATATAAATATAAATCTATGTAACAGCAGCCATGTGGACACACAAGCAGCTCAGAGGAAGATATGTGAGCTTTTGGATGTTGTAATCCATAATTGATGATAAGGCTGTTAATGTGTAATGGCCTCAGTGTATAAAGCCATGCGTTAGATGTATGTATACTGACACTGCTCGGACTCGCACTATTCTTCATCTGAGTTTACCCTGGAGACTCAGTCTGCCGATACACATTCCTCATCCAGGCTTCACAGCCTCTAATCCCAGTGCACTGCTGATTCTCTCGATTCTCTTTTCTCGTATCCGCAAATTTACAGCTATTGACGGCGACACAGAACAAAATGCTGACATGTTATAAAATGTCTGAACATGCTTTTTATTGACAGAGAGTGACAATTTACAAATTAGAGACAGGCGAAACAACTGTCACTCTTGTGTTTTGTGTAAATTTGCTCAGTGGCATCCGAGATACTGGGTGTGAACAGGTGGACCACTTTGGAGCATCTAGTTCATCTCCCAATTTTACTGTGGAGGACAACATGTGAGGCTCATAAAGAATGTTATTGTCTAGTTTGCTCCAATGCTTTAATTTGTCCTTGGCTAAAGACGCCAGCTTTGGGTGCTGTATGCATCCATATAGTAGTAAGCAACATACAAAGTGTACTTTTCAGTGTCAGTATAGTGGCAATAAAATTATGAGGACTGACTATGCACACACCAGATCCCTTGGTCAGATTTCCGTGTGAAGGTTCAGTGTCTTGTGTGTTTGTGTGTTTGTGTGTACCTGCTGTGTCTGGGGTATCTATATATGTCCAACAAAAGGGGTCAGTGTTGCAGTGTTGCACAAGTGGAGTTACCACTGTATGAACAAACCTGATTGTTGCAGTCACAGAGCATCACTGTCTTGTACTCCGGTACTGGAAATGGTCTATTTGTCTGTCAGTATTTTGAACAGCTTCGTGAACTTTGATGCACATCAAAAACCACACATAGTTCCAGGATATTTGTGAGTTCTCCACATGATGCAAGGGGGAGGGGGAGGAGGAGGCAGTGGAAGCCTCAGAGATCGCAAGTTTGATTTTACTGTAGACATTAAAACACACAGATAGAAAAATGAAAACACCAAGGCTGAAACAAACATCACATGCTTTAGCAGAGAGTAACTACCCATGGAAACGCACTCACACAATGTGTATATGCACAAACACACTCAGACAAACCAGGAATAAACAAATTAACTGGTGGAGGAGGGATGAAGACCGTTTACAGTCAGAAAAGGTCAAAAGTAGACTGAGAAAAGCAGCGGAGAGGAGCAATAATATTACTAAGGATCATAGCAGTGGTTAAAGTGTGCGTTTCCTTGTTTGGAGGTGTATTGAGCAGAACAAATATCAAAACTAGACCTACTGTCTAGAAAGAAGTGTAATGATATAAATAAAAACAGCTAAAAGCAGCAACATCCTCAGCTGGGAGACATGTGGTTAGAGTTAAAAGAAAGACTTTTAATTGGTTTACCACAACGAGCCTCTCATGAGTGAGACAGGAACAAAGCCTGAGGGGATAATAGCACCCAGTATAGAGTTTGACCTTACACAGTTGATAAAACAAAGGGTTCGCTTTTGAGTAAGTAGGTTTTTCATATACATGTAAATAAATGTTTGTTTGCTACTTCCCACAATGAAAAGAGATGAGTGATTTTCTCTTTATATTTGAAATATTTTGTTAAGGTTTGTGATCGGCGGACCCAAAATGCAGGACATGAACTCAATTTAAACAGTTTATTGAACAAACTTGGAGTGAGAGAGGGCGGCGTGGCTTCGGAGCGGAGTGGCAGGGGTAGCAGAGAGTTAGGCTTGGAGGAGGGAACGATCCGGTGGCTGACCAGGCGGAGGAGCAGAGCATGGAATGGCGATGGAGAGAGAGCAGGTGAGCAGGTGAGCTGAGCAGGCTGGCAGGAAGCGATGAGGAGCACAGGAGAACAATGTTTAGCGAGAGCAAGAATCACAAGGAGCAAAAACTAAAGCAGGCCTAAGACGCGAGCCACCACTGAAGGTGACGAAACGATCTGGCGGTGAGTGTAGGGTCTATGTAGGGTAGATAAAACTGCAGAGGTTGATTGCCGATGATGCTCAGGTGTGCCAGCTGCAGGAGCTCAGGAGCCGGAGGGAGGAGCCATGCCCAGAGAGACAGACAGACAGAGAGAGACAAACAGGGGAAACCACAGGAGACAATAGGGTGGGGAGACACACAGACACACAAGGAAGGCCGAGGAGAGGTAATGATCCTAACATATTCTTTGTCATGTGGGGTCCCCTTTTCTCTTTTGGGCCCAAAACTAGTGCCCCTCTATTAACCGTTGCAAAATTGCTAAATTATACTTCAATACAATTAATAACACAGTGGAAACCACTTATAGTGATTGCAGTTACAGTGATCAACTGCTTATATGGATCAGAAAGCTTGGGACAGAATCATTCCTATACAAATGCTGTTTAAATAATTCACTTAATCAAGTGGTCTGTTTACAGTGTTCATGCTGGGTCTTTTCATACATGACAACATACTGTATGGAAAAAAATGTAAAACTACGTTAATTCAATTTTTTTTTTACTTTACTCCCATGATACTTTGCCTTGTGGTAACCCGTCTGCTCCCAGCTGGCTACCTGAGGCTGGTGCGGCGTGCACATTGAAATCATGTCGGGAAAAAGAAAGTAATTTTCTCTCAGTGAAAAATGGGAGTCTCCTCGAAGCTTATGACAAACTGCCAAAAAGGAGCCAATGAGATGCAGCAGCGAGACCTGGCGTTCCTCAGGCTACCTTGTGTAGTCGACTCAAACAACGAGAAACACTCATGGCTACTAGTGATAGAGACAGAAAACTAATGTGCATGGAGAAAGCACCTGTGGTTGAAGCCGCCCTCGTCAAGTGGATTGATAATGCCCGGTCATGTAATGCCCCTTTAATAGCAAAGCTGTCCGTTTCGTTAATTTATATTCATGTAATAAATATACAAATGTCAATTAGATGGTAATCGGCATGACAAATAAAGAAAAAGAAAAAAGATTCAATTATAATAATCATCCGCTTATAGTGATCAATTTGGCCCAGACAGACGTGATCACTACAAGAGCTTTCCATTGGATATTATACATATAATACCTAACAACTTCTAATCTATATTTATGCAAAGAATGTAAATTGTCACTGCATCAGAAGAAGTTTGACTGAAGTGATCTGGGAAATGTAGTCCAGAACACAGCAAAAAGGAGACAAAAATGTGTCTTGCAGTGTTTTTAGCTCAGAATGTCACAGTATACTGCACACAGTGTAAGTGAAGCTGTTGAGACAGTGTGCCTCTCTGTACAGTGTGTTACAGGCCATAGGTTGCCTTACTGTCACATAAGCAGAGGAACATGAATCCAGTCTAGTTGTCAATATCCATAACTCATGTTATTTATTTGCCTTTGTTTTTTCATGGGGTCTGTGGTGTTGCTATGTGATTGACAGGGGAGTGCCTATGAGTGGATATGCGAGACTTAATGAGTGCGTCATGGCTGCAGATTGTGCAGCAGAATCTCCTACGAGTTACACAGCCAATACAGCTAGGTTTGGCCAGGAGTCTGAGGACAAACTGGCAAGCCTGTATTTGTGGTTACATCATGTTGGCGAGTGTGAAAGCTGAAAAGACAAGGGAAAGAACGCGAGTGATTAAGATGCAGAGTGAATTAAGAGGAAGAGAAAGGAAAAACAACACACGGAGGAAAGTTGGTTGTAATTTGCACACACATCCTTCCATAAAGGCGTGGCACAGAGGGTTTGTGGCATTTG
This sequence comes from Oplegnathus fasciatus, assembly GCA_003416845.1. Taxonomy (NCBI): domain Eukaryota; kingdom Metazoa; phylum Chordata; class Actinopteri; order Centrarchiformes; family Oplegnathidae; genus Oplegnathus; species Oplegnathus fasciatus. The sequence continues at coordinate 1,299,880 of NTHP01000072.1, read as the reverse complement.
AGGTAAAATTGGTAATCCCTGAGAGAAAGCAAAGGGAGCGGAAAAAACAAAGATGGCTTTGCAGAGTTACTCCCAGATCAGGAACAAGCAGTGATTTCGTAATGCAGATGGACAGAGGCAGATGTAAATGAAGGCCAGCGTTTTTTTTTTTGAAGGATTCTACCTACTGAGAGAAATATAGCGTCTCTGCAGTGCTTGTCTGTCGGTGGGAGAGCGGTGGGAGCTGGGAGGTATGCAGAGTGTTTTTTGGAGAGGCATGTGATGTAAAACGGTGGAAGTGGGATAGCAGCTGAGGCTGTCCAGCGCCCATGAATCAGGCTGAGGCACCGTGAAGCAGCGGCCCTCATAGGAGCCAGATGGGCCCTTGGCTCGACACTGGCAGGGATGAAGGAACACACACACAGGCAGGAACAAACAGGCTCTTATGTGCACTGCAGATACAAACCTGGACATGCAGACGAAAGCAAATACGCGCTTGTTCACAACTTTTCATATAAAACAGTTTAGGTTTATATGCATGAAGTGCACATGACACATGCAATGTGACAGGAAGTACACACACAGTCACACTGACTTTGATATTTATTTTCTTATTGCAAAGAAAGCATATATGGAGTCCTAAAAATGACAACAGTGGTTATCAGATAAGTTACAACAAAACTGATTACATCAATAAATAATACTGTTAGTAAAATAATTAAAATGGAGTGTAATATAAAGCTTTCTACTTTAAAAAAGTTTATCAAATACATTAAAACTTTCTTTTTTTACTCTCGTATTTTTTTTACTTTTATTTTTCACTCATTCAATTTTATCGTTTTTTCTGCTTTTGGGCTTGGTAAGTAAGTAAGTAAGTAAAATATTATTTATATAGCACCTTTTAAAACAAAGTTACAAAGTGCTGTACAAGACACAGGTAACCTACAGAAAAATACACACCATATATATACGGCAGTTCACAGAAGGATAAATACATTAAGATAATAGAAAGATAAATACATTAACATTTAATCATTTGTGCCTTATTTTCCAACCACAAAATTTCTTATTTTAATAAATGCTTATATTACAATGAGCTGAGTGTGACCATGTATGTCCGGTTCAGTGATTGGTCCAGTGTGTGTGTCTGTGTGTGTGTGTGTGTTATATCGTTAGTGAAACAATCAAGAGAGCTGTGTGGCTAGCTAGCTTGCTTGAGCTTTTTCAGCTAGCTACCTACAGCTACACCAGCCACTGCATGTAATGTTTATCATCCATACACTGTACTGTGTACTGCTGTAGCATCACTGTATACACTCTCTGGTAACGGTAGCAAAAGCCTTTTAGCCAGCAAGCTAACACAAACTAAGTTAGCTTGCCAGACAAGACAGCTGAGAAGTTTTTTATTTAGTTTATTTGTGAGAAACAAAGACTTAAGTCACACACATCTTGTCCCACAAAATGTCATGGATAAAACAGTAACTTTCAAGACTTAATTCCATTGTGGTCAGTGTTATTTCCATTGAGACATGACACAAAAACATGGTGTCCGTGAATTTGTAAGTTTTGTCCAACGTCTAGATTTTCATTTTGTATTAAGTTCAAACTTCAAAAGTAGTTTTAACACTTTTAGAGTTAAAATAAAAATAACTAACTACAATAAAAAAAAACGAGATTTTTTTGAGCAGCGAATGATAAGTTGGTTCACATGAAACAGAAACTGTAAAAAAAAATCTGGGATAAACAACAAAGAGAAAACGAGGGAGCGGTGAGCGCTGCAACAGATACTCTGCCCTCAGATCATTTGAGCCGGTCAGTGTTTCAATGGGGCTTGAAAAGTGTATGTTTGCTGCAATGAATGGTTTCCTAAAGCCCATCATCCCTGTCTGCTTGACTTAAGTTAGACAGACTGTGACTGATTTCAACCCATAGTGAACCCATATGATCCGAGTGTACAGGCCACAAAAGAGATGGGCCGGGAAAAAGAGACGCACTTTATGGACTCATTTAATTATCAAGCTTTGTGTGATGGTTTTGCTGAGTTATTTCCAGAAAATATACACGTTTTAATGGTTGTTTATTTACAGACTTTTATTGGCTTATTCAATCAATACAAAAAACTTTAAAAACTTTCAAAAGTTTAAACTTTGCAAATATGTGTAGCTTAAATATATAAAGAAATAAATTCTTTGAATGGCTGTTATAATAAAAATCAGCCCTTTTCCCAAGTCAGCTCAAACAAATAGGCATTAACAATAACGTAAACTGAATATCTATTTTAAATTACTGCATATATTTTTGTTATTGTTTGGAAGGTGTTAGTTAAAGCCTTTTTCTGGGAGGTCTTTAAGATTCCATACATCCGTTCACTTTTTCGTTTTCCTGAAAATAAGCAAACAGACTGGACTGACCACAGTTTGTGTGCGAAAAAAATAATCTCTCCATAAACATCTGTGGCCACTTGTGATCGTATTCATAAACATTTCCATGATTTTATCCACTGACTGTGCCTCATAAAAATCTGTGGGCCTGTCCAGAGCAGTGTGCCACAGTTTCATACACTGTGACTGACTGCTAATTATAGTCTCCCAGAAGATAATCTGCTTTGAAATATGGCCGTATTGACATCTATCAAATTGTTGTGGTAGGGTTTGGTTTTTGTGGTTTCATATATCCAATAAATTCAGTCCTTGTGAAGGCAGAACAAAGGGCGATAATTATGAACAGATCAAAAACGAAACCTTTCAGATGGAAGAAGCTCAGTCACACTGAACAGAGGCTCAGCCTCCAAAAATATCCACAGTACATAAAACTAAATTAAAGTCAGCATACAAATTTAACTCCTACTGCTTCATCAACGTTGAGAGGGGGATTTATTATCAGCAATCACAGAAACAGAAACAAAAAAATGCCTATAAAAGTTTTTGTTAACTTTTAAAAAAAAACTGATTTAATTCAATTTAATAGACAAAAACAAATCTATTCCAACTATTCCCTCACTGAGGTTCATTCAATTTACATCCACGTGTAAAGGTTTCCTTCAGCCTCTCTTTTCTCTAGTTTCGAAAGGAATTTCCATATTGTGTTGCCTTCAAGTACAGTTGGAAATATTATAATTCAAGTTTAGTGCACACAGATAACCTAACAAAGTAAATCCAACCAGGAGGATGAAAACTTTCTCAGATAGGTTATTGAAGTGAGAGAAGTGATGCAGAGTCCAGAAACCATTTACAAAACTAACGGTGAAAGTGAAGTATTATTTACATGCTTCCATTTTTACTCTTTACTTTTTTTTTTTTTACATTCAGT
>NTHP01000072.1:1280530-1296579 GCA_003416845.1 Oplegnathus fasciatus | reverse complement strand
TTTTATGTGTACTGCATGTTCATCATAGACATAAAATATGTATAAGGGGCATCATGCAAGACATGTTGACTGAGGAAGAATAAAGGTTTCCATTCATTCATTCTACTTTTGGCTGGTAAACAAATTATTTTTTCAGCTTTTAAACTAAATTCTGATGTTGCCTTTGTGCCAGTTGAAATGTAAAATAACACAGCAGCCATCTAAGCTATGCTAATAGCATATAAGATGCAATTTTATAGCATCAAAAATAACCTTTATGACATTTTCGTTTAAAGCACCTAAATGTCCCACATATTGTAGTCCCTTTAAACTTTGAGATGGAAAGTTACATGGAGACCTTGAAGGCAGCATTATCCACATAAGCCTGTTTCCTGCTGCTGTGGCTTTTCTGCTCTCAAGGACATACACTGCTGAACACAGACCTCTGCTGGTTACTTGTTGTAAACAGCATTTTGGTGTACTTGAATCCATAGGACACCCAACTCATAATACTGTAGCTGTTTTATGGTACAGACCCCCACTGGACACAAATTAGACCCTCAACCTGCACTGGATTTTTCAATATACGACAATTTTGGTTGTTATTAATATTGTGCGTATTTCTGTCTATGATGCAATGGAAGTGAAATTGAAACCTATAATTAAAGTTAGCTTGAAATTAAACTACTAAGTTGTGGGCTTTCTCATGCCCAAGTATCTTCCTTTAGTGAGTCACATGCTATCTGATGTATATGGCTCTGGTGTTAACGGGGTACTCCACTGACAAAGTAAAATTAAAAATAGAATTCAGAAAGTTAAGGGACTCACTAGCAAAAATTGAGGCAGTATGGCCTAGATACCCTGACTTTTAGTCCCCCTAGTATGGATCAAGCTCCTAGAACACTGGATCCTACAATTCCCATGATGCAACTCAGTGTTTTTCATTAGGTTCTTCCTAATGACCGTCCACATCTTTCAAACGGCATACCTCCAGTTCAGCAGACTTCCCTTTACTGGAGGGATGAACGGCAGTTTTCCAAAACACATTCACTCCTATGGTGTTTTAATGATGTTGGTGGAGAGTGCTAGTCCCATAGTTATTGAACTGGGTTGAGATCTGGTGACTGTCACATCATTTTATACTCTTCAAACCATTCAGTGAGTCCTCCTCCCCTCTGTGGAAACGTCTACATTTGTCATGTTTCTCCGCTCTTACTCAGTCAAAAGGCTATTTTAATTTCCTGGTGTAAATATCACTCACACCACACCACCTCACAGTGTCCACAAGATAGCATGCATGTTCCTCCTACTTCTGTTTACAAATCCTCACTATGTTTTATGTTTCTACCTAATGAGCCCACCAGGTGGCAGTGGTAGCCCGCTGGTGACTGGAGCTGATGAACTGATTAACCCCCACTTTCCACCCCCAAGTGAGAGAATCCTCAACCTCCCAGCACTGTAACAGAGATATGAGCCTGTCTTCTGCTGTTTTAACTCTGACATTGTACGCTGCCTGACTGTGCTATGGGATGATTATGTATCCATGTGTGTGTGTGTGTGTGTGTGTGTGTGATATGTGAATATATCTGTAGGATAAAGCAAGTTGTCAAGAGTCCATTTTGGTCTTTTCTTGTCCTTTCCCCCTCCTCACTCCTTAAAGCATGCACACACACACACCTCCTCTTTGCATATTGCTGGTTAGAGCTGCATGCATGTGTGTGTTGCTGCGGTCTCCTGGGCGCTGCCACCCTGCCCAGACTGCTAATGCCCTATCTGCTTCTCATTAGAATGTCCCGTTTGAGTCCGGCCATCTGCACCAGCTGGTTGGCAAACCCTCTGCCAACCGTTTGATGTCGACGAAGAGCTCAGCGACGCGCTCACGACGGTGTCCCAGCGCCAGACTTAAAAAGACCTTTTTGCTTTGTAGTTTTTTTGAAAAGCCCGAGAAAAGTCCTGATGTTTTCATCTAGGCTGGCAGGCTTAAAGGGGACCTAGGTGGGTTTGGATGGCATCAGGCAAAGGTGCTTCACCAAGGTTTGCACAGTTTCAGCTGCCTTAGATGTGCTGGATTTGTCTTGGCAGATGCTTAAACAGAAAGTGGAAGAGGTGATGTAGTGGTAAACAGAGAGGAGGGAGGACTAGACTGAATGTACAAAATGTCTTCTTGTCACTGGGTTGCTGCCTATTTTGCAAAATCAACATCTCAAAATCTGCCCATAACTTGTCAACATCTCCCGTTGAGCTTTAAGTAAATCAATAAGGAATCATTTCTTTGACCTGCAATAATCTCAGCACACATAATAAGTAAGTTTTTATGATGTGTAAACAACATTAAAGGGTTGTTTCACCCAAAATACAATATATATATATACATATATATATATATATATATATATATATATATATATATATCATGTCCGCAGTGTTTTGTCTGGTAATTTGATGGTTTAAGCAATCTGGTAGAAGTTTGCATTCTACATTTAAAAACATGCACATTATGGGTTTCTACCTGCATGTTAAGACTCGATATACTTAAATTTGACTACTTTTATCCCAGCAAAATACAAATGAATAGGGCTGGCTATCGATAATGGTGCCTAACACTTTAGTTCAGGGAATGTTTCGACTTTCACTTAACAAAACATGCTTAATGCGTCAGTGTTTAAAGTTACTGTATAATCTGTACAATTTGCATGAAATCAAATATTTTTGATGCTATTTATAGTGAATATCTTATCTGTAATAGCAGACATATCAACATAACAACATTCTCTAATTACCTCCTTATTTAGTAGTTTTCATTGTTTGTGGCGGAGTCCGCCATTCCCATTCGCCATTGAATTCAAATTGTCTTCACACTTGAACACTTGATATTTTTTGATACTCAACATTATAGATGCATTTTGGTAAGTAGTTAGAATGTATTGAGTTTCAATACCCGGCCCTATATAGGCCTTTTAAAGTAAACACCATTCCTGGCAGCTTGCAAACAGAATTTAGACTTCATGTTAAGAAACAAAATGTACAGAATATATAACTGATTAAATACAATATCCACAGATGTGCTGTGGAGGGGCACACAAATCCTGTAGATCTCTGCCTCCACTCTAATATAATGGAGTTGAGTGGAATTATGTTTGTGGTGCTCAGCACAGTGAAAAAATTACATTTGAAAAATTCAGCAGCGACATCTCTTTCCTAAAAAAAGTGCCCCTGTTACTCTGGATGATCCACAGTGTATACAGTTTTCATCGGGACCGTTTCCTCAGTAGAAAGTAGTTCCAATGAAAACTGCTCAAAGTGAAGTGTGAGGATTTTTCAGAATAATCTTTTTTTTGCGTGAACTGACCCTTTAAAACCAATATACATCTTTTTTCTTTCTTACTCTGATGGTAACCACTACTCCTCTAATAAAACGGGAAGCAAAGTGAGTTATACTGGGTTTAGCATCACTAAATCCATACTTGCAAGATAACAGGCCATGCCATCATGTTTTTTTATCACCTGTGTTTGTATCAGCGACTGCTCTGCCCAGAATAAGAAACAGTCCGCGACTATTTTGGCCCGCTCTGATGTCACGCTGGCCTGTGGGGCACGTTGAGCCGTCTGAGGGAAATATGACGAGGTTGCCTTCGGATGTCTGCGAGGTGGGTAAACATGTGTTCAGAGATACTGGATACGGGTAAATACAGCCACAGGCGCAGGCTGACACATGGCCGAGCTAATCCTGCTCTCTATCTCTTCATCTGCCTCTCTCTCTTTCTCTCCTCTTCCTCTCCCCTGGCTCTCCACCGCCATCGCTTCATCATCTCCCACACTTTGAAAACAAAACTGTAACCTGAGGATCTAAATGAGGAGCGAGTGAGAGGGGATGGGAGGACGACGAGAGGAGTGTTGGGAGGCAACTCTTTAAACATGGTAATGGCCGACTCTCCATCATGTGGAGCCTCTTAGGGCCTGCAGCCGCCAGACCCACGCTGCCAGCGGCCCACCGAAACATAAAGATGAATTAATCATTGGCCTTTCTTCCATGCTCCTCTTCACTCTGTATTCCTCCTCTCCTGCATCCCTGCTCTTTCTCAAACTCCTAAAAATACTCGCCTCTACCTCTCTTGTTGCCATTCATTCTCTATGTGTAAACATTACACTTCACCCTTCTCTCTTTGCAGCACCTTTTTCTTTTTTGCACTCTCTCTTACCTCTTCCCATCTTCCCCATCCATCTCTCTCGCAGCTTAAATCCTCCCCTTCCTCCCCTCCAGCGGGTTGTACTGATGTGTAATGCTGACCCACTTTATCTGACGGGAAGCAGGGAAGAAGGGAGCAATGGCTGAGCGAGAGGAAAGATGGAAGGAAGGAAGGAAGGAAGGAAGGAAGGAAGGAAGGACATCACAGCTCTCCTCCTCCTCCTCTTCCTCCTTTCAGTCTCCCTCCCTGCTGCTCATGTCCCACAGTGCTGTGTTTAAGGTAAATATTTTTACAGCACCACTCATCACAAGGACTTCTGGGACGGCCCTCCCCACCTCGCCAACCCCTTCTAACCGCAAGATCAAATATTCATATGACTCCCGTCATCTCCCTCCTCATCACTCCATTACCTGTGTGTTTAACCCCCACATCATGTCATTTCTAGTTCTGTCACTCCCACTCACCCTTTTTCGCCCCCTCACATTTCACATCTCCATACTTCAACTCCCATATCACTCTGCCTGTCCTCTCATCATATACCATACACCTTCTCATGTATGGGTCACACTTCACATGCAGTTAACATGTCAGGTGGGAGTGATTTACACAGCCTATTCTCTCATGTGTATTTCAGTAGGTTCCTGGCTGAGATAATAAAGGAGCTGTACAACACTTTCCGACGTGATGTGCATGAGATGACGAAACAAAACTGATGCATAATACAGGACTGAAGCACGCTGAGTGGATGCACAACTTCTGCTTCTACTTGCTCCTCCCTCACACTCACCACCTGCCACTCACCTTCTACGGTCCTGTGAAAAACAAGCACCTGTATATTCTCAAACCCCCAAAAACCATAGAGCAAGGGAAATATGATAGTGGTGACATATGTTGCAGCCCTGTCATACCGTGTCTGTAGCCCTGTGTCAAAATCTAGTTTTAAGAACGTCATTATTTTAATTTGCATTGTGCTTACATGGTGCATTAAAACAACGAGTTATTGCAAACAAACTGACAAACTGAAAACCTGGGGCCAGGTACTTTTCCAGCACAGGATTACTAGTTGGTCTCTGAGCACAATAAAGCTTCCATATAAAGTAATAGTAAGCACTTTACATAATGGAAACAGACTGCATACACAATATACAATGAACAATAGGTGGTTGGTGTTTTTTTTGCCCAGGGGCACCCTGCAGGTTGATCCAGCCATACATAGAAAATATAAAGCAAGGTAAGTTATGATAAACTCACTATAAGTCCCTGTAAGAATATTGTAGTTATACGAGTTACAGGAGACAAAATATAACATATAGCACTGTATGATGGAGTCAATGTAAATCTCATAGGCATATCATAAGGAATATGCAAAAATACATTAAAAAGTACATTTACTTAACTACTATGCTGAAATAGAACTTTGGGGTACTTGTACGTCAATCTTATACTATACTTAACACTTCTACCTCACTTCAGAGGGACTTTTTACTGCTCTGCATTTATTTGACAGCTACTAGTTACTTCGAAGATCAAGATTTTACATATAAAACATGATCAGATTATAAAACTTGATGCAATGTTATAGGTCAAACTACACAACAGTATATAGAGAGGTTAAAATCAGCTCCACCAGCTACAACATTGTCATGCTGCTTACACATTAATGCATCAGTAATATTATGCCTTTCTGCATAATATGTGTTTTAGATTTTAAAGCTGCGCTGATCAATATTTTTATATTGACAATGGATAAAATAAGTGCAATGCAGAAGGGGTCGCTTGTATAGAGTTTGCTTGTTGAGATAATATAATACATATTCCAAGCTGAGTGAACTTTAATTTAGTTTCACTCTTTTCAGTTGTTATGTAGTCATTTCTGTGTATTGTCTGCACCATTTTTGATGATATTATGAATATAAAACACCAAAGACAATGTACTCCTAAGAATGTGTTGGAAATATATCATTATCATTAAAAGAAGAAAAAAGGAGTTGGTGGAGACAAAAAACAGAGGTAAAAGGGAGTCAGCATTGAACTTACATTTGTCATGTGGCCAGGAACAGGACTCCAGATGAATACTAATGTTGCTCTGTGTCTGCTGGATGTCTCAACAGGCAATTGTTTGCTAATATGTGACAACTTTCTAAAGTGAGAATACGGCAATGTTGCGTTTACAGCATGAGTGGCCAAAAATGTTGGTTAATATTGCTTTACTGTTAGTAAAGGATCTGAATACTTCTTTAACCACTGCTAGTGGCACAGTATAAACCCAGATACAAATATCATACAAATATTAGAGTGTTTTTTTTTTACAAAACTACACTCAAAATTGTGTATCAGAGCACACGTTTTGAAGAATATTTTAGTGATGTTTCTTTCTGGGAAGTACAAGGAGGGGAGGGAGAGAGACGGAGAGTCGGGGAGATTTAAGGGGCATCTGAAGAGAGGGATGGAAGTCAGCTGGATGGAGAACAGAAGAACACGTGGCAAACCTGCCTCTCCTGTCTCTCCCTCTATGAATATTTGATGCAAAGGACTAAAACCAGCGCTGTGAACTCTGGAAAAGTGTGACAGCTGAAAATGCTCGGAGGAGAGCGGCTTACAACAGCCATCTAGAAGAGAAGCAAAACGAAGGGAGAGCTGCTACTTGACAGACGTCTGAGAGAGAAGGAGAGAGACAGCACGTGAGTGTGTAGAAGCATGGCAGGGTCGAGAGACTGGAAACACACACATCTGTAATATGAAGGGAATGGTAGGATAGAATCGGATGGATGAAAAGGGAATAAAAGTGCAGGCCTACATGCATACATATCCTTTAATGAAAATACAATTAAAAATGGTATGTTTATTGATGGTAGTTTGTAAAAAATAAGTCAAGTTTACCTATTTCTTTTAACAGCGCATTGCTTCTCCCAATTTTAAAATCTACGCTAATATCTAGTCTTAATTCTAATCTCAAAATTGAACCCATGCTCTCATAGCCTCTAGAAGAAGTGAGAACTGCCACATTGTCCTTCCTTCGGAGGATTCTGCCCATCCTTGTGAGAACATTTGGTCATTATAAAATGTAGTGGAACACACATGGAGGCTTGCACACACTGACACACTGTGGGCAGGCAGGGCCATTGAAATATTGATGGAGGCTCTCTCCTTGCCTTAATGAAAAATCGTCCTCCGATAAATGTTTCATCCCTCCAGATGCATCACCTACCCATTTTTAACAGATGAGGCAATTCGCTGTAGAAACACAAACACTGGGGAAATGGGTCTCGCCGCAATTTGTTGCCCTCAGCATACAACTGAGAGGGACAAGCTGGGGGAGATTTTAAAACAGAAAGAGGGGGGAACAGAGGAGGAAGGAGCAGCGTTTTACATTGTATTCCCTCACACACTGATTTCCCTTACACTCTTTACATAAACAAGCTGTGGGCTATTAACTGTTTATATGATGGTGTAATGGCCAAATTCACAAGGCCAGGTATTGTTTACTGTAATGTAACCTACCAACTGTCATTTGGAGTTCCTCAGGTAACCATGACCCTCCTGTTTGATTGTTCCAGCTCTACTCTTGCACAGCAATAAAAACAGCACCGACACAAGTGCTAGAATTAAAGTGTATATCCATTGATTGGATCAAAAATACAAGAGATGGAACAAAAACTGCAGAACAACTACAGGAAAACAGTCACGCTAACTGCTCTGTGAGGGTGTACTTAGGTACAGCTGTGCCCTGTGCTAAATGCTAATGTCAGCATGATAACATGCTCACAGTGACAATTCTAACATGCTGACATTTAGCAGGTATAATGTTTATCATGTTCACCATCTTAATTTAGCATGTAGCTACTTTCATTATTGATTAACTTGATTAAATTATTTTCTTGATTAACCAATTCATCGTTTTGTCATAAAATATCTTAAAATAGTGAAAAATGTCCATTAAAATTTCCCACATCTCAAGGTGATCTATTTCAATAGTTTGTTTAATTTGACCGGCAGTCCAAAACTATACATATATACAAAGAAAAGCTTCAAATCCTGACATTTGAGAAGCTGGAAGCAACAAATGTTTGGCGTTTTTACTTTAAAAAAATTACTAAAATGATTAATCAATTATCAGAACAGTTGTTGGTTAATTTTCTGCCGATCAACTAATCGATTAATCTTTGTAGCTCTAGCCGAGGCTGATGGGAATGTTGTTAGTTGTGTCATAAACCAAAGTATTGGACAAACAAAAATTTAGACCACATGATGGCGCTGGATGGAAAGTTAAGGGATCAGAAGTTTCTAATATCACTTTTGAAGGGAACATGAACGTCCAAATTTTATGACATCCAATAGAACCTCATAGTGGTGCTAGATGAAAAGTCAGGGGTCATCAAACTGATTAGGATACATCATTTGGGCACCATAGATATCTGTACCAAATTGTATTGCAATCCATCCTAATTTCAGTCTGGACCAAAGTATCGGGCCAACCAGTCAACAGACCCACATTGCCGTCCCTAGTGTGTAAAAACTACACAAAAAGATGTTAAAAACTGAATTTAGAGGCACTGATTTAAAGGGAGAAAAGAACATAAATAAAACAACAGGAAAAATTAATCTGTCTCAAACATCATCCCTAAATGTTAGCATTTGGTGACAGTCCCTCAGAACCAAAAAGCATTTTGCACAGATGTTCAGCTGTCACACAGGGTAGAAATCCATTGCAGAAGAAGCCGAGATATCAATTTTGAGAGATTGCAGATTGCAATGTAGACACATTGCGCTTTACATGGGAGGTGTGACTGCATTCTGGAAACAAGAAACTGAAGTAAATGTGTTCAAGTGTTTTGACTGAAAAAGCAAATGACCTCATCACAGAATAACCCATAAAATGCACAGAATATTTGTAAGAGAGTACGAGTGTGTTGTTTAGTGGCTGGAATGTAGATCTGACCTCCCTGGAGGGGAAGAAGCAAACTTTCCTTGGGTCTCAATCAAGTGTCACACTTTGATGATTGCTTCACCCGGCGCTTATATCATCCCTAAGCATGCATAGGAAGCTCCAGCTTACCGTACATCCTTGCTGACGAGGCATCAACACAGCGTGCTTGTCAGATGATTTGCCCCTGTGAGTGAGTCAGCAAAAAAACTCTTAAAAACCGCAACAGCATCAGGGGAAGGCAAACTTTGTAGATATCAAGGACCCCCGAATAGAAAAACATGAGTCCTTTACGAAGAGGCGATATGTGTGTGATAATTTATGCCCCTCTTTTGACTTTACTTTTTTATACCCTTTTATATTACACAAGCGAAAGCACAAAAACTCTCTTTTTAGAGTGTGAATCCAGCTTGAAGACTTGAATTCTCTCCCACCATTGTGTACGGCTGTTTTATTGGCCCTTGAGTGTTGTACGCTGACTCAACATCTGAGGGCTGAAGATAATAAATAAAATCTATATGAGCAGCTAGCGTGTGTGAAAAGTATATGTTTCCTATCAGTGTGAGCCTCCGACCCACTAACCCACTTTATACCATACCAGCAGCCCATGGTTTGGCCATGCAATGCAGCATCTGCTCTGTGGCTCACACCACCTGCTTGCCTATATTTACACTCGTCATACACTATATATATGTATCTTGCATGCCACATGTCATAACCGTTGAAGTGCCCTGAGTTTGCACACAAGCTGTTTCAACTGTCCAACCGTGGCAGCATCAATAATTGAGTGTGTGATAAGAAAAGAATGGATGAAAAGTTGTACTTGAGTCACAACAGCACTATGCACACCCCCTCTATAAACACGGCATTACACCGATATATTGGAATGATTAATTGTCCGAGGCCTGATGCGTGGTCTAAAGCATGAAAAATTACATGAATGTTTAGATTGTTCAGGCATGGTGTAGCTGGGTGTGGCTGCTCTGGGTTAGGTTACAGCAGAGACTTGTTTGGGACATATTTTCCTCCTCAGCGACTGTAATTAGAAAAGCCTTTCTGCTCCCTCGCTCATACAGCAAACGCATACTGTAACTATAACTCCTCTGGGCTATTTTCCCAAACTCTTGCCAGACTGTAAATGACTGCAACTTGTTTGATTGGCAGTGCATGAGAGCTCGACATGGAAAGCAGGCTTATGCGCACAACTGGTCGTATTAAAATGCATCCGTCCTTATTAAGATTCAGAAAGGATTGGCTGAATCCGTCTTTATGGTACTCTCTGTCTCTTCATTGTTATTGAGTGAAAACCCATTAAAGCTGGGCTAAGACTTGGCAAGCTTGCAGGATGCCGCCAATACAACTTCGCTGACATTGTCTGTACCCTTGATACCTCAGCCATTTGCCGGTCTCATACTGAATGATAGAAATATTGGAATTCAACTGATTTCCCCTGGCAAAGCCGGAACACGTTCTCAGCTCCAGTTAAACACAATACAAGAGGTGAAACAGCTAAATTGAAATGATAAAACAGTTTCAGCAGGCGTTTTTAGAGACAATAGTGTCAATCAGGAAGGGTCCTAAAGGCATGAATAAGGAAAGAGCAATGTCACTGAATCTCTCACAATATCCCTCTATGCCAGGAGGCTGGGAGGGACATCGCAGCAAAATGGCTTAACAGCGTTGCTTTTAGCACTGCAGCCATGCTTATCCCAATAATCTCTGTCACTGTCGGAAGGTCAATATGACTAGCACTTCAGGGAAGAGCACATGGGCCTCTAGTTCCCGCCTGGCTCAGAGGCCTAACTCTCTGTACTATGCTGTACTAGTGCTGTATTATCAACCATATCGCTATTCTTCTACAGCTGCTTCATTTTAAATAATTAATTCAGTCACCCGCTCTTTGGCTGATCTCTGCAGAGGTGTTCCAACCCAAATGCGCGTGTTATAGTTCATTTAGGCCGGTGCTGGGCAGGCCACCAAGACAAATACACTAATCAATGGTGGCAATGATCCACTATCAGCCAGGCTAATGGTCTGCTTATGCTACCCTGATCTGGCCATTGACACAGAGGCCTGAGTGTTGAAATACAAAGAGAGGTTTCTGTAGCGCCTGTCCACATCACATCTGTCATTGCACTGGCCTCCTATACATTTTAGAAGAATTTTTAAAATTGTATTACTTACTTTTACAGCAGAACTCCAACTGGCCCCAGAATATGCAATAGATCTCTTAACGCCCTATAAGTCCGATGGTCTAAGATCCTCTAAACAGCTACTCCTTGCTGTTCCCAGCTCTAACTTTACGACCAGAGGGCCCCCACACTCTGGAATGCTCTTCGTAATGATGTAAGTCCATTGATATCCATGTCAACTTTTAATGAAAATGTATAGGCGTTTTTTTTTATGATGGTTTTTCTATCTATGGCATGTGTCTGCATGTGTGCATAAGTGCGCATGTGTGTATTAGAGCTGAAACGATTGACAGAAAAATAATAGCAACAGAAGAATAGAGTTCCACACACTTTTTTTTTATTTTTTTTTACCAATTTAGAGGATAGTTATTATGTTTTAATGAAGCCTTCAGATCACTAGTAGCTGCGAGGACTTACCTTGAGTGTAGGGCAAAAGTCTTACAATAACCCTCTTAAGCTTATTGTGTTTCCTCTCCTAAGGGGGGGATTTACAGTTGACCAGTCAGTGTGTGAGGCAACCCAAAGTGGCCTCCAGGGGGTGACAAGCTACAGGTGATCAGAGCAGAGAAGCAAATGAAGAAGAATTGGACCACTGCCGCTGGGTTGGGAGAGCTCGAAGAAGATGAACTTTAGAAAGAACAGAAGAATGTGAGCCAGACTTGACCTCATTTTCTGTGGTTGGAGACTGAAAAGGAAAGAAGTACAACACTGTAATGGGGGAAAAAGGGAAATGGCAGTAATAGTAATCGTGTTAATGGGTTTGTATGTATCGATTGTAGTGGTTATAGCTTTGGAGGGATTTTTTGACAGCCTTCTTCGGTTTCCCCCATTGATCTTAAACTCCCAAATGCATTGTTGGACTCTTTCCTATTTCATTTAAATCGTTCTCATTGAGGTACACCATTAACTCTACTGTAATAAACTATTCTAGGTAAAAGCTATTGAGCTATTGCATTAGTATACTGTACATTCTCTAACTTTCCATTTTCTATTTTAAACCTTGACTGTCCAATTAACTGCAAACAAACTGAGGCTGACTGTTCCTGTACACGCTGTTCATCTAGATGAATTGTACACAGACCCGATAGTTCAGAGATACAATTTCATGCCTCAGCAGATGAAATGGTGTGACTATATATTCAGTAAGAGCTTTATGCTTTTAGACACTATTAAACCTGCAGCATCTTTCAGTAAAATTTAGAAGGCTATGAAATGTTCTTCCAGTTTCCATATTTCCATGAATCATGTACAGATGATGACCTTTTGTAATACAAACTGTGCCACAAATTGTCCTTTACAGGACAAAGACATGAATCTTATTTCCATGGCGAAGTCTCTTTCAACAGAGTGTGGGATTATTCGTCTTCGGACTTTCTGGTCTTCTCTTTATCAATTCTATCTTTTCTTTTTCTGCTAAGTGATGGTGGCTGTCACTGCTAATGCCAACAGTAGGTCTTAGCTTCTCTTGGTTTTATAGACGGATTTTACATTGTCACAATACCTCATATATGGACATTTTCAGTATTCAGAGATAATGTAGAAGCAAAACCAGTGAAATTACTTTTTAGGGGTAAATTTGTATGTGGCATTCATCCTAAAAAAACTTTCTTACAACACGCCAAACTTTGACGGACATCTGTTGGCTCTGGCTAGCTAACAAGGAATTCCAGTGAAAAATGGCAGCTAATAGCAGTAATAATGCTAATCCAGACAGCAGGAACGTAGCTATTGCAGCTAATTAACCATTAACAGGCAGCACCGAAGCTCCTCAAACACAAGTAATGTTAGCACAAAAAACATTAGCGTATAAAATATAATAATAATATAAAATTGCTGTGGATTATTTCTTAAACTCATACTTAAAAGTTGATGAATATCCGTCGACAGAGTCTACTGACTGCTATCCAATAAGAATAGGGGTCATCACAAAGGCCATCACTAGGCAGACTGTGCTTCCTTGACAGCTGTGGGAGGTCCAAATGTTCTGGGATTCTGCCTTTTGTCCTCCACTTCCTCTCACCTCCGTCCTGCACTCCCCTCTGTCCATCAGCCTCCTGCCTCTGGACACCATGCAGGTCATTACTAGCTGAGAAGGAGGAGGTTAACGGGTGTGATGTGTGCCTGGCACTTTCCTGAAACGCTTCTTGAAACAGCCAATGGAGAAAGCAAAAGATGTTTTAGTGTTTTTAAGTTTGCTTGTGAAACAAATGCCTCTTTGAAAATCACCACTGTGGAAAGCATGCGGCCAAGACGATAGCCTTTGTAGAGGAACCCTGGTGTTGGAGCCTGCTCTTACCTTTGAATTACAGAAGCAATAAATAAAAACGCCAATCATGCAAATCTGACAATACCCCATCATTCCGTTGTGCATTTCTCCATTCATACAGCAGCTTGCTGGCAGGCAAATGAGAATGAATAATCACAGGTGGTTGGAACAGACAGTGGCATTACCAGAAGGCTCTTGCAGCCTGAAAGCACTGTTGTGTGCCACTGCCTTGCGGCATCAGACAGAACCCATGCATCATAACAATACAGCATTGGCACACTCAGGACATATTGACACAGCAGTATAGCCAGGTTGGCAAGGTGGCAATCGTGCCCACACACTGGTAGGCCTGGCAGAAACATGATCTGGAAGAGCTGTCGACTGGGACCTTGGGCATGGCTGTTGGCATGCCTTGGCATTTATAGTGCTGGTGTAATGAGTGTGTGATTGATTGGAAGCACAATAGGGGCTCATGTACTCAGAGCAGTATACAGCACACACCAGGCGGCTGGCACTCCTGGATTAGAGGCCCCTTGGGCTCCCACCCAGATTAAAGGGTTACATTAAACAGCATGAATAAAAGATTGAAATTATTCTCTTTGGAGCGTAGCCGCAGGAGAAAGGATTGGAATGTGTTTACATTTGTGCCTGCTGGGAAGGATGCTTTGGATGAAGCTTTTACCATTTCCTGTTTCCTCTTGAAACACATACACACACACTTGCTTGCAGCAAATGTCTCTATCTGTAGCTTTATGCATCCAAGGGCAAGCAGAATTTAAATATGTAATTACCAGCTACAAATTGTACAAATGGGACACCCAGAACATGATTATGCCAAGGTTAAGGGTTACCTCAGTCATTTGGATAATTACATTTACATGCTCGGGGCCAGGCTCTCCTTGAGGAGGAGAGGCCATGGAGGGAACAGTAGTGCCACCTGAACTGTTTCGGAGGAGGCATCCAGAACTTAATGTTATCATGCTTTAATGAGGACATTTGCGCCCGTGGTCAACATAATTTTGCTTAAACCTTAAGAAGAAGGATGGCTGCGGGTGCTTTTATGATTTTAATCTTTCTAATTGGCCCTATAGTTCATGAGCTAATGTAATGAAGGAGGATGGGATGCCTTAATCAACTACAGGAATTGTGGGTAAACCAGTGGGCAACGCGGGCCCCTGGCAGGGTCCGACTCCCACCCCCTGCCACACTATTTCATCTTCAACTCAACGATCACTTAGCCAAATGAATAAGCCGCTCACATGTCGTCGTGGTGATATTTCACACGTTTTTACCAGCATCATAAATATTACAGTCATTTCCCCCACTCTTCCTCACTGTGCTTTGCTAATTATTTATTTATAAACATTACAGCTTAAGCAGTGTTTTACAGTTTTTTTTTTACAGCGGTTCATACCAAGTCCTGCCAAGACTGTAGTGAAACACTGCAGGATGTAAAAAAAGAGAGCCTATAAAATAGTAAGATTTACCACTACATCAAGGGGAATTAGGAAATAAAATCCAGATTCGGTGCCATCCCAACTGGGGATTTATCAAACAGTTTCTATTGATTGGTAATTCATCATTCAATCCAGGGCAATGGGCTAATGCAAGCGGAACAAGAGTTGGCACTGGCCTCAGATGATGACTCCCACACAATCAATGGCTGATAATACGGAGGCTGCTCTAATTATTGACGACCAGAGCAGTGCTCCCCTCTGTTTCCCTATTCATTCACAGATGGGTCAATTAAATAGCTGTGTTGGCCTCAGACTCTGCTGCCCAGTTGGTTAGAGCAGGCTGGAGTCCCGTGGGAGAAAGAGGTGAAAGGGTGACAGGGCCAGGGATTTAGGGCCTAAAGGCGCAGTGATACACAGTTGGTCTTTCTAACCACAGAAGGATAAAATGCTGAAAAGATTTACTTATCAGTCAGCTCATCAGCCAACAGCCGCAGCATCACAGGTGCAGCTTGGCGTGAGATGGGCTTAGAGCAAAGTCACAAAATCAACCAAGGCAAGGTTACAGTCTCCTGCTCTTCATTCATTCTCTTCTTTTTTCAGTCTCTGCTTGAGGTTTTTGTGTGTGAATATGAGTGTGTGTGTGTGTGAACCCTTGTTAAAGTGCGGCATGCTTAGTGGCTTGTGGTTTGAAAACATTTTCCGTTATTTTGCACTTGGTGTGCTGACAACAGTCTTTCATCGCAAGCATTCCAGACATTTCACTGTCTCACTTGTGAAAAACAACTCGAACGTGAACTGGAAAAACACACATCTTCAACTCTTTCTCTCTCCCACACACACACACACACACACACACACACACACACACACACTGGGCCAGTAGGTGATGCTTGGTGGTTAGTCAGGAAATTATGTCTGGTGAGAGACAGTGGTCTGAAATTTCTCCTTCCACACCACAACACTGAGACAAATGTACCTCATAAAGCCGGAGGAAAATGAATTTACCCAGCTACAGCTCCCCACCTTCACCCCCCCACCCCCACC
>NTHP01000072.1:1220542-1280516 GCA_003416845.1 Oplegnathus fasciatus | reverse complement strand
CCCACAACCCTATCTGTCACGTCTCACCTCTTTACCTCTACTGACCCAGGTATCCTCTGTCTTTACCAGGTGACCATTGACCCCTCAGTGCTGTCAGGCGATATGTTAATGGCACAGTGTTACCAAACCACCAATATGAATGCCAGTGTCAAAACAATGAATGCTAACAGACACAGATCTGACCTGGCAACCTCAAGCGTTTATAAAAAGCAGACAGTCATAAAGGAAGCTCTGTTTGAAAAGAAAAGGCTTCTGCAATCTATCTTCTCTTACTCAGTCCCTATCAAAATAATCATTTATTTGATTATATGTTCTGAAAAAGATTGCATTGAAAAGGTTAAAAGTTTAAAAGGTTAATTCTTTTCATGGATTTGGCCATCATTTCTATCAGTTATGATGAAAGGTATGATAAATAATGTACTCACCAAAGTAAATTCAATATTCACTCTCTGTTTACTCTCGCTCTGTTTTGGTCTCCACCAACGGGCTAAAACATCGGGTCATGTGATACTTCTCTTTGAGTTTGTCACTACCAGTGACACATTTCACATTTAATTTAATCCATTGTTGATATAAAAATATTGATTAGCGCAGCTTTAAATCTAATGTTATATCTAATATGCAATATGTATTTGAAATGTATGTTGTAAGTGTAAAATGTTCATTTTTAAATAAATATATACTTTTTTAATGAAATATATTCAGTGTTGCAGAACCTTTAATATTTATCAACTCTAGTGTATATCACTTGTATAACTACAATTTGAATTGTTTTGAATGTTTTTTGCATTGTTAATCCTGCCCGCTTTCCTCGTATGCTCTTTGATCTTTTCTCTCCCTGTACTCTGTCACTATTTACTGCTGCCTCAACCCAAATTTACTTCACGAGGATCATGAAAATTTGTATCAAATGAAACTGAATCCCATCTAATCCTATCTAATCTAATCTAATCTAATTAAAAGGTGCCATCATTTACTTTGATTTTATGTTTCCAGTGATTTTGTATCTGTATATGTCAGTTAAATTAGTGGATTGTCAGGAATGTCATTAATCTTTCTGATGCGATGCGTTTCAATACCATTTCGATGATTTATGCCAACCTGAGCTGTGATGTCACCTCTCTCATCTGACATGTCTAATTAACTCTCTGTGATAAGAAGCGCAGAGTGCAGACAGAATAACAGCGATCAATCTCTTCTCTGTAGTCAGAAGTATAAATGTTTAGATGTACAGCCGTGTTACTTCCCATGTAACACACACATCCATTAGAAAGAGCCAGCAGATCTATCTAGACTCCCTCTGACCTGCTGGGCCTTTATCAGTGGGAGACTCTGCACCTGGACACTGGACGTTTATGTGTGCGTGTGTGTAGGTGCACGTAGGAGTGGATCAATGCACAAGTATAAATGTCTGTATATGTTTGTAAGAGAAAGTGTGCGGGGCTTATGTGTATTACAGTGTGTACGAGCACACACGTAAGTGTCAGAGACTTCATGAACGTGTGCACAAGTGTGACTTCCTGAGCGTGAGTTTGTGAGTGTTTTTATGTCACAGGTCAGATTGGGAGAGACTGGGAGGTTGATGGGATCGTGACATAACAACCACAACATGCCCCCTCACACACACACACACACACACACACACTGCTCTCCCTCTCATAAGGAATGCCATTTTTCAGCCCTAGTCTGACTTTCCTGTTTGAATTAGAGATGCAAACATCAGCCTGCCTTGATAAATGGTGTTTATCCAGGGCCAAAGGATCAAGGCAACTGTAATGTAGTGTAAATTGATGAAGAAACAAAGAGAGAGAGAACAAAGGAGAGTGGGAAAAAAACGATGAAGTCAACACTATAGTCAGTGTGTGTGTGTGCTGGGGGCTGGAGTGAAGCGGCGAGAGGCAGAATGTGGAGCAGAAATAAAGGGATAGATGGATTTTAAGTTGGGTTAAAGAAGAGCAAGGCAGGGGGGCATCAAGAATGTCTGCAGGCCACTCTTATCTCTCTGAATGAAAGGAATGCACACACACACACACACACACACACACAAACGGAGCAGCTAAATTAAGATGTGCACTGAAGGAGAAGCAAGAACAAATCAATGGGCAGTTTAAGACCCCTCTTCCAGGGGATGTAAGGATACCTTTAGGGTAAGACACAAATGTGTGTGTGTCTGTGTTCATGTGGGTCTTTGTGTACGTGTGCATGGGGGGGGGGACTGCTGACAGAGAATTAGCCTATGTACTTTTAGCTGCAGGGGACTTGGGTGGGAACATACACCCACACACAACCTCAATCAACATCCCCCTTCCTCCTACCACTCCTGTACCCCAGCAGGCCTGTCCACCCAACTGCCTGGAACCTCTTTTCGTGGGGTGAAAAGAGTGTGTGTATGTGTTTTGTGGTACGGGGGTTTTTAATGACAGAGCAGCAGGGTGTCCCTAAGCCACCCGTGGGTGTACCTGAAAGAGCACGACCCCCCTGAATGAGGATTGAACTGTGGTGGCTCTGTTGTAAGCTTAGGCTCGGTGAGTTGAGGGGGTGGTGGAGAATTTGCATTATGTGTTGTTTTCTATGACAAAATAGTTACACCAAACTTCATTCAAAATTCTGCCACTTTAATTCTGCCTAATTGTATTATAGCTCTTTTCAGACATGGGATATGTAATATTCCCGGATTCCTGGGCGTCTTTTACGCTAATGTTCACTACGGCTTCATTTAGACATGACAGCGCATTTATGGAAAGAGCCACAAAGCTCGCACAATACTTGGCACCTGGTAATGAGTTGGAAAGTTATGATGTGAAGGAAGAGAAGTGTTTTCTGTTCGTTAACAAAGTGCATCACAGATGGATTTTAAACTGATTTTCTCTATGAAGCCTTAATTAACGAACACTGTAAGTGCAAGGGACACTTTTTTTGTAGTGAATCCTAATCCTTAATCAATTTCATCATTTGTTAGGTAGCTAATTATGCTTCCTGTTCTATAATATCTGACAGGACGTTAAGATGGGACTCTTAAAATTGGCTAATTCATTGCATTTTATGGTTTATTCATTTGATTTTATTTTCTTTCTGTGAAAGAGATGAAAATGAAGTTGTTGCTGTACTCTTAGAAAGTGGAAAGATGCTCTTTCAATCTCTCTCTGTTCTTATCTTAACTTTGTGCTGCTGTAGCCTTTGCGTTAATGTGACGGCATTCAATTCAGACTTGCGCCGAGCTGGTGTGTTACGGAAATGTAAATAAGTCTGACATAGTAACATTTCCATTCTGACTTTTATGTAAATGTGATCCACTTATTGAGTGAGTCACTTATTCAGGTAACAAGGTGCATGTTTGAAAGAGGCTTCTGACAGGGTAAGAGTTAGTACTGACAATCCATAAAATAGCACTTTCTTCAGCACAGTGTCAGTTTTTAGACTCACATTACTCACCACTGAACATTGTTTATTTTGTTGGCAGATGATGGTACAAATAACACTAAAATGTTTTTCCTTTGGATAAGAGGTACATTGCATCCACGCCAAATTTAAGTGCCAATCCCAATGATTCATAGAAGGCCTTAAATGATGTGCTAATAATAATAATTCAGTTTCAAATGGAGTTGGGGAAAAAGTTCTGGCACTGTAAGAGAGAACAGTACGTGTTGAGTCTACTGGGGAATACAGGTGAAAAATAAACAAGTAATAGCTCCATTGCTCAGTTTTGATTGACAAAGTTACAGTATTTGAAACTATCGTGAAGTGTTCCAAATTCCAAACTTTTCTGGATTATTTTCATGTGATGTTTTCTGTTTTTTGCTGTAGAAAGCCAGTTTCCCTATTGAGGATCATTAAAGTTTCAGATTACAACATCTAAAAGCCAGATTTCAAACATTTCATTCTTTTATTCACCAAAAACGTGGTTTTACCAAACAAATGACGCGTTTGGAAAATTACATTTAGTCACAAATCAGAATTAGGTCAGATGAAGTCAGATCAGTGACGTAAGGAATGCAGCAGATAGCGTCTGGTTTCAAAGATTTGGATTGTTCGAATCTGGATTTACCAACATTTGGTACGACACTTGAACAGAACATCTTTTATTGAGTTGAGGAATTACATTTGAACACTGAACATGGAGTGTAATTTGGAAGAAATTGGTTGATAAATAGGAAAAGAGTCACTGTCTTTCCTCTTTCTTTGTTTCTTTTTCCCCTCTCTCACACTCACACACACACCCACACACACACCCTGGCTGACCCCGGCGTTTTGTCATCATCCATTAGTAATTAGGAGCTGTTTCCTGAGTGTGTATCCAGAGGCTTGCTGAATAAAGGCTTTAGAGGAAATAATAATAAATAATAATCAGACCGAACCAATTAAGACTGATTACCCTCTGCCTGACGGTGGGTGCTAAACACTGCTCTCCTCTTACACACACGCTGCATTTACAGGTTCATGCTGATATGTGAATGTGAATCTATATGCAGTCCCACTTGTACACACACATGCTGCTGGGTTTCTTCCGAAATCAAGTCAATTCCATGCTCCAATTCATAATGTTGCAGTAATTGGGAATCCCCTGAACATTTCACTCCTCACGGGAGCTCTGACTCCAAGAGACCTGGCCTGTGCCTCTCAGGAAGGCTCTAAGCCCCTTTAAGCCTCAGCCTTAGCTGAAGACAAAAGCTGTGTGGCTTGGGGAGGATTAGTAATATTGGTGGAGAGGGTCGACATCCCAAAACGTGATTAAGTGTTTGGTAAGTGACTGAGGAGGACTCGTGAGACTTAAAGTAACGCACTGAAGACGCCGGGTCCTTTCTGATGTTAAATAAGGCTGGGAGATGCAGCTCAGTGGGGGGAGCGGGGCAACAGGAGGGAGGAAGACACAGAAGATGTCAATAAGGAACGTTTGGCCTCTGACAAGGAAGATGTGGCTGCTTTTGTCTTGCTGCTGTCCTAAGGGTGGACCATAAGGAGTTGTGATCACACACACATGTTCGTGCACATTCTCCACACACATTTTCTCCAGCCCGTGAAATAAATACAAACATTATTGATCAGAAAATGAGAATGCTCTCTCTCTGACCAAAGCAGCCCTTCATGTTGGCCTAACACATTTACATTTAAGGTGCTGGAAAGAATCATTTATCTGTCTGTGTATCTCATTACCTTAACCAAAGAAACCATGAGGATCTCTTATTTTCTTCATGTATACACACATACTGAGACACTTGTGTCTTTTTATACACCACAATGTACACATTTCTCCATATTTTCCCTAGAACATTAAAGATTAATTCTGCTACCACCTCTGTCTCTCTCTTTCTGTCTCTGTCAGTGGGTTTTAATGGCGGGTAATTGTCATCTGTCAGTGGCCCGTGGGCCCGTCCCCAACGGCTGGTTTGTGACTGACACCCACAGCCACTCTTCTAAGAAGTGCCATATGGCTACAGTTAACACTGACATATAGGACTGTAATGCAGCCTCATGGGAAGAGAGTGACAGGATGTGTGAATACAGTGTAATGTGCGTGAAAAAGAGTGAGAGCTAACACACAGTAACAGATTGGCTTTTGGAGATATCACTATCTGCATCAGATGATTAAGGGAGTGGCTCTGATTTGTCAAGATGAAACACTGGTAAATCAGAAAGAAGAATGAATGTGTTTTTTTGTGTTATATTCTGGTGATACATCTCTGTGAATCTGTGTTAGTGGAGTGTGGTTGGATGTACTAATGCTTTGATAACAGCAGGAATGAACCAGTAGAATTACTGATATAGAAATAATCAGTAGTGAGGCATAGATGAAAGAAGTTGATGAATGTTTTTATACATGGTCCCTGACAATAAATGTCTAATATTTGCTAATTAATTAAGCACAAAGTACAGCTGATGGGAATGCCTTTAGTTTTGCAGGTATTTGGTCATAAACCAAAGTGTTGGGCAAGTTAAAATTCTGACCCAAGGATCACCAAAGTTATTAGAATTTACGCTGTGGGAACCATAAATGTTACCAAATTTCATGGCAACCCATCTAAAAGCATGGCTAAAAATGGAAGGTCAGTGTTTGCAGCATTGACATTGGTTAGGATGAGTTAAGCAATAAATATTTCATCAAGTCTTATGATCCATTTTATGGTATTCAGGTGAAACATATAGTAGTTTTTATTGCCCCTTTTATAGTTGGAACAGAGGTACACAAGTAGAAAAAGAGTAAAAGAATATGGCATACATTAAGGAAGTCTGAGAGTGAACAGTTTATTCAGTCTATGTTAACCTGAAGATAGATGTTCAAGTCATGTGACGGGGAGAGGTATTATTTTACATCCATTTTACTCAGAAACTATCTTCTTCAGATGAGTTCAATCATGTCTGTATTTCTTCCTGTTTGTGTCCCAGCAGAAGAAGCAGAAGCCACGTTACAGTGGAGACTGGTGGGATGCCTGATCCTGAACCGTCTCTACACTGGAGGCAAAGAGATTAAATTGATATCAAAATTAAATCAATTTCAACTGACTCTGAGGAAGAGAGCATAACATAAAAAGAACAGGGCATTCAGTAAGAGATACCATGGCTATTTGTAGCTGATGGATGTAAAGTACTGTGTTGTAAAGACAGACAAAACTAAATAACATAAAATACCTATTCTTCACTTGACTGGGGGGAATTGCTGACAACCAACATATTTGTGAAACGTGTTAGTGTGCTTCTATTACAAGCTGCTATACTCCTTCAGCAATAAAACGAGCAGGTTTTTCACAGGCCCAAATTACTGCAATAGTATTAAAGTAAAAAGGCTGCACACAGTGTCAGAAATTCCCTGTTATACATTTTACAAGTGCTACTCCCGCATTCACTGATTATGTACTGGAAGTGTGAACGTATATGTGTGAGAGTGTTCTGGCCTGAGTCATTTGCCATTGGCTTAGTGTGATAAATATGACCTGTCTCTGCTACTCTGGGTTATGTGCCATTGAGGGATGGCGGCTGTGTTTTGTTACAGAGGAATGGGGCAGGAGAACGGGGCTAGTAAATGACTTTAACCCTGGCAGAGAGTTGGGTTATCATTAACAGAGGTGCAACACCGTTGCACAGCTGTCAGAGCTCTAACCCATGACACAGACATGACAAGGACATGAGATGTTGTGCTACAGTTTTGACCTTGTGTCATTTCAGAGGGGCTGCGTCTTTGGCAGCTCAGCTGTGTGGTTGGCTGGTTTTCTTATTTTTGTACTTTTTAGATTTATGTACCTTGCATGTCCATGATTCAGACTGTCCATGACTGTGAGTGCAAGAAAACACGCTGACACACACACAAATAAACACACCCACACACTCACATTTCCTCAGTGGCTGTTTGTCAGGTTTAGTTTGTGGATTCTATTCCATCCCTGTTTTTAGTGAACCATCCTTTACAAAATGTCCTCATGTCGTATCAGAGGACTGGTTCTGGAGGCGTTTGCCAAAGCCTTGTGTGGCGCCAGGAGAACCCTTTAAGAAAATGGTTCCTTATACAATGACGCTCAAATGGTCCAACAAAGTCCCTTCATTGTTCCCTAAAACCCACACTATTAGAAGAATATTCTAAAAAACATCGCTCTGTCCATTGGTCAGTTGGATCACTTTGGGCCAGACTGAAATATCTCAACTAGGGATGTTCGGATCAAGTTTTTTGGGCCTCGATCAGATCCTTTAATAGGTATCTACCGAAACTGGGTCTGATCCGACACTTACATATTACCATTCTAATATGCTAAATTAAGAACATGATAAACATTATACCTGCTAAACATCAGCATGTTAGCACTGTCATTGTGAGCTAAAGTTTGCATTTAGCTCGAAACACCAGCTTCACCGCTAGTTCTTGGTCTTGGCTAGCTCTTAGTCTTGATAAAAGAACATTTCTTTCTGCCATTACATTGTTATAGAACTGTCTTGATCAAAGAGGCACCGTAGAACCTTCCTTTATCTTTGTGTAACCCACCTGTCTTCATTTCACTTAAACCTCTGTCATCGCAGCTGTCTTCTCTTCTTCTCTTCCTCCCATTCCTGTCTCTCTGTCCCCCTCCCCAATCAGTTTGTCAGTCTGTCACTTTCTAAATAGGCTAAGGCAGCACAGCATTGTTGTTGATTTCATACATGTCATACGACACAATTACGTTAATGGCTCCATGAATGGATTTCACGGAGAGTCGGTCGGATTTGTTTGGGAGGCAGTTTAGAGACACAAAGAGGCTGTCATCTCTGTTTGGCCATCAGCTCCAAAGCTCTTATTAGCAGATGAGAGATTTGACAGTCCTGCTGCAAATGAAGTGATGATTTCTTTATAATGAACACATTAGAGAATTGTTAAAGATTAGTTCATAGTCCTTCTTTCTTTTAGCTACGAAAATGTTAATTTACAGCTTTAAAACCACAACAGCTTTTGCAATCAAACTATATTTACAGTAAATGATGGTAGATGGGTATATTAGACATTATTTTTGTGCATGTGAAGGGGTGTTTAGATTGCTTGATATGTGCTGTAAGTAGTCTGGACTCTGTGGAAAATAAGGGCTCCTGGCCAGCAGAAAATGCAAACACAGACTGCTGGTTTTGGGGTTTGGCCAGACTGGTCTGACCTTAGTGACCTCTTTGTAAGAACTGGAGTCACCCTGAACTCCACTCTCCCCACCCCATAACCAACACACCCTTTGCAATTAGCTTCTTCTTTTAAGATGTTGATGCTACTTTTTGCTTCACTAGCGGTGTTCCTGCTTCACTGCAGTCACCATAGCAATCATCAGCGCTATCACTTAGCATTTGAATCAACTTCACCTCAACCCCAGCTTCCACCTGTTCTGATTCTAGTCTGCAGAATCCTCCCCAAGCAAGGTCACTAGATGCCAACCATGAAAGCAGCTCCTTGATGATTGACTGCATGTGCCGACTGCTTATATTTGGCAGGTGGATGTCAAGGATGTCGAAAAAAAAAGGCTGAGGCACCTGCAAGACACCGCTCTGTGTCTGCAGCTACTGCTTGTCACCATATTTGGGAAAGGTGCTGCTATCTGCATCCTTAGTCAGGGCTAAATGGTGGTATTGGACACATGGGTAGAGGTAGAATTTTGACTTAGATTAGTTTTATTTACCTTTCACTAAGCCTGCATTTCTAATCAACTTGCCAATAAACATGCACAGTCAACAGAAGAGATTGCTTCACTTTTTATGTTATAAAAGTCAAAGCAGCGCTGAGTTAATGTAGCTAAGACAGAGGCAGAGGCTCATTGTGCGGCTGCCTGGCTAGCAGCCACTACAGCAGCAGCCCTGTTAGTCAGGATGTTGCAGACGGCCAGGAGTACTTGTGCTTTCATTGCCCACCGTGCCAACCAAAACTGAGTCACTGTGCTGCAGGGAGTTTCACCGCGGACTGTTAGTTTTTGTTGGATACTGCTGCTGACGCCAATGCAGAGGAACTTCTAGTGTGTGCGACAGTGCCGGACTTGAAACTACATTTATCAAAGATAAAGAAACAACCTCTGCCAACAGGAAGAGGGCAGTTGATTTATGTAACCTAATGCTATTACTGTGTCTGAAATCTCTCCCTCATTCACTTGCTAGTTCCTAAATGATAAGCACTCGACCAATTGTCGCGAGTAGAAAGTTATGAATTGTTATCCTTCTGTGTCACCCCTGTTACGTGTAATGTGGAAAAATAGCGTATGAGAACCACATCTGAACTGGAACCTGTACATACGTATATACAATAGGGATTCAATAGAACACATGCTTTTTGGTTTGGCTTATTGGTTTGAGAAAGCAAAAGACTTACAGTGTATAGGGCTTATTTTCATCTGTTTCTTTTCAAAGAATGGGAATAGGTACTGGAGGCGGCGGAACTTCTCTTTCAGTACTTAAGTGGCCACTGAAATGGTTATAGAGTTAATGTATTATATAGACTACCAGTGGAGACGTCTACATAATTAGCTACATAACATTCCCTTAATGGCTCTGAGCCTGGGGTTATATGTGAAAGTTCTCTCTCTCCCCTTCTCTCCTTTTTTCTCTCTCTCTCTCTGTCTAAAAATATATTTCCTATATTTTTGCCAAAAAAGGTTTCTGTACTTTACTTTATGTTTTTATAGTCTAGTAAGTTCAAAGAGAAAGTTTGACTCTTGAATCTGACAGATGTATCTTTTTTCTATGTTTAATGTGGCTTAGTTGCATTCCTCGTATGTACAAACTTACCAGCCACTAAAACCAGTTCTGGTTCTGTGGTAGGTGACTGTTGTGGTTTGCAAATGTGTGTGTGTGTGTGTGTCTGCAGCTGACAGGGTTTAGGGTCCTTCCTGCTTTGAGACCCTCTGTAATTACTCTATTGTCTCAAAGGCCAGATGCCCAAAGAGCCTTTCACCTCTCAGCATTGGCTCTGCTGGACCCAGCTGGGACAGTGAACAGGAGAGCGCTGCACTAAATTAGCGTGCCTGCATGTGTGTTCACCTTCAGCATGGTGATCAGGGATGTAGTGGAGAGCAATACAACCTAGAGTGTTTTCACGCTGTCAGAAAGCCTCATCACATAGTATACGGTACATGTAGTGCAGAGTATATGCAAACATACGCAGTGCACTTCTTCTTTTTCCGTGAGCACTGCCCATAGTCAAATCTCTACTGTCACTGATGCATATACCAGCTCCAACACCAAATCATAACACCTTCACCATCATCATTTCATAATCATTATATATAACTTAAAGTAGCTAAAGGCAATATTTTTATATTAACAATGGACTACATGTGAAAGGGATGCTCACAGCGAATAATCACCCAACTCTGCAGTTCCCCTCAGCTCTACGGAACTTGTAGAGTGTTTCAGCTAATTTTTTTTTTTTTCTGACCCGCAACTGATGTTGTGCATCACTCTCTGCTCTCATCAGTATTGTTGTCAGTAACAGCAGGCAGCTGTTATCATCAAGAGGGCTCTAAAAACCCACAGTACACTACCTGCCCAGCACCAAACAGCAGACAAAGTTAGCGACTAGCTAGTGACTAGCTCACCATATTTGTCACAGAATTTAATGGCGACCAAAACAGAGCTAAAAGGAGACTGTTGGACTTACATTCATCAGGTGGGCAGAAACATGACTCCAAATGAATGCTAATGTTGCACTGTATCAAAAGGATGTGTAAATAGGCAACTGTTTGCTAACACGTTGGCTATATTTACTTAAAAGGTCGCGATGATGATACCTAGTGGTGAAGCTACTTTTTTCCCCTATGAAAGTGTTCGTGTGGCCACTATCATCCAAAAAGATAGCGACAAAAGTATTCAGTACTACTTTGTGTCCATGTTTACAAGCACTGTGAGTGGAAATATAATTAAATTAAACTTATACACATTCAAATCTGTTTACTCATCTTCACATGCTATGTAAAAACAGCATTCTGGGCGTCTAGTGGACCTTGAGGTGAGTCTGAGTGAGATGTCACATGTTCTGATCCAATGTTTGGTGTATTTGAAAACTATTATCTTCTATGATAAACAAGAAATGTTCAAGATTGACATCCAGCAATATAGTAAAGTGCAGTTTTATTAATATTACTTTCAAAATGAGTGATGAGGAAAAAGAAATATCTCTTCTCTCTGACAAACATACTCAAAACCTTAACCATCAGTCTTTGGAACTGAGTTGCAATAAATTGAGAGAGAAGATAAAGTGGATGAAAGTGGAAAGGATTGGCTTACAGTTTGAGTAAAACCTGAACACAAAGAGATAGTGCAGGACCCAGGGGGATGGAGACTCTAGTGTGTGTGTGTGTGTGTGTGTGCTGGTCAGAGGTGGTGTTAGATGAAATGCTTGTCTCTCTGGTGACCCCACTCCCATCTGTCATGGTAGGTAAACAGCCCTCTGTCACCCGCTGACACTCCACCAGGACCCTGAACGCCTCAATGTGCCAAGTTACGGGTGGGCTTCTGTGGATAGGAAGATCAAGGACACACACAGCCCCACACACACACACACACACTCACAAAGAAAACAAACTTTCATATCTTTCTTTCTGTTACTTCTTTGGTTTCCGTCTCTTTCACGCACTCATTTCAGGATTCAGGTAGAGCAATAAAACAAACCTTCAATTCTCTGTATTACACACACACACACACAAGAAGAGATCAACACACACATTTCCTCCTCGTTGTGGGATCAGTGTGGGGTGTGAGTTGCCTGGCAGTTTGTTGTCACATTCGTGACAACAGTGATGGGGTCTTCCACCACCTGGCTTAGATTAGCACCCGATGCCAGATGTATTTTTTCTGCAACACACACACACACACACACACACACACACACCAAGTAAGGACCGACACAGACAGCCAGAGAAAGTGCATGCTACAGGAAGAGGGGTGGCAGTAGAGAGGTTGAGCTCGGCAGCCAGAGAGCAGTCCTGGGCGTGACATGCATGATTGAATGAGCGAAGCATCTGCTCTCCTTCCCGGCCTCCTGCAATAACAAAGCCTGATTTGAAAATCCGCTGCCTAAGGCCTTGGTTCATGCTTCATATGTGGCTCGATGTGCAGGAGCCCTATACCTTGTTCATACTTCCAATGCCTGGCTGCAAACTCTGGCTTCCAATGCTTGGCTGAACACTTCAACATGTCAGTGATAAATGAAAGGAAATTGAATTTTCTAGATGCTACATTGAGGAAAAAATTCCTAGTTCCAGCTCTTTTTTCTCAGGTATATATCTAAAACCCTTTTCTAGAGCGTTGACGAAACAATCTCACCTCAAGGTCCATTTAATAGATGTTTTGGAGCTTTCAATCATACCACATGGTCTTCAACAATAGATTGAGTTTGCTCAGTTGTCATGGAAATGGAAATGTTCAAACTTTTTTTCACTGACGGACTTCTCGTTCATCTGCTGACTGGGATCATCTGATGTGATCGAAAGTTCCAGAACAGTATCTAGATGGATCTTGAGATGAAATTGTTTAGTTAACTGCTGTTTCCAAGGTTAAAAATAAGATAAAAATAAACTACAATACACATCCAATATTTGTAGCAGTATTCAAATACAATCCCAAAGAGCTATTTTTTCCTCTATGTTCCATTTTTTCTTTTGCAATACTGTAATGAAGGAAACCAAAAATTGATGGAGTGGAAGCGAACATTTATATTTTTTTATTTATACTTTATATACTTATCGACTATTACCACTATCAATATAAAACTCAAGAAGTCTTTACAGTTTTAAAGGGTTTTTTGACTGTTTCTTGGCCAGGACCAATGACTTCCTGGATTTTGTACGGATTAAACAAATGAGACATAACATGTTCATTAGTGATCTTTAGAGGTGCTGGTAGGTGGACTGTTACCAGTTTCCCTATGTTGTCAGTCTTTATGCTAAGCTAAGCTAACCAGCTGCTGGCTACATATTTACTGTACAGACATGAGAGTGGTATCAACTTTCATATCTTAGTCCAGGCAAGAAAGTGAATAAGTGTGTTTGCCAAAATATCAAACCATGGAGCACACAGGTAGCCGAATGGTTACGGCGCTTGCCACATAATCACACCACCACAATGTCCCTGGTTTGATTCTGGACCTTTTTTGCATGTCATACTCCCTCTCCCCCCTTGTTTCCTGTCTACCTATTTTCTGTAGACCTCTATAAATATAAAAAAGGCAAAAATGGCCCAAAAACAATCTTTTGAAAAAAGATTTTAAAGCTGTTTGCAATATCTGTAATATCTAGCATTCTCTTTTTGTCAGTTTGCCAGTGGAACAGATTTCTGCATATTTAAAGTAGTGTGTCACACACAGACCAAACAAAGGGAAATCATGTTTCAGGCATATCGTCAACATTTGCATGTGCTGTTGACTGAGGTCACATAGTCAAATGATGATACTAAAAAACAAAGATTTGAAGGAGATGACATGCCTGTGTGTGTGTGTGTGTGTGTGTGTGTGTTCCACCCCCATCCTGACATCTTTGACTGTGCGTACTGACACCAAAGTGAGGACACCATCTTCAAATGATCGGCTCTCACCTGACAAATCCATGAATAAATAGAAAGACAGTAAGAGGAGGAAGTGTGATGGTGGAAAGAGGAAGCACAACAACTTCAACAAACTGGGGAATAATGGTTATTGTGGGACTTACAGTTTATTTAGAATCTGGTGCGCTCATTTTAAAAGTCAAGCAGTTAAGCAGCTTTCTGTGTTTCCTCATGTGCCTTTACTCATTCCAAAGTAAAGACAAATGGCGATGATGTCATGCTGCTTAATATTTTCATAGTGGAAACAGAGATATAAATGACCAACATACGTCTTGTGTAACAGTCACTTGGCTGTACATTACTCAGAAGAAAAGCTGATTTCATACATTATTCTCAACAAAAATGATAGTGTAATCTGTATTTTCTTTGAAAATTAATGAGCTATATATTATGCTTTCAAAGCAACTTTTCCAACAGTTAAGATGAGATAAAACTTTAATGATCCCTCTGGGGAAAGTGGGTCATTGCAGCAGCAAAGAGAAGGTTATACTGTCTACCAGGAGAGAACAAATACATACTTCCATTGTTCCAACAACACTTTGGAGGAATATAGCACCACTTTAGTGGAATTCTAAAGAGAGTAGCTATCGTATATTTACACAAATGTTGACTTTGTCCTTTTTCCTGTGCGCGGTGCATCTTCTCGGGGGTGCATGTTACCAGACTCACACCAGGACAACTTTACCCCAGAAACAGTCTCACGTCAGCTGGTTCCCCAGTGATTCAACGCCCCCCCACCGCTGCTCTCACACTAGCTCCAATGCTCGACTCGTTATCAAGCCGTTAGTCCTCACTGATCTTCAAGATGCTTCTGTCTAAACCCACCCACCGCCTCTATTCAGCCTCCAATAAACATTTCACTGACAGCAAGTGGCAGTCTGACCCGGGATCAGCTTAGCTTTACTTTTAGTTCTGTTTGTCTGCTTTGGGTTTTGGAAGCCTCATCACATTTTAATATGGTCATGTCATGTCATCCATTAGGGAACTCGTGGAGATCAATTCTACAGTAGATATGTAACCAAACAGCCTTCATCATATCTGAGGCAAACTGATAAACAGTGGTGGAAGAAGTATTCAGATCCTTTAATTAAGTAGTGAATTGCTAGTACAACAATATAAAAATGCTTCATTACAAGTTAAAGTCCTGCATTCAAAACCTACTTAATTTAAAGCACAGAAGTATTATCTGCAAGATACTTACTAAAAGTACTTGTTATGTCAAATGGCCCCTTTCATTTATAGTAATATATATATAGTATATAATTATCAGTGTTGCATTGATGTGTAAGCAGTGTTTGTGGTGTAGTTGGTTGAGGTGGAGCTGATTTTAAGTGTTGGCAAATTTATCTCAAATCTCAAATTTATAAAAATATATCTGAGTTCTAAAAACCGTAATTTGAAGTACAGTAAGAATAGAATAAAAAAATAGTAAAAAGTACAATATTTCCCTCTGAAATGTAGTAGAAGTATAAAGTAGCATAAAATGTAAATACTCAAGTAAAGTGGAAAACTGTACGTAAGTAAAGTACTTTTAAACGTAATTAATTACATTCCACCCTTGCTGATATATCAATCTGTGGTTCAGTAAAGTGGGAAAGGAAGAACTGCTCTGAGGTCAGTTTAATAGCCTCATTTCACTCAATAAACATCCTCCAATTAGTCAAGTGTAGTTGTTTGGATCGTAACCCTGGGAGATGCTAACCAGGGCACATGTGTAGCACAGGAAGACAATAGAGCAGGTAACACTGCCTGTCTAAAACAAGAAGGACTGTTTAAGAGAATGAGAAATAGCAGGTCGGGCTGACAGGCTCCCCCTCACCTACACACCCCCGTATGAACACACTGCTCTGCTGTCATTATCAGCAGATGAAGAGGGGATGGGAGGTCTGGGAAAGGGAGGAGGGGGTGATAAAACCCTGAGATCTTGTTGACAGGTAGTTGCCCGATGGGCCAGACTCTGTCCGACAGGCCTGCCCGAGAGCTAGTGTTGACGTGTCTTGTTCTTTGAAGAGACAGCCAGGTTCCCGTGTCGTGGTCGTCGGCGTAGGAAGTGAATGAGCATCTCTTACGATGCCACGGCTGTGTTACAGGAAGCTCTTGACATGTTGTGATGTATCACATTGTCTTCTTTTCGACCGATTCAGCAATACAGCACTCAGAGCAAGGAAATAACATGACATGCAATTTCCGATTGTCAAGAGCGGACAAAACTGGGATAAATGTCCATGTGGAGCGCAAACTCTCATCTCTGATGCAAGCTCCAAACATCTGCTGCGAAACCTTTTATGTTGTAATAATTCAAGTCAGTGAGGAGACAAGTAGAATTAGCACATGTGCTGAAACCTCACGTGCCTGTGTGTTAACATACTTTCTAATGGTATGACTTCTTCAACGGGGCTGCCACTTCGCAGAAACATTGCTCTATCGTTTAGCTATTTCTGCACTGCTGCACACAATCTCACATTTTTATAAACGAACTGACTCGTTTATTTGCTGCGTCTCAGCGCAGAGCGACCTTGAGTGTACGGTTGGTTGGTTTCTGCACCGGCGATGACGGTTGGAGGCGCTCTGTGGGCCGCGGCGCTGAAACCCAATAGGGGCTCCATATTAGTGGGCACTGAGTGAAACAGTCAACAGCAGTGTTTCAGGGAAGCAGTGGAGCTTTAACACCTACTGTAACGCCCTGCCCTGCTTCCTGCTCTGGATTACATCTAGGCTTACAGTATATAGGACACACACACACACACAGACACACACACATAAATGCTGAGACTTTTTCTCAATGTCGGCCTCTCTTTCCCCTTTCCCACCCACTCGCATTCACATTGGGGTTACTCAAACTGCAGTATTGCACCTACTCATGCTCACCTACTCACAAACACACACACACACACACACAAACATGTATGCAATGACATCCAAGCTATTTCCTATCCCACTTAATACATACTTGTTATAATCTGTTTGTGAGTGTTATGTTAATGGACAACCAGCAAAACACCTAAAGCACCAAGCATTAATGATACAAAACACACCATTCAGAACAGCTATGGTAAACCTTCACACGCGTGTGTGCACACACACATCACATGCACCCTTTTGTTACATATTAGGGAACTGGTAATGGAAAGCCCCCCTCCTATGAGTGCTGGCCTCATTTTAGTAATTACCGTGTTGAAGGTGTAATGGAAGCCTACCCCCTTGAGCAACACACAACGACACACACAGACTTACATACACATTCAAACAGTCATACAGTCACATATGTATAAGTACATTCTGTATTTCCCCCCGTTCATCTTCACTGCTACATACATAGTGTGCACTGGTAATATTCTTCCTCTGGTTACTCGTCCGTCTAGTCTGTCAAACACACACATACACACACACATATGCCATCTGCCGAATGGCCAGTCCTATCTGTTATCAGGATGTCTTGGCCTGTCATACCTGCCTGTCGTCTGCAGCCTGTGTCCCAGAATGCTGACAGATAAGCCTGAGTATGTGTGTGTGTCTGCCAGTCAAGCATCCGTGTGTGCTTTTTGGATCTCGCACTCATTCGCTTTTAAGGGGTTCCCACGTTCTGCTGGGTTAATCTCGGTCCCAACTGGTCAGCTATTAGACCAACCAGACACACTCTATCCTGAACAAAAAGGAGTGGACAAGGCCTCACCCATGAAGTCTGTGATAACTCTCACACATCCACAAAGGCACTCAGACGTCCATATTACTGTCGTACGGATGCGAACATGACCGCACGCTTATAAAGACAAGCACAAAGAAACGCTGTAAGAAGTCACACTGTAGAAACAGTTGCAGCAGTGAGACAAGACGCTCACTAAACCATGACATCAATTCACTGCAGCGTTTGATGGCGTAACTGAGCATGAAATAAGGCCCGACAAATTCAAACAGCCACATGTTATAGGGCACGATGACGATGAAGACTGATTTTTTGCATCATGATTTTTGATGTCGGGTCTGTTTCACTGAAAGACAGCGAGGAGTCACTTTTAAACAAGGAGACAGCCTGTAGGGTCATATAGCAGTGACGGACTGATCCAGCAATGCACTGAGGTCGACCAACCAGTGGCAGGAACTCAGGAGCTCAAAGAACTTAGCTCAGGAACAATATCAGGAACTAAAAGCTGTTTCAGTATCTGAAGATTAGGCAAATTAGACTAGTAAGGGATTAAAGAGCGATAGCTTTGTTTGAGGCAGTTTTTGCATGAGACAAGACAACACTGTTTACTGTTTTGTAAATGTGTTACTTGAATGAATGTGGGTAGGATGATTGGAAATACAAAGGCAAGATGCCCATCTCCCAAGTAGAGAAAATCTGCTGAGTGATTTCTAGTAATTTTTCTGCCTTGGTACGTAACTATATTTGAGCCGCACTGGCAAGTTCATTTAGGTTTTAGTTTTAGTTTCTCTTGTCTCTCTCTGTCTCATGACTGTAAACCTCTCATCTTTGACTTCTTAAAAATTGGACTATTTTGTTTAAACGTCACTACAAGAAATTCCCATCTCAACTCCTGATATTGATACTCGAGAAATAGTCTGAATAAATGTTATCCTAGTTCTAGCAGTCTGGAGGCATTTGAGCAATAGTCAAGATTACATATCCCCCTCTGATGGCTCCTGCCTTAGGAAACAAGGACTGGCAGGAACTAGGGCCCAGGAGCCAAAACTGGATGTAGGTTCCTGCTGTGAAAGTCCCTAAAAAAGTTCTGTGGTTCCTGCGTAAGTTCCTGCTTTGGAAAAAGGCCACAGGCAGTGTGTGAATCTTGACCTTTCCAATCTGAAGTCTGAAATCATTTAGCTTGTTGTGACCACAGAAACCTTTCCATGAATCCAAGAACCATTTCCAGCTTTTCACTCTGCCTTCGAGCGTAGCAGTTCGGAGCAACTATGGACACTTTTGATTTCCGACGTGCTTGTTCGGACAACACATCTTATGAGCCAGTTCTAAATGAGCACAACCCGACCCTTACAGCAGTGAACATCACTTACTGATGTACTGCATGATGTAAAAAACACATTTATATTGTAGTATGACTTTACAGTGAGTCTAAAGAGCATGATAAAGAAAACAAATGTGTGTACGAGAGCTAGAACAAGAGAGAGGGAGTGGTGATCAAGAGAGCTAGCAAGTGAACAAAATAAACCAAACATTTTACGTTTAGATTCAATGTGGCAGCGTACGAAAGCAGAATGAAATAACCATCAAACACTCTGGAGAACCTTGCTACTCTGGAGACAAACTCTCTGGAGTTTTCAGTCCCCCTTTCCACCTGCTTAGTTCCCGTTGCCCCTGAGTACCTGGAGCTATTTGGTTGAAATAGTATACTAGTGAGTCACATTATCTAACAGTGCAACATAAAAAGCAGCCAACAGGCAATGGTCACTAATCGCACACCATCTATCATCATACATTGTGTGGAGTACTGTCCAATATTGTTTTTTTGAACATACTTTATTGTCTTCTACATTGAATTTCTTGTGTCATGAATATAATACACAACACAGACTATATTTTCAGTAGAGTCTCTTCTCTCTCTAACCCAAACTGTAATACAAACAGGGACATGCACACACACACACACACACACACTGAGAGCAAACAGGAGGGGACTGGAAGACATAGTGGTGCTTGGAGGTGGGTGGCACTCCTCAGCGACTCTCAGTAATAAAAGTCGAGCGCGATTTGAAAAGGCCCTATTGTGGCTTCATTCTGTTTTTCCACGAGGGTAGCATTCCTCCCAAATTGGACAAAAGAATTTTAATGGGGCGGCTAATGGACTGTGATTAGATAGGAGGAGAGGGAGAGAGAGAAGGAGCGAGAAAGAGAGAGAGAAATAGGTGGGCCTTGTTGGGAGTGGGCAGGCTGGGGGTCTAAACGCTGCAATGAGGGGGGCTTGAGTTTCATCCATCCAGAGAGAGGGGGCGATGGTCCAGGAGATTACCCCATTTACCTGCAACCTCTGAGGGGGAACTGGAGAGGAGGACAGGGGGGTTTATTGCGGAGGTTAGGTTGTGAGGGGGACACAGGGGACTCCACTCCAAAGGTATATCTGTACATATAGTGGTGGGATGGATGGAAGCCCACCTGCTTTTAGCTGTAAGTGGATTCAGTGTGGCTCAAGTGGCTTAATGCAGGGCTTACTCACTGCTGTACAAAGAGAGACTGCAGGACTGTGCAGCGGGCTGTACAAGGATGCTAAAAATAGAACTTGGGTGATACACCCTTTTGCCAAAATATCAGTGCAAATTTCAAAATAATAATTTAGTTTAATGTATTGAATTTTTTGGGAAAACGCTGCTTCTTCCATCTTCACCACAACCTAGTGCTTTCTCCATCACAGCTTCTGTCATTGCTCTTATATGTTAAGTTGAACTTGTAGTGTAATATAACAGTGTCAAGTTTGAATCAGCCATCAACTGTGAGTTTAAGTGCTGTGGACTTGAGTGACACGACAAGGACTTCTGACTCAAGTCATGAATCTGATGACTTTGATTCGACAAAAGTGACGACTTACAACTCCACTTTGACTTCACAGGAATAACATACCATGGTGCACCTGATCATTATTTCAGTAAATTTCTGTAAACACTATACTAACTGTTAAAGTCTGTTTAAGAAATTTAAATGACATTATATGCAGTAATGGGTGCATAATGACTAGTTTAGGATCTGACTTGGAACTTGACTTAGGAATTTAGAGCCAAGATTTGAGACGCACTGGAGACTTTCAAGATAATGACTTTGTCCTTCCTCTGCAACTACCTGTTCATGTAATAAACTACTAGCATAATGCCAATTTGCGTATATTGGTGAAATGTATAATTGATTTATTCATTGGGTTTCTACACAAACGTTTGACCAGGAAAACGGCATAAGGTCTAACTTTTCTAGATGATGATATAGGATTATTGGGTTATTGCACAGCACTGTAAAAATCTTATTACTTTATACATTTTTTGGAGAATTATTACAGCATGATAACCTTTATACTAATTGTCACACTGTTATACAGTTTAAACCTCCAGCCGAATACCTCTTTTTACATTGGGATTGTGAGATTTGTGGCAAAAATTTTATTTTTCTTGAACAACACAAAAGACCAATCCATTTCAGTTTCTGTGTAGAGCTAAGTAGCTGATTGACAAATTAAACGTCAGTGTAAAAATAATTTCAGTCACATGATTTGTTAATGCAGTACGCTGTGACTGTGGTCATATGGGAAAGGTCATGGGGTCTTGGCTAAGGTGAAAGGAGGAGTGTGGTATGTATCTCTTTATCAGCCACCTGTCTGAGCTGAGGCAAACAGAGGCCTGTCAATTATTAGCCAGCTACTGTTGACTTTTTAGCCACTTAACAATAAGTGTGGAAGGTGCTGGAAATCAGACTATATTGTGAGCTTGTGTTGCTTGCAGTTAATGCTATCCTTTAGCTGTGCACAATGTGGGATATTATGTTGTTTGTAAGGTGGATGGATTTTTTTAGTTGTTTTTTTAGCGACATTAGCAAAATGTCTCAACAGCTATTGAATGAATTGGTATGAAATTTGACACAGACATTCATGTTCCCCTCGTGATGAATTGTAATAACTTTGGGGATCCCCAAGTTTTCATAGTGCCATCATCAGATCAAAATGTTATTTGTCCTATACTTTTGTTTATGAAGAACTAATGAAATGCCCATCAGCCTCAGTTGAACTTTGTGTTCAGTGCTGGTTACCAAATGTTAGCATGCTAATATGCTAAAATACGATGGGGAATCGGCCGCTGCTTTAATGCTTGAATTTTGCACTTTCTATCATTTTCTAGTTTAAAAAATGCTCACCAGTCTGATAGACAGACGCATCAGATCAAAAATTCTGACTGCAAAAGAACCAAACCCCCTCCCAAAATCCCATGTATGTGGTACTAGTGTTGTTTGTCAGTATTAACTTCAGTGGACCGAAGCATAAATAAAAAAACTGTAAGGTTTTTCCTTGGAGATCGTCTTGAAGTAAAATCTCTCTTTATCTCTTAAAGCCATTCCTACCTGAAAGTGTGAAAAGCACCATTTCAGAACGTTTGTTTTTTTTTAAATAACAAAACTCATTTCCCTTCTAAATGTATGGATCTCTCTTCCATGATCTCCATCATCACATCTCGGCTGTCTTTCTGCCTCCCAATTCCACTAGACTGAAATGACTTGAAATAACTTCTGTCTTCACTGAAGTGCGCACACAGCACACACTAACACACACTCTACTCTTACCTTCATCCCTATGCAGATAAACCTCCTGGCACACACACACACACACACACACACATACATACTGTCATTCTTTTCCAAATTGGATAGAGACACTGCCATGCGATATTTACATAAGTAATAACAGGCGGCTGCTCCGGGGGCCAGCAGCTCCTATCTCACAGCACAGGATGGGTAATTGCTATTTTGGCACTGAGGTGCTACCTGTGTGTGTGCTTAAGTGTGACTGTGTGTGTGTGTGCAAGGAGGGATCATCTGAATAAGAATCAAAGTAAGAGTGGTGAATTTATTAGGGATGTGTGTGCATGTGTGTAAGCGTGCATGTTTGGATTCTGACAGAATACACCTCTTCTTCTTCTTCTTCTCTTTTTATTTGCAGCACATGTCTGGGTGACTGCTTGTGTTAGTTTGGGTCCAGCGGGAGACAGCAGGCTGCATCTGGAGCCCACAGCTCCTCAGCTTGATATTTGGTGTTGGGCTGGCGCAGTTTGTTATCAGCACATATTGTCCCATGCTGCAAGTGTGCTGCTGCGGGTTTTAGATGGTTGGTGTGACTGGATCTTTCTCCCTCCCTCGCTTGCTCATTCTCTCTCTCCCCATCTGTGTGTGTGTGTGTTTGAATATGCTTATTTCAAGCAAATATGTGGGCAGCTGCCAGTTGCTCTGGATGACTCTTTGTCAGTGAATATGTTTATTTTGAATGAGTTTGTTTTTTATCTTTGCATGTGTTTTTGAGCATGAACTGCATGCGTTACGGGTCTACTTTGCTATTAGTGTGCCAAT
Source organism: Oplegnathus fasciatus (assembly GCA_003416845.1). Classification (NCBI taxonomy): domain Eukaryota; kingdom Metazoa; phylum Chordata; class Actinopteri; order Centrarchiformes; family Oplegnathidae; genus Oplegnathus; species Oplegnathus fasciatus. Next base: position 1,257,448 of record NTHP01000072.1, on the reverse strand, counting down.
GCTCAGTGTGTGTGTGTGTGACTGTGTGTGTGTGTGTGTTCTTGTACTTCTATCCTTATGAGAATAATTTTTATTCAAACACTAATAAACATTTTTAAGCAAAGATACATATTGTGAGGTCATTTTTTTCTGTCCCTCTATTTTGTTCAAGGTTTAGATTTGGGCTGGGGTCAGGGTTAGAAGTCATGTCAGAGGATTAATGCAGCCAATAGTCTTCACAGGTATAGTGAGTCAAACTGTGTTGTGTGTATGTGTGTGTGACTACGTGTGTGTAATCCTCAGTGCTCTCGACAGCTCGACAGCTCTCTCCTCCTCTGTGCAACTCAATAAGCTCTCGCTGCTGTCACTGTGCAGCGGCGGGACGCCATAGCAACCAGCCCACCTTTAGGTGATTACCATGCTCAGCCCTACCTCACCCACCTCCTCCATCAACACCCATGGTGCAAATACAGCCCGCCCCCGGGAGAAGGAGGAGGAGGAGGAGGAGGGGGGGTGATGAAGAGAAAAGGAGAGGAAAAGAATAGCTGGTCTGAACAAGATATTTCACCTTAGCATCTCTGCATCTCTGTACAAGATTAGATAGCCTCCCGCACCGTGGTTTTTGCTGACATCTTGTCAGATTGTCAGATGTAGAGAAAAGGGAGTGTACATGATGTTCTATTCTATATGTCTGCATAGTATATGAATCACTTTGGAGTGAGCCAGTAGATTAAGTTAATTTTGTTCATCCTGGGGAATAACAGACAGAGGTTATAATGTTGACTCATGCTGTGTTTTTACTGTTGCAGGTAACATCTGAGTTACAAGATTTTATGTGTAGTCGACAATAGAAACATTGTGATCATATGGCACTGCTGTAAAAAGGAGTTATTAAGAGCTGTAGGGAGGCACCTTACAGTGAAAAACAGGGCATATTAATGTCTTGAATATGAGCACAGAGGTAGCTATTTCTAATTAACTATGTATCGTTGATCATGCAATGCTCTAACCATGACAAACACTACTAAGAGCCTCTAAATGCTTCAAACAAAGCGCCTGTTGGATTGTCTAACAGCATCTGAGACGGAAGCAGTGGGGTCTGCATCCAACAATTTTTGTAACTTTCTGAAACAATCGACAATCATGTCCACTTTATGCAGCGACTGGCCAGGTGTGCGGAGGTGTATAAGTAGGCAGGGTTTGAACTTTTCTCTCAAGCTCTCTTTTTTTATTGTCACATAACAAATTCCACCACTTTTCAAGCATGTAACTGAGTGTGACACCATTAATGTCTTCGAGGAGAGACTGTCCAAAAGACCTACATTTGTACTGTTCGTTGAATCTCGGCCCTCTTTGTGAAGGCAGGCATTTTGAGTGCGATCATTCAGAGCAGGTATAAAGACTTTGCCGTAATACGTGGTCGGATGACACGTTGTGGGAACTAGTTTGTCAGAAGCATATTGAGACCTTAAGTCAAATCAAACCAAAGTCTTATATCACGTACAATGTCTCAATGGGCTTTACATGCCCACAACTTCAAGGGTTTCTGATCCAGCCTGACCAAGTTCTTTAAGAAAAACAACAAAACATCACATCTAAAAGTGTGGTGTATGAATTACACCATCTTTATTAAAGATCAGACCCACTAGGGATGCACCAATCTGACTTTTCCTCTCCTGATACTGATTCCACTCATTAAATATAAGATACCAGGATATCTGCAGATTACCATTCCCAAATCTCCCTGCATGGAACTTACTGGGATTATTTTGATGTAAGGTAACATGCGGCCAGCAAATTAGCAAATACAACAATTACAAGCAGCTTGGGTGCAGCTTTTGTCTTTGCAAATGTATTAACGCCGAAATCTGTTAACTTTCAACACCGTGTGACCCTTTGCAGCAGCAACAGTTTGACAGCAAAGATGTGTGTGAAAGACTTTCCTTCATCTGAATCATCCTTTGCAAAACTTGGAAAATGCCCCAACTTCTTAAATGCGATACTACTCAGCTTATGCTTGATTTTATTGCAGAATGTTGCAGAAAATGAATTCAGACATGGTGTGAAAAGCCTCTTTGAAGCGTGCTGGCTCTGTTTTGAACAGTCTTTACTGTCAACCAGGACAGGGGTCACCTGACAGCACCAGTCAAAGATCATCTACTTTTCCTACAGTAATAACAAAGTACAGAGAGGGTTTAATTTATGTTCTGTAATCAGAGTAAAGTTTTCAATATACTCCACCACACAGACGGATATATGAGCGATTTATTCTTTCATGATAAAGCATTAGAGATACCAGTGTTAACACAGCTATCCAAACTGAATGACATTTTTATTTCCTTTTTTGGCCACTTCTTGATTTGCCTAAACACTAAGTGCTACACTAAATCCAAACACAGCTGCTAGGCACACACCACAAATATCAAAGGAATTATCTAGACAAATGCTACAATGAAACAGAATTATGACTTGAAGTAGAAAACAGAAACTCTAGGCTAATGCTATGCTTCATAATATTGTTGCATTTACTGCAACTGTCCTGTTGCCTGATCGTCTCAGGTTGTGGATGAGGGGAGACTTTCTCTTATTTTATTATTATTATTGTTATTATTTTTTCCGTCATTGGCATCAATCTATGTAATGACTGAACAGATTTATGAATCTAGTCAGTAAAAGACAGCACCGTATGTGTAGCCATTTAACGTCAATAAATCATTACCACATTAATTTGCTGGCCTCTTGCCAGGTTTGCATGTCACTTGTTGCGACACTGGGTTCTGTTCGGCAGAGAAGTTTGATTGTTTTATGGCTGAAAACAGGAAGAGAGGGATGTTTTTAAATGGAGCTTAAACATTTTGGTTAGCAACAGACGCCACTGGAAAATGTGGCTTTAATTTGGTAAACCACTAGTTTAACATCAACGATACCACTGGAATGAGACGAATCTACTAACTGACCGTGATTTGATTTGTTTACAACGATCACATTAAGGAACCACAGTTCTTCACATAGCACCTTTCATTTGTGCCAGTTTGTCTGGGAGTAACAGCTGAGGGGCCAAATGCTTGTTGTGTCCTTATAAACTCCCACTACCTTCTGTGCTTTCTCTTGAGTCTCACTAAGTTCGAAGATGACATCAGCTGGAACACAAACTCCATCACCAACTCACACCGTCAAGTTCGATGGTTCAGCCAAGTGTCAGTTTGTGTGTGACTGTGACGCGTGTCTACATCTGCGCTCTGAGTCGTAAACTCACAATTAAAACAACATCTCAGGCTGAGAGAGAAGGCCTGTACACGACTTTTATTAATGCAATGTGACTGTAATGGATGCATGTTTAAGTGCATAAATAATCCATGTGTACATTCACACATGTGCATTTGTACACACGCACGCACCGTTACTAACACACCCAAGGCTTAGGTTAATGTCCCTCATGGAGGCATACGTGCCCTCCATATCATCCACATGCATACGCTTGCCGTCACTGCACCACCTCCTCGTCTTTTTCTGAGTATGATGATTAGGAGGTGCTCCGAAGCGCCATAAAATAACTTTTGAGACACCTTAAATCATCTCCCCTGGAGCGCTTATTCCCTTTTGCGGCTGCCAAATGTCTTTCGCGTGTAGTCTTTTACATAAAAAATCTAAAGCTGCCTTGAGTTGGAGCTGATTTGTAGCTTGTGTTGATGCTTAAAGCGTTGAGTGACTGTGCCGCCACAGACATCTAAATGCATCTAACGGCAGCAGCTTAATCTGGCAGCCAGATGAGAGTTTGCTGGATCGTTACCCAGCCCCCTAACAACCAAAAATGATGCTTCTACAACAAAACAGTAGGATAAGCGGGTTTTCATGGGGTTACAAAGAGTAATTTGTGACTTTGATACAACTTCGCTACCTTTACACCTCATAAAACAAGACACAGCAACTTGTAAATCATACACCTTAGTCACAGGCTTAGAAATAAAGGTTTCCATTAAATGTACATTTCAGTTGCACTTTCTATTTATTTCTATCAGACTTGCCAGAGAAAGGCATGTAACCTCAATATGTCTTGGTCAGGGACGTTATATTACAGTGTGGCATTAGAGAACCTCTCTGTGTGAGCACATACCTCCTGCTGTCAAGTCTCAAACCAGTGGCATTTCCCAGAACAACAACTCAGGACTGGAAAATGAAGGGTGGTAAACAACAGGGTAGACACAACAACGGTCCGCTTTGAAAACCCTCAGGTAATTCTGAAATGACACAAAGGGTCTCTTGCCGCTCGGTTGCTTTTCCACAACCACAGAGAGAGCTTGCGCCTGCTGGGCTCGACTGCCGGACCTGCCGTGATGCTTATTGACTGACGCACTGCCGTCAGGGGGTAGAGCTGGGTGGCAGGGGCACGAATAGGTCAGATAACAGCCAGCGACGTGGCATGGGGCATGGGGATGGAGGCTGCGTGGTGGACGGGTGGTGGAGGGTTTCAGAGTTAACATGACTATGCTGAAGAATGCTTTTCATGCGAGTGATGGTGATCTTTTACTTTTTATTCACTTATATCACACTGGCAGAGATTTGCTTATGTGGTGTCTTCATGTAACGATATCACTGTATCTGTAAATACAGAAACATTATTCAGAGAGCCAATTGGCCGTTCACTGAACCCTGCTCCCAAACAGTAATTGTCCAATCAAAGCTTGGCAACCATAACAAGGCACAGCAGGCCTGTCAGGCTTTGGATTTCTCCACATGTTGAAGTGGTGTGCACGGGGCCCCAATAACACTGATACTCGGTATCTAAAGAGTCTGGAGGGTGGTGTCTTATTTTATCACCCTTTCAAAGCCAAGAACACAAGAACAAAAGTGTAAGGAATTAATTAAACTGTGTGTTTATCTCAGCTGCACAACATTAGCATGGCAGGCTAACTAGCTTACTACCTACAGTAGAAACCTAGCATTATTTCCATATTTTTCAAGAAGGCATTTCATCAGCTAATGATTTTATGTGGGGTTACAGGGTCCATTAGAAAAACACCTGTTCAGGAATGGTACATCCACTGCATGGGAGCCAACGTGCTAGGTTAGAGTTTATGCACATGTATGCACTTATGCACGCACCATAGACGTTTTCATCAGGGTGGGGGACAATTAACATACCTACCGAGTGCACCTTTCAACACCATGGACGCCATGAACGCAGCATTTTCGTTGCCTTGACACAGTGATTGATTTACAGGCACACAGACAAATCAGTGTTGAATGCTGACGCGGTGCAGTGTTTCTGTTTTTATATCGGGTTAGGCATCAATAAGTGGGCCAGAACATGATAAATGTCTATGTAAATGCTGAAAAGAAGTATAATATTATAATTATTATTTTAATTGTGCTGAAAACCGCGACAATTTGGTAGTGAATGTTGAGAACCGGGACATTGTGTTTTACAGATATCTGTTGGGACTCGGAACACCCAGCTTGAATCCGGGACAATCCCGGATGTCTGGTCACCGTATCCATAGATCATCAGATAGTGAAGAAATTTTTGCCTTGGACATGTAGCTTTTGTTTAGCATTCAGTTTTGTTTAGCATTATATCATGTACATATCTAAGACCCTCTACAATCTTTTCATTTTAAAACAAATCAGCTGAAAACATAAAAAAATCAGCCGGAGACGGAGTTTGTAACCACCTCACAGAGTTTCAGCATCAGCTTAAGCTAGCCAGCTACAGCTGACAGAAAAAAACAGTTGTCATTCCAGCCAACAAGAAACCATTGATTCAAAATTGCAGCAAAATTTTGTATTGTTGAATCATTAAGGGCCGTGTGAGAACGGAAACCTTGATAGGTATAGCAACAGTAAGGGGGACGGGGCTTAGCGAGCGGTCAGTTGTGGACTGACAGCCATGCCGACGTCAGTCTGTTTAGAAATGTCACAGGACGAGACTTTGGACTGGAAGTGCAGCAAAAGAAAAAATGAGCCATATATTTTTTTTATCTCTTCAAGTCCAAACACCACAGGGAACACAAGGAGAGCAGTACATCTGATTGCCACCAAATGTCTACCTTCAGTCAAACTGATGGTGTTGTCTTAATCCTGAATACTGGGCAGGTTTGTAAATCGCTCCGGATGACAACGTCCGCCAAATGCCTTACATTTAAATGTAAAAGTAAAAAGAAAAAGGAAAGTGACTGGCCAGGCAGCAATTTGGTAGATAAACAGAGACATGATGCGAGTCAGACATTATGTTTTGTAAACATTTCCAAACGCTGTCCTGAGGAGATAAAGAGTAAACAGTGGACGGGTATTATGAGTGCTGTAACTGTGAAATAGTCGAGAAAGTGTAAAAAGAACTGCTGAAAATAGATATAAGGTATGTACTGAAGAGGAAACTTCAATAAAGGATACAGGCATGCAATTAATAGATAGTTCAGGAGATAATAGTAACACTGATGACGGATTTACAAGGATCATCAGCAATTCACGTTATAATAATGGACTTTAAATGAGTTGGCAGATTTAATGGGAGATTTATGTGACTGCAAAATGTCCTCAGGAGATTTGGATGATTACAGGCAAAGATAAAAACAAGTCCCATCATGTTGTAATACACAAAACAAGTGTATCATCCGTGTGTTTGTGTGAGCAATATTTCCAGTCCAGTAGATTTTATCTCATCTCTGACATTCCGGTTCAGAGCTGCTCTCCTGCTGCTCCTTTGATCTCCTCTTCCCTTTCTGCTCTGGTCTGCTCCGACTCCCACTCGCTCTGACCTCCGGGGACTGTCTTCCTGACTGCGGGCCCGAGGAACACTGCGTGAAGCTGGGGACCCGAAGGCGGTGGGCAGGGCCCGTAGCCTGGAGGGGTCATAGGACAGCAGGAGGGACTTAAGGGGCTTTCGTTGAAACAATGGCCCAAACTGTATGAAGGGAGGCGGGACAAGATGAGAGCGGGGAGTGGGGTTGGAGGTTTTTGCTTTGTTGACAATAAATGTGTGGTGCACTTCCTGAAGATTGAGCACTTTCAGAGACCAGTAGGTGTGAGGCTATTGGAAATCAGCATGAATGAAAAGAGTAACTCCTGAACTTCGACTCCAAAACACAAAATTATTTAAGTAGAGAATGTTTCGATCCCAGTTGCATCTTCATCAGATCAAAATGTTTAAAAATGGTTACCACACCCATATGCTGTATAAACCAATAAGTTGATAGGCTCTATGATGATAGGTGCGGTGGACCTTCAACCCGCCCAGGGTGATAAAAACAATTACAATTACACAATTACATCAATCCCAAAAAATGTGGACGTGCAGATACAATAATAATGCATCAAATATATACATATATGTCAAAACATCCTAAATAGTCTTAAATTACATGAAGTGTTGTACATGATTAAAAGCATTGAAAACATATTTAAAAAGAAATGCATATTCATCATGTTTTATATGAATGAATGAATACAGCTCCTGTGTTCAGCTTTTCTGTCTTTCAACCACCTGTGATATCATATGGTTATATACAGTACATATACACATTAGAAAAATACATATACTAGCACATTCTGACCAGTCACCATGTTTGTAAGGCTGCTGTGGAAGAAAGCCTCTCATTTTCTTCCAGCTATGGCAGTCCTCATCACTATGCATTATATTGTAAAACTGGTCAAATATTTGCTAAAATGCAGGTGCATAAAAAGCAGCAAACGTTAATCTACTCTATGTGACACATCCTCGCTGCCGGTGTTGACAAGAAGTTATATAAGACAAACTATTTCAGCTGAGTGGCACCTTGTTGCTGGATAACACAAGGTGTACAATTTGAAATGATTGTTATTTCAGTGTTTTCCCAATGACTTGTTTCCTAATTAGGTTGGAAAAGGCTCTGAAAAAAAACCCTTAAGTGACTGATATCCAGTTTTTATCAAAGGCGACAGGAATCCCCAAATATCAGCAAATCGGTCTATAACACAAGTTTGTGTGAGTTTATCTGAGTGAGCTCGTGTGTGTGCGTGTCTGCTCAAACAAAGGATTTGGAGTCGGTGTGCATGATTGGCACACAATGCAGATGTGTGGGCAGCAGATGCCATCTGGAGAGAGCGGAGTGGGCTGGTAGAGGAAGGGAATGGGGGGGGTGCCCCCCCCCCNNCCCCCCCGAATAAAAGCTGGTGGTTTGACAGGAAGATAAAGGAAACGATGGGAGTGTAATCAATCAAAAACACTATGACACAAATAAAGGAAGACAAGAGACACAGCCCGCCCACTCGCACCCTGTCCTGACCACCATCACGGCCTGTCATCGTTGGTCCATGAGACCTTTTTGCCATTGGTTAAAAAGATCAAAAGCAGCCCTCCAGGTCCCCCTCTGGCCTTTTTAAGGTTGCCAGGCTTGTCGCCAGGGGAGAAAAGAGAGAAAACAGGGGAAAGTGCCCTTCATCTGGGGATGTAGTTTTGGACAATCAATGTTCCGGGGTAAATTGGCCAATTTCGGTAGAGCACCAGGTGCTTTGCTGCTTCATTACGCCGGTCGAGATACTTCCACAGGAGAGACCATAACCCCACAAAGGCACAGTATCCCATCCCAGGAGACCCCCATAAACCCACACACACCTCTCCATCTATTCCTAAATCAACCTCATTCTTCTTGACCTGACATAATTTCCTTGAGCAATCCCAAGATCAGGACTCCATAGCTGCCCTCTCAGACCAATTCTACATAAAAACTCTATACTCTCTCTTTCTTTGAGTGGCATCTGCGAGGGGAAAACAAAGCCACACTATGTCTGTTGGAGCATTTGAGACAAAGGCAGTTCTATTCACATTGAGATCACCCCTATGAGAAAACTCCTAGATGTTTCCTTGTATGGGCAGCAAAAAATACATCGTAGCCAAGTCTTGGAAGCCTGAGGTTGGTGTGACAGCTACTAAAAGGCATGGGAACTAGAGCGCATGGGATCCGCCAAAACGTGGATGCTAGAGGCTACAGGCAATAATTCCACACAAAGAGACATTCATATACTGTATGTATGACACTGTAATGAGATGAGAAGAAAAAGGACATTCAGACACCTGCCGAGTGTGAGGACAACTTCTCATAGCCTGCACTGTCTTGCCCGCACAAATAGGTTCTTGAAGGCAAATGAAGCCGCCTAAATCCAAAATGCATGCGAATTTATTTAAATTTTAAAGATAGTAGATTTCACACAACAGAAGTTACAATATTGAGATTTTTCTATTCATGTGATGGAATTCTGTTTTGACTGCCTACACTCAGAAATAATCAACAGCCCTACGGCTGAAAGGGATCCAGTGGCTTGCCCAAGGACACTTCGCCAGGGTGCATGTTTTCCAGCTGAATCACTGCTTCTGTAATCTGTGAAAGGCCACATTCCACTCTAAAGGAGACACAATATTATAAAGGTGCTGGTTGTGGTTGTGGAAACTTATCTGTAGTCACTGGCAGCAGTGTGTGGTGATGCAGAACGGCCTAACCTGCCCACACGGTGACAATCTCCTCTGCAGATCATTGAAAGGTTGCCTGCCTGCTGCTGCAATGGGCACATCTCATGGGAGCAATAGAAGACCTGTGTAGGAGGACATAAAAGAGTGAGAGCACCCTGGGCAAAACCCCAAACCTGGACACAGCTGGCTTTTCTCAAACATGAACAACGCAGCCTTTGTTTGAAGAGAAGCTGCAGAAGTAACATCAATTCCTGCAGGTCATTCACCTTTGCAGCTCCACAACACCAGCTCTGCTCTGCAACCTGTGCTGGTGGATCTGTGCACTTTTCAAAATAAATACCCTAAAGCCTTTATAATATTAGAATAATAGCAAGTGACAATAATCCAATACAAGCTCACTGCCTATCACAAAACGGGCATTGTCAATTTCACAAAGTGCAATACCATGTAATGTTAGGGAGGTCATGCTCATGCTTGTTCTTTAATCCAATTTTGGAGGCAGAACAGGCGTCAATATCTCCGCTAGGTGGCGACCTTGGTCTGATGCGGCTCACCTTGGACAGCGCTGCGCTTGGCTGGAGCCAGACTACATGCAGGATCAGCACAGTGTGACTGCTGGGGAACACAGAGGACAAAAACTGACGCATTGCATTTTAAGCATATAAAAATATAGTTGAGGAGCAGTTTCTATTTTTCATTTAAAGTTAAGGAAGCTGTGGTTGCAGCAGACTTCATTTCCTAAACAAACTCAGTGCTCTAAATGGATTCTACGCAGACACACACACACACAGTTCCCATTCGTTTTCACTGTTGACTAAAAGGACATGTTCCCCTCGCAGTTTATTCGTGTAATGTCAATCGGTGACTCACAGACCCATGGTGAGTTTTGCATCGCCTTTGTACCTGCATGGCAAATGTCGTGGAGAAATGTCACCTCACACTGTCACCATCTCGTCCTGTCTGTGACTATAGTGCCCACTGGTAAATGAGAGAGTGAGTTGTTTCGGGGTGCGCAGGGGGGGTAGTTAATGATTATTTGCGCCCCCCTCCCCTCCACTACGTTTCCTATATGGATTGACGCGTCAGAGCGCACAGAGTAGACCCGCCTCCTGGCTGTGGTGCGCTCGCTGCGTCTCTCTCCCACTGTCCGCTTCAAATCCATATTCCACTGGGAAAGAGAGAGAGAGGGAGAGAGAGGGAGTGAGAGAGAGAGAGAACAGGACCTGGGAGAAGAGCAACGAAAGAAAAAGAGGAGAGAAAAACGGAACAACGACACAAATGGCACTCATGGCAGGGATTTTGTTCGCGGCCACCTTTCTTGTTTTTGGGATTTCTACATTTGTTTCGCCGGCACGGATATACCCCCCAAATGAAGGTAAGGTTGTTGGGAGAGAATAACTGCCGCGGACTTCTGACTTCATCCCCGCTCCGTCTCTGTGTGTGTTTGCGCTGCGGAGCCTCACTTCGTGGCCCCTAGTTGCGAGCGCGTGGAGCCGCGATGAGTTTAACGGTGGAAAACACCGACGGTCACCTTTACGCAGTGACTTTTGCGGGGTTTTATGTGAACGAAAGTGGAATGAGAAGTGGCTGTCCAAATGCGCATCGGCTGCTTTGGTCTCGGCTGGGGGCTTGGACTGTGCCAGCTGCCGAAAGCCTGGGAACAGGAATACTTGTAGCCCCCGATACGCGCTGATCTCTCTGCTAAGAGAGAATGTCAAGCCGATCTCTCCCCAAAAAGCAGTTTAATGTTGCGTAGCATCTACCTAAACAGACACGTCTGGTGGAACAGAAATGAAGTCAATTTACGAGTCAGTGGGAGACTCGCAAATCCGGCACACATCCGACTGGCCAAGCCGCTCTTTATTTATCAATTTCAGAATTGTTCACAGTGATCGCTCCTGGTGTCACAGTGTGTTTTGGCGAAAGGTGGTTATGTGAATGGCAGGAAAACCAATTCTAAAAGTTAAATTGTATTACTCGGTGTACATAGAAACACACCGGATTAAAGAACGGTTCCCAGCGACTAATAAAAGGTCTTCTGCTCCATCAGGTGTACGTTTACTGAAAAGCGACCAAACACTAAACTGCAAGACGTTTAAATTGAGCACGGTGTGTCCTGCACAAAACAAGAGCTCGGGAGGTTTCGGGACTAGAGTTGCCTGCTCGGGGTCCCGGGGCGCAGTGTATCCAGTTTCAAAATGTTAGGCCCGATACAGGTTATAGCCCACTTTCCAGTGCAAACACTAATAAATGAAGTTCTTTATTGTAAGTAAAACAACCCCATCGGATGCACGGAGTCTGTCTCCTGCAGAATTATGTTTCTATTTCTGCCCTGCTCGACAACGATGCATCACGGACTCAGTTAAGTTAAATATGAAACATGTTTCAAATTTAAAAAGGATCAGTCTGTATAGTGCCTAATAATTTATACCGTGGACTTACATAACGGGCGTATTTATTAATTTATACTGGGCAGTTGATTAAGCATTTTACTCACACCGAATTCAAAACAACCCTAAAATAGATATAGGTACACACTTTGCCATTTAATTCAGTCCAACACATTTTTGAATCAGTGCTTCACAGGCATAATGCTTTAATTTTTCTCGATAATATATTGTGTAAGACGGCCCGTCTGTCTGTCAGGAGCATTTTAAATGCGTTTTATTCTTCAACGACCAAGTTTACGCAGACGGCTCCCTAATTGATTCCGATCACATCAAACATGCTTAAAGCCGATGCTGAGCAGAAAGAAAAATTATTATTTTAAAGGCAGTGGGGAAATACATTTGTCATTTTATAGAAAATCAATCAAAAACGACCCGCGTTAAGCACAGCAGGGAATTACGCATGACAAAACATTTACAGGTTTATCATTTGCAAGACTCGTTGCCCGACAGTTTTTACTCTCTCTGTGCACTGACATTCATCGTGAGGATATTTTTCTACTTGATAAAACGCCTTAACAGTTATTTCTATTCATTGAGGGGATAAAATAGGAACCCATTTTTCTTCCTCAGTGTGTTCCACCTAAGTGGATTATATATGCCAATGCTGATGTTGTATGGAGGGACTGAGACTGCATGCTCACTTCTCCCATTCTTGTTTTCCAGTCACGTTATTGGACTCCAGATCTGTACAGGGGGAGCTGGGATGGGTCGCCAACCCGACAGAAGGAGGGGTAAGTACTGCAAAGAAGTGTCCCCTTGTTAGGACGCATGGTCCCCTATTGAGCAAAAATGGAGAGATAATATCCATTATTGGCAAGAGCTCTGGAGTGCACCGCCAAATAGATACACAGCCCTCTTTGATAAGATTTTGTCCTGGTGAGCCTTTTATGGGAATATCTTTGTTGATGATTTATTGTGCAGCTGTCGGCACTGTAGGGATATTAGGCTCAGGGTGAGATCAAGGCATCATTTCCAGTATCTTAAACTAAAATATGGGTAAATTAGAATTTGCCATTTTGTTGTGTATAGAGAGCCTCTGGAACACCCTCCAGGGCCCCATGGGGTCCCCGGAATCCACTTTGAGAACCATCGGTCTATAGGCACCCCCCTCGTCCCCCAACCCCTGCTCCCCTTTCTCCCCGCTTCCCTTCTCTCTAACCACTCTGTAATGGTCAGATGCAGGGGCCGATACTGCAGCGGGCGTCAGGTTTCCTGAATAGACGGTGGATTGAATCGGTCTTTGTGGGGAAACTTTATATCCCTTTCCACCATTGAGTCGAAGAGAGGGAGAGAGAGAGGAACTTGGCAGCTGAGAGAGGGTCCTCTGGAATGGATGAATAAGGAGGAAAGTGCAGTGGGGTTCAGCTCTTGCCGCAGGACGAGTAGATCTCACTATAAAGCAAAAGGGAACAGGGTCGACCAAATGCGTGAGCCCTTGGTCTAATTGGGATATCTACAGTGGCTCTGATAAGAGGAAGAATAGGGGCCGCACTGGCCATGGTGTGCCACGGGCATTAGAGGGTTGGGGAAAGGTAAGGCACATGCTATGCCTTAACCAAGTCTAAATTTGATCATAAAAATGTATTCAAACACCATATAAGTCAGTCGTGACCTAAATTAATAATTGTTCACATTAAACTAATAACAGTGTTTTGTCAGTCAGCAGTCACTCCTCCATTTGTTCTACTTACAGAAATTTGATGATGAGCACAAGCCAGCCTTTTAATGTTTTATGAAAATTAATACAAATTAGCAACAATCATGTCAACTAATGAATGCAAACCCAGGGGAACAGAATTTCACCTCGTGCAGCTGTTGCAGGCTCTGCTCACGAGCTTTTCTCTATGAACTTGGCCGGTGCTGCGCTCAGGTCCTCCCCTCGGCCATTTTATCACAAACAAGTGATTGACAGGGTCCTGGCAGCCCCGGCAAGCCTGCATTCACCCTCTCATTACGACCAATTGGCCTTATTCTCCCTCTTCCCTGCTATCGGGGAAAGGTGCGGCCTTATCTCAGCGCCGCTTGATTTCCACAACAAAAGGGGGGCCAAAGGAAGAGAGCAGAGTGGAATGGAACAGCAGGGAATGATAGACATTTTCTCAAATCATATAGCCACAGCTATGTTTAGCATTATCCCCCCCTCCTCCAGGGATAGGCCTATAAGGCTTTAAACCGGATTGTTTATGATAAGGCGTCAAATCATATCTTCCACTGTCCCATTATGATTTTTTTTATCCAGTTTTCTAAATGTTTGAAGCCACGGCAGCCAAAGGCCTGTCTGCTCTTGTTTACAGCTCAGTCAAAGACTCTATTTAAAACACACAGTGAAAAACTTAGGGGAACACACCGCTTTGAGCCTCTCAAGACATGCTCGTATTTGCTCAACAGTGATCTGTCGAGAGGGGAACTTTATCATAAGTAAAACAAACATTCCCTCCCGGCAAAAATAAGCCAGGCCGCGCAGGATAACGTAATCCATGCACCCCATGTCAGCGTCTCCCTCTCTCTCCTATGAGTTCATACTAACAACAGCAGTGAACATGTGTGCCTCTGTCTCCTAGTCCCCATCATGTTTGCAGATGTAAAGCAGGCACGCATTAGATCATTAGCATTGATTCAGAGACCTTTAGTCTTTGCATCCACATAATCCCGATTTCATTCTTTCCTTTTTTGCTTCTCTGACACCCTGAGCCATACAGGTCTCTCAGTGTGTAAGTGTGTGTGTGAAAAGGATTTTGTATACCACCCCCCAAGTAATTGAACTGTAGGCATTTCTGAGGCATAGAACTAATTACAAATTTCCTTTCTCGCAGTTGAGGAGAAGCCATGAATATTAATATCTTTATGATTCTATATTAGGACCTAACAAGTCTATTAGGTGCCATTCATAAAATATGCATTAAGTTTAGCCATCAATTAATTGCTCTGCTGAGACTCAAATATTGACTAATCTTTCTCGCATGCTCTTTTGCACAGTATCTCTCATTCTTGGCATAAACTGGTTCCCAGTCATGTGTGTTTACTTATGTAGTCCAATTCAATTAGGATAGCACTGCGTTTTGATATTTCTCTTGATGTTATTAACCTTCAACAACCCTGTCATGACACTGTTATAACATTTTCCAACTGTTCTGAATTTTGTTAAACTATGGCTTGGAATTTAACATAGGTAATTCATTTGCAGATTGCAGATTGAAACTCAGAGGTTTAAGAATGTCCTTGTAACATTTTTAATGTTGTGTCCTTTCCCCAGTGGGAGGAAGTGAGCATTATGGATGAAAAGAACATTCCCATCCGGACGTACCAGGTGTGTAACGTCATGGAGCCAAACCAGAACAACTGGCTCCGCACTGACTGGATCCCCCGAGGCGGTGCCCAGCGGGTCTACATTGAGATCAAGTTCACCCTCCGAGACTGCAACAGCCTCCCGGGGGTCATGGGAACCTGCAAGGAAACATTCAATCTTTACTACTACGAGTCCAACAACGACAAGGAGCGCTACATCCGTGAGAACCAGTTCGGCAAGATCGATACCATTGCTGCAGACGAAAGCTTCACTCAGGTGGACATCGGCGATCGCATTATGAAGCTGAACACAGAGGTGCGGGATGTGGGCGCCTTGACCCGGAAGGGCTTCTATTTGGCCTTCCAGGATGTTGGAGCATGCATTGCGCTTGTGTCCGTCAGGGTCTTCTACAAGAAATGTCCTTTAGCGGTGCGTAACTTGGCCCAGTTTCCCGATACCATCACTGGAGCCGATACCTCCTCACTTGTGGAAGTTCGTGGCTCATGCGTGGATAATTCAGAGGAGAAGGAGGTTCCCAAGATGTACTGCGGGGCTGACGGAGAGTGGCTGGTGCCCATTGGGAATTGCCTGTGTAACCCTGGATACGAGGAGCGCAATGCAGAATGCCAAGGTAAAGAACTGATATTTGCCTTGTGTTTTTTAGGGCTGACTCTTTCTCTATTTATAGATCACTCTCTCCCTTCAAACCCCGCCAGTCCATATAGTATCCTACCATTTTAATTTCTCCCCATCCTCCTGCTCTGTCTCTTTGTCTTTATCCCCCATGTTTCGCTCCCTTTGTCCTTCCCTATCCTCCCTCCCTCGACTCACCCACCTCGCACTCTGTTGGATATTTTTTTCTCCTGCTCTCCCACTCTCTACAGTTTTCTTTCCAGTGTCTGGTTGGGTGATAGAAGCAATGATGATTGTAAATGGAGTAATTAGGTGGCCCACTGGGAGGTGTTGTGCAATAAGATGCATCCCAGGAGAATTGGTGACACCAGGAGAGGAGGGTAGAGCTCCAACTGGTTCGCACTACCGCTGTGCTTTCACCCCCACCTGCTCTTTCTCTTATTCCCAATGGAGTCTGAAGCTGGGAAAAAGAGATAGACAGCTTTAGAGGAAGGGAAGGAGAGAGAAAGAGTTTATCATTCCAAGCAGGTATGAGAAGAGTGAAAACACACAGCTGTGAGATGGGGTTGAAATGGTGCTATTTGGTAGGGGGGGAATAGCCCTTCGTGGATGATTATTCTAGTCTCAGCTCGCTGTGATCCTATACCAGGCTGTTTGATGAGGTTTTAAGGTCAGCAAAGAGTGCCTCCCTCCAGAGTTTTTTAAAATCAGGAGCATGATAGAGCCTTCAGCATGTTGGTAAATTCAAAACATTACCTAGAAGTGCCCAGTAAACGTTGGAAAAAACCTGCCAATAGATCTTTTCGAATTTTTGCTTTAAGACGTTTCAAGCTAAGGCTGTAATGATGAATAGCATTTTTTGATCGACCCCACTCTAATTTAATTTGCTTGCACAGATTAGATGGCAGTTTATGGTATGCAGCAGTGTATTGTGGATAGAATCTAGCATTATTCAGCAGCTGTTTTGTGGATCACGTGCAGCATTTTGCCAAGCCTAGGCGCAGTTGTCAGCTGGCCAGTCGAGCGGATGCCAATTCTGCCACGATGGTTTATTGGTATACCCCACCCGCCACCCACCACCATCACACACAAAAAGCAGTGAGCCACAGCAGTGAGGGGTCAGAGGCTGGGCATGGGTGATTAACAGGGGGACGGGACCACTACACCTCTCTTAATTTACGAGGGAGCCTTTATCTTGGAGGACTAATTGCATGACAAACAGGTCTGGTGATTTAGGGGTACTGCTGGCTGCTTGGGGGTGGGAAGGCAGAAGGGTACAAGTGAGCTGGAGGGTTGAGGGAAAGAGACCAGGAAGTAGTTAGTTCCAGACTTTAGGTAAATCTCCCATGGATGGCTTTCAATCATGCAATTTACTATAATAACCTCTTTTGTTTCAAATCGGAATGAGAACCCTGATCTCATATTGTATGCCATGACTCTCATTTGCCTGCAACATTGAAATAGACTCCTTATCCCTCTTCTTTAATTTCAGTTGAGATAAATAGCTGTTACTCTCCAAAGAAGGCAACAAAGGATTTGGAAACCTTGATTTTATATGACTAATACAGTCTTGTAGTGCCTGCCAGCCTGTGAGCTGGCAGTATTGCTTTTCAAGCCAATATATCCATTTAGTTCACATATCACTGCATCTGCTTTAGTTTGTTTAAGTTTATGGTGCCAATGCATCCACTCCATTCACTTTTAGCTTCAATTACACTGTTTAAAAAGTTTCTTAACATTTCACTTCCAATTTGAAACTGGATAACATGCACTGGGTTTGGCGCAGACTGGCTGCCTGTGGCGTCAGTGTGTGTCAGCTCCAGTGACCGAAGGGTTAAAAGGTGCTGGCCACTGTCAGTCTTCAAGTGCACTGATGAGCTGGTTAATATTCCCCAATGTGACAGGCTCTATGGGAGAGGGGCTTCTCTCCTATATGACCATGTTGACCAAGCGACATTGACAGGAGCTGGTTTTGGGGGAGGGAGGGTTGATATCAGGAGAGAATCGTGGGGTAAGGTGTATGTGTGTGTGTTAATAGTTTTTTTCTGACATTAAAAACTTTTAACAAGTGTATGAGAGTGTGTCAGCCTATGCTCACACCATGTGGCTTGATTTGGTCTAAAACCTTTCTTTTTAAAGGTTTTCTATGGTGCACACAAGCCCAATTGTATGTGTGCGAGTGTGTGTGTTCGCATACTTGTGTGTCTGTGCTTGTCTTGTGTTCGTGCGGGGTTACAAGGGCACCTTGGCCCCTGGTTCCCAGCCCAGGATGAATGGGCTCTCCTCCATCATTGTTTGGGGCAGCAGTGGAGCCGACTGAGGCTGGTGATGTTTGGGGGGAAAAAAAGGTAGAGGGGGGGCTAACGGGGCATGTAGGAGTTGTATTCTCCACCCCTGGCAGAGGTCAGAGGTCATCCCCTTCTGCATCCATCTTGCTGCTGCGTCTGACAGGGTCGTGGATCCAGGATTGATTAAGACGTCAGGCTTTTGACAGCTGTGGCGGGGGTGTGTGTATGTGTGTCTGTGCTCGAGGTGGGCCAAGGGTGGCCAGGGTGTATACCCAGGGCCAAGGTGAGAGGGGCAACCAGGGCACTGAGGGCCAAGGGGCCCCCTGATCTAAGGAGAGGGGACTCTGTCTGTTTGCATTTGGGATCCCTTTCCCTGTTAACCACCTCCCCCCGCACACTCTCTTGGGGAAGGGTGGGGGTCAGGGAGTCCCCTCGCTCCTCATCTGGTGAGGGGGTCCCTACTGTTGGAGGGGTGGGAGGGAGAGATTAGTGAGAACCACGTATGTCATTAGGGGGATATGATAATTACCTTAACTGTTTCTTTCTTTGTCGAGTGAGAGAAACTTTTGAACGACGTGTTTCTCTGGCAGCTGTTTTGCCTCTGCAGAGCAACAATGTGTGTTTTCAGGAAAATCAGCAAGTTGTGTGTACTTGCCTTCAACTTGTATTTCTTGGCGTGTGGGTTTGTTGAGGATATAGCTTGGCTGAGGCGTGAAGGTGACAGACGCTTTTGACACTGCAGAATGCTACTTCATGGTTGAGCTGTTAACTGGCACCCCACAACCTGTCATCACCACCAATCAACACACATACACACACACACACACACACACTCCTTAATGGTAGCTAACATTGCACCAAAAACAGAAATTAAGTTAACATTGAAGTTAATAATTTTTGAACACTTTTACATTTTGTTCATTTTTTTTATTTAAATGAATTTCCTATTTTTATAATACAAAATGTATCTCTGTTTTTAGATAAATGCTGCGTTAAAGAAACCTTGAGAAGAGCAATAGAATCTACAATTCACTTTTAACTTCCATTATCTTAACCTTCACTTTCACCACTTTGTGTTTTCCCTCAAAACCTGTTTGCATGTGTGTGTGTATGGATAGTGGCTTCGGGCTCAATTGTGATGTCAGTGTGTGATAGGAGTATTTTCTCACCTGAGACCCCCCTCCACCTTCTCTATTCCCAGCAGTCCATGCTGAGCTGGAAACTCCCATTCATATTGGATTAAGAGGTTTTAGGGATGAAGTTTCTCTCCTGTGCGCCACTCGTTGTGTGTGTGTGTGTATCTGGGTCTCCCATTCTTTCTCTCCCTCAGTTGACAGTGTTAAATATGCGCTTGGGAGCATCATTCTAAATTCACCACGTAATTCTATTTAGCCCGCCGGTCCCCGATGGCTTTAAATACACAGACTCAGTCCCTTGCTCTTCCTCTCCCTCTACTATTTTCCTCCTCCTCTTTCATCTCTCCTGCATACACACAAATTAAGTATTTGCATCTTCTTGGCCGCCTCGGTTGCGTGCTTGTTTTTTCTGTCCGTGTCTTCTGTGTCTTCAAATCTCCTGTTGCTTTAATGGCTCTTTATGAGCTTTTTTCTCTTTTCATATATCTTTCATATATCTTTTTCTCCAAAATTTCTGTTAGCAATGTTCACCAGTTCACACTCGCACACTGTCTTTTTTATCCTCCTCTCTTTTTTTCCTCCCTCTCTCTGCTCCGGCCGTCGAGGTGGTTAGTGTTCGTCAGCCTGTCTCTGGTGGCAGCAGCAGGAAGTGGGCTGAATAATGAGATTACCTTCACTGTTGGGAGGGAGGCAGCTAGGAGCAGCACACAGAACATCATCACCATCATTGTTCCCACAAACACACATGCTGGCGCACACAGACACATGCACAAGTGTGTGTGCGCACCCAAACCAAATCCAGACACATGCAGGGAAGGATGTCTTAGGTGACAGGAACCAATATATGCATGTACACATCCACATGCACAACCATGCATGCATACTTATACAAACTATCACAAAAATCCAGGCGCACACACATGTAAAAAAGGACACGTTAAGTAATAGACTCAAGTACACAGACACATTCATAAATATGTATAGCAGATGCACACACACACACAAGCTTTAGTATGCACACATACACACACTCAGAGCTGAGCAGAGCGCAGCAGAATCGAGGTGAATGTACTCATCACTCTCCCTGCCACCAGAGAGGCTCATTTTGTGCTGCTGAATAGAGACGAGGAATCTATTACCAGTGGAGAGCAGGAAAGAACAACAGACACAGAAAGAGAGGACAAAATGTCTCATGAGCAATCCTCCGCCACCCTACCCTTCCTGCTGAAATCATTGCTTAAAGCATTTTTTTTAATATTCTGTTCTTGTTTAGCTCCTCAAATGATGAAAAAAAGTCCCCTCAACACACACAAATTCTCCCTTGACTGGATGTAGGAGGGAGGTGAGGGGGGCGGTGGTAATTCAGCCGTCATTAGCTGAGGTGCTGAAATGTTTTTCCTGCTTGGGCTGCTGTCCTGCCTCAGTGTTTGTTCCCTTTGCAGCTCTCGACACTCATCACCCCTCTCTCTTTCTCCTCGTGGTGCCCTGTTTAGAGCAGGAAGCCACCGGTGATCGAGCATGACCCGTGTCGATGGCCGTAGTGCTCCCACAGTGCCAGCTGTGTAGGGATACGCTGCCATGAATATCCATCTTTAAGTCATTTATCTCCTGTTGAGTTTTAAAAGCTCAATTTTTTCCCCTCCCTATAAAAATCAAGTTCCTTTTAAGAATTGTCTGGAGCACTGTGCTTTATTTTGCATCATTTCAAGGAACTGACACTGATTTCAAGAAAGTGCCAGAAGCATGTCAGACTTCATTAGAAATAAGTAGAATCATCCCAACCTCAGTTGTTGCATGGAAAATAAGATTTCAGTGCTGCATATAAGACTAAATAATATGTGACTTTTTATAAACTGACCACTAGAATGCTTGCATATACTGTGTAAAGCATATAGGACACTCCATGGCTCATAGCAGATATGGGGCTCCAGCAAATATGTTTCATTGTGTCATTCAAGTGTCATTTAGATTCTCGAAATAGGCTGATATACACTGTGAATTATCTTAACTGATTTGGCATAATAAAAGCTGGCTTTTGTCTTTCAAAATGAGAATAAAAATCACACTGTGTCGCAACCTCATTTTAAAAGCAGCAAAATGAAGCATACTTAAAGATACCAGTATGCCTACAAAATGTATTAGTTTTTAGATTCTGTCGCCCTACAGTGCAATGCGCAATGGAAATGAAGGAGCTACAGAGCTGGAAAAAAATAACAAGAAATTGTGGAGAGTGGTGAGACATGTCCAGAAATAAAGTAAAAATTAAATAGAATTGAATACAGAAAATACAGTTCGTCCTTCAGTTAATCTCAAAATCACAAAAATTGAAGATGGAAGGTTTTCACTGGACAGCGAGGATACACTACCTTCTAAATAGTATACTATGCAGATTAGAGCAAAGTGGATATTTAATAACCTACTATTATTAAGTAATGTAGAGTAAAGACAGCTTACATGTTCTGTCAAGATGGATGTTGTTATAGTGCTACTAACATGGTTGTCAGCTGGCATCAGGAACATATAGCTGTGGAAGTGTCAAAAAGGGGTTTCTCCTCTCCTTTCCTTTCCTCTCCTCTCCTCTCCTCTCCTCTCCTCTCCTCTCCTCTCCTCTCCTCTCTCATCTTTTTGAAAAGCATCCTCTCTTTGAAGCCCGCGATGGGAAGAGGGAGCGATTAAAGCAGTCAGCAAGCAAATTAGCATGTCAAAAGGCCCTGAATCAATACCCCAGCTCTCTACCAACACAACCCTGCAGTCCTTTCACCCCCCCTCCCTCTATCCATCCCTGCCGTTCCCCCATTCCTCCGGCTGTTTCCCTTCTTCTCCCTCCATTTTCTCCTGCACTCCTGCACACTCTCCCTCTTGCTCTCTTGCCCCTCTCTTTCTCTTTCGCTCACTTTAAATTTTTCTTCCCCCTCTTCCTCCAAACCCCTGTTTTCTCCCTCAGCTGACAGACGGAGAGAAGAGGCAGAGTTTGTAAAGAGAGATGGACGGATGTATAGGCAGAGAAAGGCAGATAGAGGGAGAAGTGGACAGCGATCAAGTGGGCATGGGTGGACTGTTTCAGAGAGAGGTTATGAAAGAGAAAGAGGGCCTCTGCCACCGTCTTTGTGCTGAAAGAGAGGGAGAACAGACCTCTCTCACCAAGGAGAGCGGAGGAGATGGAGATGAGGAGGCAGGGAGGGAGGTAGAGAGAGAAAAAGAGACAAAAAACACGGGGGGAAGTGAAGTGGAAAGAGATTTAGTTCCAGTCTGGCAACCGTGCTTTTTCTACACTTCATCCGTCGGTTCACCATTGCACGGAAATCCCTTTGATCTGGGGCAATGTGTTACTGATCGCAAGGACTGTGTGTGTGTGTGTATGTGTGTGGACAGACAGAGTGTGTCTGAACCATTATCTGTCCTATATTTATTCTGTGCATCTGTCGCAGCAGGCATATCACATGCTGTATCATAAACTTCTATTAACGTTCCAATCGCGTTGTGCGATCTGAGCCCGGAGACAAAGCAGCCTGGCAGCTCTTCAGATGGACGGCCAACTCTCCCTCAGTATCTGACAATGGGAGGCTGATTGCAAACACCTTGAAAATGTTTTATCTCTCCCTCTCTCTTTCTCCTGCTGATCTCTATCTTAAGCTCCCTCCATCCTGCCGGAGCGATAGTAGGTGGTCTTTTCTTCTCTTTCCTCGTCATCCTTTTTCTCAGGGGGCGCAGAGTTCAGTGGCCAAATCAAAGGCTGCTCCGTGGCAATCAGTTAGGGGTTATGACAAAAAGCCTTGCAATAAAGGGCCACTCTGTAATCTGATGTGCCCTGAGACTGGACACACTGCCCATTTTAATGAGCTGAGATCCCCCTTTTCTAATCACGGTGGTGGAGGAAATGGCACACTGGCTCATTCTCCCTGGAAAAACACACACACACACACACAAACAGAATAAAGGAATACAAGCAGGATGTTGCAAGGGAACATAGTTTTGTGGGCAACATCTGTCAATAGAGTTGTGAAGTGGGAGGAGGTTTTTTGGGTAGTCCTGTTCATTACCTGCAAAGACAATGTTAGATGAGCTTGGAGCACTTCCAAGGCTTGAATGTGCCATGAAACTGTCCCGGATGAATCACCACCACAAAAGATGAACAGCTGCATTAGAAAACAGCTGATTCGTTGATTAAGAGTTGAACGTACAAGCCTGTGTACATACAAACATAAGGAGAGAAGTCAACTATGACTACCAAGGTGCAATTAGGTAAGAAACATCCAATCACAGAGCTTTAAATTCTGTCGTGTGCAGCTAATGGTGAGCTGAAGCTAAAGTTTTTGCTTTGTAGAAAATATATTCAGCTGTTTAAATTAGTTCACTTTTGGTTTCTGGGTCAATTTTGAATGAATCCTGCAACTGTGGCGCACTGTTGTGTTCCCAATTGCAACAACGCAGCATTTCAAATTTGCTACTGCTCTGACTGGCTTCTTCACTGTTGCAACAATGGTATACAGACATGAGAGTGGTATCAAATTTCTCATGTAAAAGCAAATCAGCGTATCCCCCACAATGCTGAAATCTTTGAAATGGGAATTTACAGTGGGAACTGCTTGGCACTGCCATTTTAAATACACACTAACACACATGTACCCATCCCTGGTTTCAGCCCAGAACTTTGAGATCAGGTGGCTGACCTCTTGCTGCGAATACATGTGTATGCACACCGGCATGCAAACGACATGTGTATCAAACACACCATGGGGTTGCCTGTGAGGTGTAACCTCTCTGTGGGAGAGCTGAAATGTAATTTGGGGATGTGGAGGTCTCGCAGCACCAGGGATCTGAAGCTGCAGATCTCCAGCCAAAGGCAGAGGTGTGTCCATGCTAGGGCACGTCTCTGGGATTAGAAACCTTGATCCCCCCCACTGATCCGCAGCGAGCTGTCAAATACTGCTGGAAGGGGAGGAAGAAGAAGAAAAAGAAAGACGAGATCCCTTGAAGGCTCACACGATGGAGGAATGTGAGGGGAAAGAAGAGGAGAGAGAAAACAGAGAAAGACAGATAGGATAGACCTATCCTACCTGATAAAGATGAGAGAAAAGGAAGGGATTGAAATGAAACGGAAGCACATCCAAGTAGAGTGTGAATGTGTCTGACAGAAGGAGTGTGTGTATAGAGTGAAAGAGAGAGAAAGATGAATTGACTCCTGTCTAGTGGCTCTGATAAACGGCTGGAGATGTGAAAGGTGAAGTGGGGGGTTATGGGTACAGACGGTGATCGCTCTTTGAACAAGCCTAGTGTGGTCATGTCACGACCTCTGGCAGCTGTGGTTGATATTAACATCAATATCACTACCTGTGTGAATTGTAGACTTGTTTCACCTGACTATGAACTGTTTTCATTGGAACTACTTTCTACTGAAGAAATAGTCCAGAGTAATGGATAGTCTACAGGAAGAAAAAGAGCTGTGTTGGTGCCATATAGATTCTTTGTGTTTGCTGTGTAAAGATACAATATTGGCAGGGTTAAGCATGAGAATAAAGGAAGTCATAAACACATTTTTGGCAGCTTTGCGGGGCATCGGGTGCTACTCGAATCACCGACAAAGCTGCCAAGTATTGCGCATCACCTTAAGTGGTGAAAGAAACCATAAAGATAAGAAGAGATAACAGAAAAGGCAGGAAGACAGCAATAGACATACTTGGAGTGAAAGACGGCGAGGAGTCCAAGAAATACAAAACATAACCCAGAAACTCGACTCTGGCCTTCTTCCAATGGTGCCCACACACTTACTTCAGAGCTCGCTGTGCACTTGAATCTCACGGCCCTTTGTTTGCCTCTTCCCATCATCGCCGTGCCTGTGCGTCTGTCCTCACATCAAAGCTAAAGGCTACAACGTTACACATTAGCAGAGTAACCCTGTCTAAGCAGCAGCCATTAACCCTAGGCTCCTGTTACACACCCCATAGCCCCCCTGCAAGGCCAGGTTCAACTAGCCTGAGGTTAGGGAGGGCAACGCATACACCCGATGGCAAAGTTTGTGGGCACACATATATGCTATTAACTTAGGAATGCACACACACATCATGCCATACCGTGTGAACAGGAGCTGACACAGTTTCAAGTCGGAGGGGGTATCACTTCCACGACAGCAATGACCTCGATGCTGTTTTGAGAGAGAGAGAGAGAGAGAGAGAGAGAGAGAGGAGGAGAAAGTGGTCTGGAGAGAGTGAGGCCTGAGTGACACCAGGAGAGGTCAAAGGTTAAAGCAGTGACAGCCACAGTGGAGACCAGCAGACCGTCATTGGGCTGACATGAGCTGTTGAAGAGCTAGTGACCCAAGAAAGTTTTTATGTGCCCTGACTGAGCACACACACACATACACACACACAGTGCATATGACTGCATGTATTCACACACACAATGCAGAGACACGGTGGTGTACACAGTGTTTCTCAGGGACACACACCCTCGCGCACACACATGCACAATAGAAGGTGCTTTGAGGCCCCAGACAGGCTGTCGTCTGGGAGCTACAAGTAGATTACCAAAACAAACAACCTAAAAATACCTTTCTTTTCACCCATAAGTCGACCCTGTCCAACCCCTCCTCATAACCCACCAAGCTGCTTCTGAGAAACCGGCAAGGCTGATGTTAAACTTGCCCCTGAGAGCACGGACAACGAGGCAATTTAAGTTTTTGTATGCGTGATTCTGCACACGCAAGTGTTGACACATGTGCGTGAACTCTGATAATGTCACGTGTATGTGAAGTGTGTTTGAATGTGCTTTGCTCTTTTAAATTTACTACAGGGATGAAGTAGAGCCACCAAAACCCACTATTTAAATATTAAGCATCATTATGGTATTCTATGTGGTTATATCCAAGTGGCTGCTTAATAAATACATCCATGTATTAGGGGTCAGTCCCTTTTTTCCTCTTAACTAGGGATTAAATACAACATACTCTCCAATGCAACAGATTTTCATTTTGGGTTGTTTGTCTTTTAATCCCTAACTGTAGGGATTATTTTTGTTTCCATATTTATCTGGACACTGGGCTATGTGATATAGTAGTAAAAGTTTATTTTCACTCTAAGGTGAATGTGATATGGTTTTGTGGTAATGACATCATACTACAACCATTTTCTAGTACCATCGTAGGCACCTGAGGTCACACACCTGTGGAAAGCAGGTCAGAAAGGGTGGAGACATTGAGAGGCGTTTTAGAGCTGGTTAATAAACTACGGACATTATGAATCGACCTAAATTTACTTGTATCTAAATTTTCAATAAATATTGATAAACTGACACCAAGCATCCAAACAGTATAATTAACTGGTCATTCTGTAATTAAGTGAGAACAGAAATGCATGCAGTGATGCATAAAAATGTATGTATAAAAATAATGTTACAGGAATTGTTCTGATAATCTTGATTAGATCTTCTTAATTAGAGCTGATTAGTTAATTAATCGATAGAGGGCAAAATAATCAGCAGTTAATTTGATAACGGATTAACCGTTTCAGTTATTTTTTTAAGTAAAAATGCCAACTATTCCGTAGTTATAGCCTCTCGATTGTGAGAATTTGCAACTTTCTTTGTCTTATTTGAAAGTAAACTGAATGTTTTGTGGAAAACAAGCAATTTGATGACAACACCTTGGGCTTAGGCTTAGGCTTAATAAAAAAATAAATAAATCAAAACAATAATTGACAAATCAATAATAAAAAAGATGTTATTAATATATATAATATTTTTTGGAAATTGAATTAAGAAACAGTTTATAGATAAAATAACCAAATGGGAATTATTAATGTTATAATGCGGGGATCTGCTTTTTTTAAATTTGATAACAAGACAAGTACAATGATTAATTTTACCAAGCTACAACACTCAAATAAGCTCAAAGCATTCAACCACTTGTTGTAATGCAGCCTTAAAAACCTGTAAAGACAGCTTTTAAGATACAGAATATCTCAACGTAACAATAACCAAAGCTCACATGATATTGAATCTTTTATCACAAAATCTATATGATATTGATTTATTGCTCAGCTGTAGAATGTGTACAATGTATGCCATGCAAGCATAAATAAAACTACAATTAACACATATTAATGTGACAAAACTGTTGTATTGTAAGCGTTGCATTGTGGGGGATTTCAGTGATTTGTTATGTATTTGTGCTACAGCGCGACACGTGGTCTAAACTTGTTTACAGAATTGGATTTGAGGCCCCATTGAGACTGTTTCCCTATCGCTTCCTCTTCCTCTTCACCTATTCTTAGTGTGTGTTTTCCTCACACATCCTCCCTTTTCCTGCCCCATTCTCCTTGACTCGCTGCGGGTAGAACAGTTTAGCTCTCCCAATTGTTTAGCGGTGTGTGCCAATGTGAGTGTCCCCTCGCACAACAACATTAGCATACTCCCCCACCTCCCACCTCTCTGCCTCTTTTTTTCATAATTGAATTGAAATGCGGCTTTTCATTGTAAACAATGTCAGGAAAGCATGCTAGATACACCTAGTCACACACACACATGCAGACGCACACACATGCCCAATGTGAGACTCAAGCCCCCTGGAGACTTTGGACAAACTGAACCAAGACAATACCTTGACTGAGTTTGTTTACCTCCCATCGTCCCCGCTGTGCTCGTGTCCCCGTGCTTACTCTGCGTACACAAAGCCTGTTTGGCGTCTTTGTGTGTGTTTAGATACATGCATGGTAAGTGCATCTGTGTAGTCCAGAGGGCCTTTGAAGGGCTTTGTGTGCATACCTGAGAGTGTGCAGGTGTGCAGAGGTTTGTAAGCCTCTGTTTGTGTATATATCTCTGTCTTGTTTGCCTTGAATTATAGTCCATTACCCACCTGCTGTGCAAATCTTAGGTCACAAAAGGTCCTTAGCGGGTTGGCGCCATGCCCAGCTTTGGGTGGTGCCACCCTGGCATGGGTGCAGAAGTGGAATCTGAGTAGTCCCCACCCAATGTAGCCAAGTCAAACAGAGTTTCACCAAACAAAGATGGATCTGTTTGCTGCCTGTACCTCTCTCTGTTCTGTCCATCCCTTTAGCTTTCTTTTAGTGTCTCATTCTTTTCCTTACATTCACCTTCTGTACCCTGGTCTAACTTTTTAAGGAGTGGTCTTGACCATTCTGAAGTGGCTGGGTGGAATACTTTAGATTTTTGCGATAAAGCCATTGTACCAATACTCCTTTTTAAGGCCAGGCAAGAGGAATTAGGGGGGAAGTTGAGGCCTACGTGTCAATTAGAACGCAGAGACCTTGGTCCGCAGGAAGTCTTCAGAACAATATTTCATTTTTTCAGTTATGCAATCCAAACAGTAACAATGTAGGTGGCCCAACAGTACACTCTTAACAAAACTGGTTCTATATTAAAGCAGGCTGGTATTATTAGCAC
This sequence comes from Oplegnathus fasciatus, assembly GCA_003416845.1. Taxonomy (NCBI): domain Eukaryota; kingdom Metazoa; phylum Chordata; class Actinopteri; order Centrarchiformes; family Oplegnathidae; genus Oplegnathus; species Oplegnathus fasciatus. The sequence continues at coordinate 1,228,838 of NTHP01000072.1, read as the reverse complement.
ATTTCAGGTGGCACTCTGGTGTTGAATTTGGATCAAAATGGCAAGAAATCAGCATAAAGGAACAACTGGTTGCCCTAAAGTATTTCAATGGCTTTACAGTGAATATAAGCATTTTTGCTTTCAGGGTCTACTTTTGTTGTAATTTTCATTTTTACAACATGTTTGCTCATTTGCTTCTTTGGCTGGTGCTCCTATATGTCAGGTACAGACATTTTAATTAGGGCAGTGTCTTGGGTGGCTCCGATCTGATGGGTGGGAGCTGCTGAAAATACAGTTATAAATCATCCGGCATTTGACAGACAAACTGCTGGCAACTCTTGCACCCCCTGGCTCTGGCCACCGTAAGCAAAGCTGCGGTGATTGTCAGCAAGGTTGACTTGTGTGTTATTAACATCGTTAGCCTCGCTGGCTTTTGTTCTTAGCCTTCATTAACACCAGTAAGGATGTCAACCCAGATGTCACTACCCGACTTTTTTGGTTTAGCATTTTAAAGGATGGTACCACGAGCATTGGACCTTTTCCCCCTAGGTCAAGGTCAAGATGTGTGATGAGTGGATGTCATCAATCACGGCGATCAGTTTCGGTGGCCGTGTGTTCCTCATCCATCACGCTGATGGGTTTCGCTGGCCGTGTGGCTGCGTGTCGCAGTCAGGGCCGGAGGTAATTAATAACCCCCAGTGACGGAATTAATGAGTTAACCTGCTCCACTCTCCTGCTGTTCCAGTGACAGATGCTAACGGTCAGCAGCTAGTTATCCCTGCTAATATGCCAGTGGCTCAGGTGTATTGATGTGGATGGTCTTTTATTATCTATATGTGTGTCTGGGTGGGAATAGACAGTCTATACATCCAAGACTTTTAATGTTTTTGTTTTTTTATCCAGCTCGGGACTGCAGCCAGGGAGTAAACAAAGCACTCTTGGAATAGTGATCCTTTCTAGCAGGAGTCTCACCTGAGCAACGAACTGCTTTCCACAGGGAGAGAAGGAGAAAAAAAGAGATAGGATAGACACAAAGGCAGAGGGATATGTCAGAAAGGCAGGTTGAATAGAGATCGCTGGCTCCTCAAGGTGCAGGAGAAGGAGAGACTCTCCTTGCCCTCAAGTCCTGAAAGCTGATCACTTCGTTTGTTGAAAGAGTCCTTTGTGAGGACGCCTCTGACTGCTCCTCCGAAGAGGGCTCACTGTCTGTTATGACTAAAAAAGAGTGACCGAGTTTTCATCACCCAAAGAAGATAAAGCGCAGCCTTGAAAGGAGGGAAAATGATGCAGGTTGAACTTAATTCTCTTTTTTTGATTATAAGAGAGGCAATTGTTCTGCCTGGGCAGGCCTAGTCATTGTGTGCCGTGTGCTGGGTGTTATATTCCTGGGTTTTTTGGATGGCTATTGTAGCGCAAGTTTGCTCTCATGCTTTCAGTCCCCAGTGTATTGGATACTTTGTTGTGTAGGCTGCAGAATAGCTTGCCTATCAGGCTTTGCATGCAGGTCACTCAAGGTGGGCTGCAGTGGGTGGGTGTGTGGGTAGATGTGGTTTTATTTGGCTGCAGTGTAGGGAGCATCCATGGCTGTTCAAAGCCTGGTGTGTAGGTTGTTGCCACTCAGAGGAAAACTTAGCTGGGTTTTAGTTGGCTCGCGTGTGGGTAGCTATCATTGTATCATTAGCTTTTGTGGACTCCTATTTTTTGCAGATGGCTGCGTCGACGGTTTTGTCTTGAACAGAAGTCCCCGTTTTCCCCTCCCCTCACGCGGTTCAACCAATTCAGCCGGCAGAATCCCCACCACACGGACAAAACTACTCATTAACTCCCACAACCCTCTCCCTCCACCCTCGTTGCCCCCTTTCCTCCAAACGTGCTTTAGCTTAGAGACAACAGGGATGGGGATGGGGCGGAGGAAAGACTGACAAAAGGGGGAAAAAAAAGACTAAAGCCGGAGAGGAGGATTGAATGAGTGAAAGAGCTGCTTGGGGAGAAAAGGGGGAAGAATGCGATGTCCCGGTCTATGAGGGATTCCATTTTTGCCTTTCCAGAATAGAACAGTAAGTCACCAGTCTCTTTGTCTGCCTTTGATCTCTCAGCTCAGGGATTTGGCACCTGACAAACCCCTCTCTGTCTGAAAGGAGGCCTGCCGAGAGAAAGCCTAGGAGAGTGGGAGAGAGAGATAGAGGGCGAACGAGAGTGAGAAAAAATAATACAGGAGAGTTAGAGAGCGACGGGGCGAAAAAGGAGACAGTAGAAAAAAGGTGGTGTGGAAAAATTGGGTTAGACTTTTGAGAGCTGTATGAGAGGATATGATGAGGGCTTCTCAGCTCAGACCCCATAAAAACTAAATACATGTGTGTTCATGTGTGTCTGTATTTGCGCCTGTGTGTGGGTTTGCCAGGGCTGGCCCGGACAGTGATAAATCCAGCAAGTCTTAAGGGAGATTCCTCCCTCAAGCCACGGTCTCTTGGACCACCCACTGCTGCGGTCTCTTCCCTCACACACACACACTCACACTCCTCTAATACGAAGCAAATTCCCCAGCTTTACTTGGGTATCGACCTCGCTTTTCCCTCGACTGTTCCTTTCTGCAGGGCAGTCGCTGCTATAAACAAGCCCTCATATGTTGACATCACATTTTCAAACACAATTTCTCAAATGCAGAGTTTCAGAACCGCAGATGAAGATGCCACAGGATGTCTATTTGAGGATTTGGAGTTTGGGCAAAGAAGTCTGGGACAGCCTGTGGGGACTCTGTGGGGTCAGCCTGGGACAGCTTAATAATTGATGAGTGAAAAACTCATCAACCGTGCACAGTTTGAGGTAGCCTGCTCTTAGGCTGTGTCTCTTTAAAGAGGCTCAAGCCCAAAGGCTGTGAAGCATGGGACTAAATTAACTCTCCCTCCAGCTTCTAGCAAGGGGGCATCGTCTCAAACAGCTGGTTGACCCCACTCTCAACTCTGGACACTTTCCTGGTCAGCGCACATGTACAAAACCCTAACAGCAACTTTGTGTTTTGTCACCTGAAGCGGTCACAACCTCTTAAACAATACCCACAAATTCCAGTGTCCTCCTGTCTCTAGTGATGAGACTGGGGCGTTGAAAGATTGCTTTAAAGATAGAGAGATAACACAAAGCGCCTCCCGACTAATCTCTCCATTTTTTGAAGAAAAGAAACGGAGGCTTCACGCACCCCTGCAGGCTACAATCAAAGGGACCCTTAGCTTAGTGTTAGCGAGTGAAGCGGCAGGGATTTAGCCCTGATTGACTGAGTGGGAACGGGCAAAGAATGGCTCAGCAGGTAGCAGCTAGCCCGGCTCGGTTAACGCCACGCCGCGCTAATCCAGCTGCAAGAGAAGAGCGGCTGCGGGGCAAAGAGCCTGACTTTATTACGCCTCCAAGAGAGGGATTTCCCGGTATTTTAGGGAGTTTGTGGATTTCCTTTTCTGTTTGTATGTGTGAGCATGTCAGGCGGTTGGTGGAATGTGTGTTTTTGTTGGAGGACTTCCTCCTCACTGCGGTGTATGTGGATAGGCACTGATTTGATTTCTAGTGTGGTGAACACATGTGGGAGTTTGTTTATGTGACTGTTCTTTTGTATGTAGGATCCCCTGATGTATTTATGACTGTGGCATTGGAATCCATGCCTTTCAAATGCACTTTTAGGTTTGGGTCGTGTATATGCTTATGAAGACGGACAGATGTGTGTGTATGTGATGTGTGCAGGGGGGGCGCTTTACCCCTGCAGACTATAAGTCTGTAATTATCTGATTTATATTGGGTATGAATTTACCCATCTGTCTCCAATGGGTCTTTTTACATCATAACAAGACAGAGAAACACACACACATTCACACACATCGCCCACTCTACCAAAACCCAACCACCGACCCCCCGGCCTCAATACCATTCGCCGCACACTGCCGAACACAGGGCAGCCTCATTGATTGACAGGTTATTTGGTCCAATCGGTGTCGCGACTGTCTGCGCCGCACCTCTCAGAGAATTGTTCTTTTGTCCTCCTCTTCTGGTTCAGCGCTCAGAGGGTGAAATATAACCCCTCTAGGCTTCCCCGGCCATTATAGAAACGGATAGATGAGGGAGAAACTCCTTGAAACACGAGCCCTCCAATCAAACTGTCACTCAAAAGAAAGGCGAGCACTGTCGCCAAAAGTAGGAAAAGTGTCACTTAGGTTACCACTTCAGACTGAGCTGTGTGCGTAGGTGTGTGTGTGTGTGTGTGTGTTAGGACCACGCAGAGTGAAAACAGCCTGGTGAGAGTGACAGAGCTCCCGGTGTGCCAAGTGTGGTGGCATTTGTTTGTTAAATGGTCTGAAATGCCAATGGCTCTGGTTTCATTGCGGCTCCAAGTCTTGCCAATAGAGCATAGCTTAAATTTGTGAGAAAGACAAGAGGTAGTTATTTGATCTTCTCTTTTTGTCAGAGGAAATAGCGCCCTTTACTCCTGTTCTGTTGTTTTTGATAAAAGAATGCAGGTTCGTGAGAAAGGAGAAACACTGAAGATGGAAAATGAAGACAGAGGGGGGATTTGGGAGAGAAGTAGAAGCCTCTGGGCAACATATTGTTTTCTTGTTGCTAATTGGAGGAAAAAGGGCAAGATCACAGAGTTCTCTTCTTTTCTTCCATTGGAAAACAACTATTTGGTGTCAAGCACTATGCTATGGCAACATTCCCTTATTACCAAAATCTTAGACAGCCACTTGTATCAACTTCACTCCTGATGCTTATCCTGGATGTATTAGTATTATTCTCAACTGATTTCCAGAGATTTTTATCAGAGATGGCAATGTCTGCTTGTCAGTCAGTCAACTAAAATAGCTCAACAAATTTTGGATGGATTACCATGCGATTTAATACCGACATTCATGGTCCTCCATCCCTAATGACATCTGTGATTCCCTGACTTTTCCTTCAGCGCCACCATGAAGTTGACATTTTTGGTTTTGAGTGAAAGGTCTCGACAACTATTTGATGGATTGCTATGAAATTTGGTACATACATTCATGTTCCACCACAGTATGAATTGTAATAACTTTGGTGATCCCCTGACTTTTCATCTGGCGCTATCATCAGGTCAAAATTTTTATTCCCACCCTACTTTGATTTATGACATTCCCATCAGTCTCATCTGTACTTAATGTTTTATGGTAATAAGCAAATGTTAGCATGCTAACTCGCTAAACTCAGATGGTTAAGACTGTACACATTACACCTGCTATACATCAGCATTGTCTTTGTGAGTATGTTAGCATGCTGATGTTAGCATTTAGCTAAAAGCAGCTTCTTCTCTTGTATAAAAGTGCTTTACATGATATACATGTATGTCGGATTAAAGCAATACCCAGCTGATGCTGCATGTTGACGTCACATCTAACCGAACCTACCCTCCTCTGTGTCCTTGTTGTCTTTCAGCCTGTAAGATTGGTTACTACCGCGCTCTGGCCACCGATGGCTCCTGTTCCAAGTGTCCACTCCACAGCTACTCCGTCAGGGAGGGATCCACCTCCTGCGTCTGCGACAAGGGATACTTCCGCTCTGAAACGGACCCGGCGTCCATGCCCTGCACCCGTAAGTACACCTGCAAGTAACGCATACAGTACATTGTAACGCATAGGACTACATCACATATTTGACCAGTAAGCGATGATGGGCTGTGATTTACAGGATTTTGTGAACAGCTTAAGATAGCTTATTAAATATGGTGCTGTATACTGTATTGGTAACACAATGCTGTTATGGAAAAGAACCCCTAACACACACAGAGTGATCGCTTTTTACTAAACATGGTCATGGATCCTGTCTGTCTGTCTGTCTGTCTCTCTCTCTCTCTCTCTCTCTCTCATGCAATGTCAGCCTGAATAACCCCCTCACACACACGCAGTCTTTCTATGCACACATAAAGCAGACGGCTGCTGGTTTAATAGGTGTCTTTTGATTCCAGGTGGTACTTAGTGATCAGTCATGGTGACAGAGAACTAATGAGGGTATAAACCGCTGCATCTCAGATTCAGCCTTCCACAGAGAGGCTGCAAAACAGCAGAGGAGGGCGAGAACGACAGAGAAAGACAAATAGAGATAAAATGTTAGCGGAGATGCAGGAGGGGGTGACAAAAAAGGTGGAAAAACAAGGGCAGATGGAAAGCTGGAGATGTATGCAGAGAATGAATAAGATGTTGTGATAGAGAAAGTGGGTAAAGTGCCAAGGAGAAAGAGAAAGGGAACTAAGTAGAGGAATGCATCAAACCGAAGGAAGACAGTTTTTTATTTCCATCCGGCTGTATGAGTCAACCACTGGTGAATCTGGTTCTTCCAATCCTCCCCTCTGACTCACCATCACTGTGATAACAAATATTGTTAACAATCCTGCTGCCTAATGATACCTCTTCCTTTTTTAGACCTCATTCCCTCTCTGAGTCATGGAACTGGGAGTTCATACTGGTAGAAATACACACAAACAGAGAACAAACAGAAAAGCCCACATAAGACACAAAGCCCTGCACTCTCGTTTCCCAGGAAAATAACAGCATTCAAACTTACATGTGACAGACGTTTGTATGAGTGAGTATGTGTCATAAAACAATTTTAACAACCAAAACATCTGTTAAGTTGCTTAGCTCATAGTTGGCTCGCCATTTGGCCCGAATGATCTGTCAAGTTCCTGTGGATTCATCACTCAGCAAAACAGTTTATTGAATCAGACGAGCAGCTGAACCTCTGCTGCATAACACCCAACTGTCTAAGCAGCAACAAACCTGAACAGCTTCTAATTATTCCCCTGCCGTACAGTATCTATGCGAGGTTCATAAACAATGTTCCATTGTGGAATATTTTCATGATCAAGAATATGAGTAAATCATACACTCAAACAAGATGATAATCTGCAACATTCTTGATTGTTACATTTTGGCTACATCTTTGGTGCTAAGTGCTGATTGCGGAGTTATTTTTGCACCGCTTTCCCAAGTGTCATTAAACACCAAAAGAGTTTGCTTGGACCAGCAAATAGAAAAGTTTTTATGACTTGTGTCACATAAACTGGCAATAGAAAATAGAAAAGTGGTTATTTGATTATGTGAAAGTGTTCCAGGGACCTGATGGAACAGCTACATTAGTCCGACAGAAAATTAATCGCCAATAGTTATGATAGTGATAATTATTTCAGTCAATTTTTAAGCAATATTTAATGGTTCCTTTTCAAATTTAAGAATTTACAGTTTTTTGTTGTCTTATGTTAAACTAAATTAAATATCTTTGGGGTTTCAGACTGGTTAGCAAAGTAAGATATTTGATGACATCACCTGGGGCTCCAGGAATGTTTCACAAAGGCATGTTTCACAGTTTTCTGATCTTTTATAGACCAAGCGATTGATCGATTAATTGAGAAAATAATTCGAAGATTAATCAATAATTAGAATAATTGTTAGTTGCAGCCCTACAACAATGCCTTGCTCTAAGGCAATGTGGGAGTTCACGGTCTTCTTAACCACTAAATAATGCTCATCATTTTCATTATCAACCAATTTTACTGTAAATTCTCTGATTTAAAAAAAAAAATAATAATCAGACTGGTGTAACGCTGATTTTTACTTGGATTTTATGTCTAAAATATTTTAAAGTTGTTTCGTGCATCTGCGCTGCAAATTATATTACCAAACCTGATTTTCACCTGGATGTTTGTATTATTTATTCTTTTATACAATTTTTTTTAACCAGTTTTTAATTTATAACTTTATTTAACTTTAAATGTCTCACTGATATTAAAAACCTATTTTACTGGAGCGTCCTGGCCAAGACAGCAGCAGCACATAGAACATGAAAAAATAGACTACAAACTAACATCAACATCACAAATGTGTTTAGCTTTGATACTTACAACTTGTTTAGTTTTAATAAACACTGATAAATCCCCAAATATCTTTTTTGAAAATAAAAACATAAGCCTTACCACTATGTCACAGGCCTAGCCTGGCCTTACTGTTTTGTCACGTCACTAATATATTGAGTTACTATCCCTCTTTTAATGAACGAGCTTGGAGCTCATCCCTATTGTCCTGTTAGTCAGTATGGCATTTGAGTATGGCTGCTGCAAGCAACAGCTGTCAAAGCTCATTACTTGGCTTATTTTATTAGACCCTGCTATGCCGTCTCTACTATGTTCTAAACTCCACAGTCAGGAACTGAACATTAGCTGGACTCTCTCAGTGACCTTTGGCCCGCCTCGTCAGCCGGCCAACATTTGACCTTTGAACTCTCACCCTGTCTGTCGTCTGCTGTTTTCCTTCCTCATGCGTTTTTT